>QEPC01002218.1:756669-776174 GCA_003113815.1 Sphenodon punctatus | reverse complement strand
CCTGAGACTTCGCATCCGCCTGAATGTTTGTTTGTCTTCTCCCATGTCTCTCCCGCTGTCCCCTCTCCTTGTCTCCCCCTCCTTGTCTTTTAGATTGTAAGCCACAGGTAGGGACCGCAGCTGATTATATGTTCTGTACAGCGCCAGGTTGTTACTGGCGCTTTATAAATGTTTAATAATAATAATAATAATAATAATAATACCACCTCCAGAAGATGCTCAGGCTTGGGCTCAAATGAACCTCTGGGGGAAGGGAGGATGGGGGAAGGAAAGGAAGGGCCCTCCAGATTAGAGATGAAATGATGATTTCCGGTGAATGCTGTTTTAATTGGAAACAGCCTATTTGCTGCTTCCACTGTGATGTGGAAACGTACTGGGCTTTTGTTCCATTTGTTTGTTCCCATTCCTGAATGCTCTTCAGTCAGCACTTTTTATATTTTCTGGTATTTTCGGGACATACTAGGAGAAGGAGGTCGGCACAATATACACTGACCAGTCATGACAGGCACACATCCTCCTTCTCCTCCTACCCCTTGCCTCCTGATTAGGAGAAGAGCACTTGGAGGTGAAAAAGGCATGGAGCCAGGAGCTGGGAAAGTGATGACACCAGGACATAAAAATGCTGACAAGTCATGGAAGGAATCAAGAAGTCATGAAAGTACCAAAAAGCTATGGAAGGTACCATCAAGTCACAAAGAGCACAAAAAAATTACACAAATTTCTGAAAAATTGTCACCTGCAATTCCCAAAGCAACAGAAGTACAAAATGTGTCCCAGACTTGGAAAATTTGAATGATTATTCAGCAGTGTTCCTGACATGACAGGATTTCCCATCACTTTGGGAACAGCTGTTTTCAATTCAGTCCAAATCACTGATCAATGCCAAAGGTCAGGGGCAGGGTACCTCAGGCTTGGGGGCCAAATGCAGCCTAAGGCCAGTTTTTATTTGGTTCCTTGGCAGTTCCTGCATCTGGTCTCTGGATCCAGTTTACCCTCAAGCACTGAAAAACTGAGTTTAAGGAAACTCAGCTGAGATGAGGGCATGCACTCAAGGACAGGAAATGGATCCATGGCATAGAGAGATCCATGATCTGGGTCCTCCTTTTCCTACCCCTACATTGAGTACATCCCTTAAGCAGTCACATCCCCAACTTCTATGTAGCCCTCAGAGCTTGTCCAACCTTTATAGGTTTTGACCTATAAAGCCCTAAACAGTCTAGGCCCTGCCTACCTGCAGGACCGCCTCACCCCCGGGTGCTGGATTGACCTCTGTGGCCATCTGGGGGTGCCCTGCTCAAGGTGCCCTGAGTTTCCCGGGAGGCAATGCAGGAGAGGGCGTTCTCAGTGGCCATGCCATGGCTGTGGAACTCCCTTCCGGTGGCAGCCCATTTGGCCCCAGATCTCCCCTCTTTTTGGAGAAGTTATAAGACCTGGCTGTTCTGCCAGGCATTTGGTGGGGGAGAGGGGTAAAAGGGTGGAGCAGGGGATGGGGTGGGGTCGTGGTGGTGGTGCTAAATGTCGCCCTCCTTTTTGTAGTTTAAAAAAATGATTTATATTGAATTTTATTTGTGTTTTTATATTGTAAGCTGCCCTGGGCTGCCTGATGGCAGGAGGGGCGGGGTATTAAATGGAAAAATAAATAATAAATAATAAATAAATTTTCAAAGTGGTCCCAGGGGGTGGGTGGGGATGGGGAGGTTCAGCACCCCTTTCATAGATCTATCTGCTGTTCTCAAGTACGTGCCTTCATCTCTGCTCTGCTCCTCCTGAGTATGCTCTATGAAGCTAGGGGCTGGATACAGGAAGCAGAAAGGGCCCAAATAAAAACAGCAGTTGGCTGGATTTGGCTCAGAGGCTGGAGGGTTCCCTATACCTGGCTTAACTCCACTATTTTCAGGAGATGTAAAGCATATATGGAATTAGAAAGCATTGTCAGTGTTCGATAACTGATTGACACTGATAAGTTGCTTAGTGTTGTCGTTGATCAGCTGCTGATCAGCTCTGTCTCTCCCATAGGCACCTGCATAAATAGCATATGATTCCTGCATAAATAGCTTCTGAACAAGACAAATGAATTATAGACTTGTAGGGCTAAAAGTGACCCATACAGAGTCACCTAATCTAATCCCCAGTTCCGAGTTGTTGAAGGTGAAGCTGTATTCTCTTTTCTGCAGAGCAAAAATTTCTTTTCAAACTGTCCCAAGTTGCTGACTGCTCTGCTGTTACTACTAATGATACAGTAGTATCAAGCTGTCTCAACTCAAAGCTGACAAAGATGCAGTGTACTGTTGCAGTTCATGCTCTTAGCTTGGAAGGTTTTGGATTTATCCTGTCTTGATGACCAAGATGACAGTTGTTACATTCAAACCTTTCTCTGCAGAGGAAAAATATAGTTCAGTGGGCCATTTCCTCAAATGAAACATGGCAGCTACAGCTTTAGTCTTTATTAGACCACAATTACAGTATTGGGTCTAACTCATGATATTACCCACATTCATTACTAAAGAGCATTAACACCATCTTAGATCTTTTTTAACCAGGCAAATGGTTTTATTCACCCATTTTTACATCCATTTTATTTACCAGTGACCAGCTGTGATTTCTCCACATAATGTTTTTTGTTAGGTCTCAACAGTGAAATGAGAAATCTGGGTCAGTACTTGCAGTAAGTGCCTGATCAGTCATTATCAATTTCTTTTGACATTTTTCATAATAGCACAAATCATAATCAATTAATTTGTTTTTAATGGACATAGACTGTTCAGTTCTGTAGTAATCACTTTGTGTCACGATTTTGATCTCTCTCTCTCTCTCCCCTCCCCCACAATGTTTGTCTCTATTTTTCATGAAATACGTGGTAGAGGTGTGTACCAGGGACCCAAGTTGTTATTCATTTTCATTTTTTGTTTTTGTTGTTTAAATCTTTCATTTTTGGTTTTTGCTTCCATTTTTTATTTCCATTGGTATCATTATAATTGGATGACACCTGGAGGGATTGTACCTCCAATGGAAGGCATTATGTGTACCAAATAGCAGAAAGATTAGATAAAGAAATCCAATTTTACAAACAGTTGAATTACATTATTTTGCAAAAATCTGCATATACATTCCTGGCTGTAACTTCTTTGTCTCACATCTAATGTGGATGAAACTTGGCAACTTTATACCCCTCTTCCATTTTACTATATATGCCAACTTTCAGAGGATTGAATAAAGGGTCCTGGTGGTATAAGCAATTAAGTTATAAATGTATGTCTGGCTGTTAAGCCTTTGTAGACCAACCAGTGTACATGAAATTTGTCATGACTGTATTTTGCACCTTCTGTATCATCTCTGCCAAATATTGGAAAGATGTTATAAAAGGTCCCAATTTTATAAGCCTGCAAAGCATATACAGAGAATGAGCCTCTGCCAGGGATTCTCTTATGTGTCACTTTGGTATCAGATCGGTTTGTGATGCCAATTGGCCAGCAGATATGTCAGCAAAATAGCCTTATTCTGTGCTGTGACTGTCAAAAAGTCTATCCCCCCCTTGTTACTGGGAAGTTGGAAACATCTGTTTAGGAAAGAGCCAATAGTGATTCTCTTATTTCCTCTGTCACAGTGCTGCAGGATGGGATTGTGATGATAAATGACCAGCCTGGATGTATAAACCATGTCTATTGATTTCTGGGATTCTATCCCCAAAGTACCAGTTATGTCCCTTTTATGCCCACCTCAGTGTTGCCTCCTATACCCACCTCGAAGCCACCACCAATTGGTCCTGTAAAGCTGGAAGCATGCAGTAATTGGCCAGTGAATGCTTCTGTCAATCTGTTGGGTTGCTACCCATTCTCCTCCCTCCCACTGCCATGACAGGTGCCTGCCTCTGACTGGCATTGCATGTGCTGCTACTTATCCAAATAATGGTCTTCAAGGGGACACCTTCAATTACTTATAAAATTGGGGACCTTTATCAAATTGTCCTGTATTTTGGAAGAGATGACAGGGAAGGTGTGGGATACATTCCTGCCAAATGTCTTGTAAACAGGATGAAATATAAAAATGTTATGTCAGAAATGCATTTTAACCGTAATGACTTATAACTTCCTGTTCCTTTATCCAATCTTTTTGAAATTTGGCAGTACTAGTAATCTTTGGAAGGGACATAGCATTCCCAGGTTGCATGAAAATTGGATTTAAGATAAAGGGTGATTTCAGACGTTACGTGGTCCTGATTCACCACAGTGGATTCCCAGTGGTGGTGAGCTGTCTAACCACCCCCCGTGGTCCAGGAAGACCATGAACAGACATGATGGGACCGGGACCACAGTAGGGAATCAGGCTGCCAGACCACAGCCCGGGGCAGTGCTACAGACGTTACGTTATTTCCCAGCCGTGGTCAAACCCAGAAGGCACCGGGGAGGGCTGGGAGGAAGACATGGCCGGCTGAGGGGAAACAAAGCCAAAAGAGCCCACAGGGAATGCCCACACAAGGGAAACTGGAAGGGAGGGGGAAGAGGGAGAAGAGCCGCCGGGGCAGTGCACACAACAGTCACAGGGAAAACGAGGTCACAGCGGAACACACAGCACAAACACATGCCTGGGCGCACACACCCCCGCATGGAAAAGGAAGGGAAGGGGGCACACAGTGGGACAGACAACACACATGGCACAATGGGCACAGGGGGGAAGGGAGGGGAATGGCAAACAGAACCCCAACAACAGCACAGCATGCATGGGCACCCCCACAGCAACACAGGCAGTCCCAGAATGGGGGGATGCCCAGGGGCACAGCAGAGTCACAGGGGGAGGCCACACAGACTGGGGAGCATCCCAGGAATGGTCCAGGAGGCTGTCAGGGATCCCACGCACTGGTGACAGTGTGATGGATGGGAAGGAGGCGAGACGGAGACGAGAAGCAGACAGCCGGTCCAGCAACACTCCCCTCAGGAGGATGCCCGGAGGCCCAGTCCGGGGGCTCCGGAACCCCATGGTCACACAGGCACCTGGGGGGGGGGGCTGGGCACAGGAGGGAGTGAGATCAGAGCATGAAGGACAGCGGCACCCAGGGCGCCGGGAGCTGGCACACAGTTCAGGTCACAGTCACAGGAGAAGGCAGCCATGGAGGGGAACACCTGTTGTAGAAGCGGATGGGGGTCTGGACTGGCATGGAGGGGACCAGAGCTACAGGCAGGGGCAATGGAACCACAGGAACTGGCCAGCACAGCAGCGAGCCAGGAACATCAGGGAGGGAAGGGGCAGTGACTCACGGCGCCAGGGTTGAGGCAGGAGCACTCACCAGGGCCAGTATCCAGTGCCTGGAAGCCACACGAGGGGCCTCACAGCTAGCTGCAGGGGGCCATGAAGGGGCCCGGGGCCGGGTGGCCCACCAGGTGCACGAAGTGGGGCCACTGAAGCATGCACCAATGGAAGCCCAGCTCAGACATGTGGTGGGCACCAGGTAGTAAGCCTCAAAGGGATCCTGGGCAAAGAGCCCCACCTGCACATCGGATTGGGACCACACACCAGCCAGCGCTGCCACCTCGGCTTCAGAGGACTCTGACAAGCCATAGACATCAGGTGGGGGCAACGGAAGGTAACCCAGCTCCGACAGGCGGTGATAGATCACCTTGCCAGACCGCTGGTAACCCTGGGCGCCGTGAACACAGCCAAAGAAGAACACAGCCAGGGCAGGGCCCCCCTCAGCCAGACAGGCCGTGTAGGCATCCAGGCTGCACACAGAGAGGGCAGACACGGTCTCCACCGCTGACCACCCCACATGTGAACACCTCATCTCCGGGATGCTCCCATTGGGAAAGGGACACAAGCCCAGCGTCTCCGCATGCAACCAGCAATTGTGGGTGCTCACCACATGGCCATAGTACCGCAGGCCTGAGATCATAGGCACCTATGAGGCTGTCTGAGAAGCTCAGGAGCAATTGCATGGCCAGAGAATGCCACAGGTCACACAGGGCCATGGTTTTGCAGAAGGTCCAGCTACGTGGGGTGCCTGGGGTGCTGGGGCCCGTGAGCCCGGGGAACATGCGGCCAGCCATGGTCCAGAAAGCGCCTGATACTAAACTCAAGGAAAGGGGGCCCCCACAATCCCTGGAGGGATGGGAGAGGAAGCAGGGGAGCTCCGAGGCCAAGCGATAAGGGCACAGGCCGCAACATTGCACAGCTACAGAGTGAGGCGTGGGGTGCAGACCCAGCCCAGCTGCTGGAACAGTTCACACAGACAGGACAGCCTACACACTAATCAGGGCACCCAGGACAGCAGGCAGCCAACACAGAGAGGTGGGAGGTGATGACAGCAGGAATGTAGCTGCTGTGCGCACACCCGGGCACAGGCTGGACCAGTCACCAGGACCCCTGCAGGGCACTCCAGTGCACGCATTGGGCCGCCCGTGGCCTCCCTGCTCCACTCGCCCTGCAAGAGCCAGGCCTGCCAGTATGGGGGGCGGCCAGGGTGCCCCAGGGCCCTGAGCCCGGGTGGCAGGGCGTAACACAGGTCCCATCCTATAACAGGTGCGGCTCTTCTCGCACACTGACCTCCTGCATATCCAGACCGCAGAGGTGCACCTGGCTACCCGGCTGCAGATGTGCATGGCCAGGAGCTCTGCCCAAGCCCGGAGAGTCCAACACGGGTGCAGGAACTCCCATGCCCACCTCAGGGCCCAGCGGGTGTCCGGGGTGGCCCGCCATGCCCTCCTCCATGCCTGGGAGTGGGCTGATGTGCTCCGCGAGGCGGCCGGCCAGCTCAAGTGGTGGAGGAAGACCTTGGGGCATGCAGCCCTGCTTTCTATGCCCATTGACTGGCAGTTGTGGGTCATGGAGTGGGCACAGGGGTGGTGGGCCAGGGCACTGCCCCAATGGGATGAGGCCATCTGGAGAGCGCACTTTCGGATGGACAGGTGCGTCCTCCTGTGACTCTCTGAGCTGTTAATGCCCTGGCTGGAGAGACAGGACACCCCCATGTGGGACCCCATTCCCATGGTCCAGCAGGTGGCCATTGGGGTCTGGGTTCTTGCAACACCCGACTCCTACCCTTCTGTCGCACAGCACTTCGGCGTTGAGGTGAGCACTGTAGCCTGGATCCTCCAAGAAGTCTGCAAAGCGGTGGAGGGCGTTCTCCTGGACCGAGAGATCCATCTGATGGACCAGGAGGCCGTGATGACCAGCTTCGCAGCAGGAGGATTCCCCAACTGCATGGGCACCATGGACGGCACCCACATAGAGATCCTCCGCTCATCCGCTGGGGAGGCCTCAGAATATGTCAACGGACACAGGTACCACTCCCTGCATCTGCAGGCAGTCATGGATTACCGGGGGTGGTTCATAGACATTTACAGGGGCCACTCTGGGTGCAGCCATGATGCCCGGATCATGACCATCTCTCCATTCTATGCCCGGATGTACCGCGGGTACTTCGCAGATATGGGGATGTCCAGGATCAAGGCGGTGATGATGCCCCCCTGAATCCTGGGGGACCCGGACTATCCACTTACCCGCTGGCTGATGAAGTCATACCCAGTCGCAAGGAACTCAGTGGAAGTGCTCTACAATACCCGCCTGTGTGTGAGCAGGACCGTGGTCGAGAGGGCCTTTGGGGCCCTCAAGCAGTGCTGGAGGAGCCTTGTGGGCCAGCTGGATTACACGGTGGAGACCTCCGCCCTGGTGATCTGAGCCTGCTGTGTGCTGCACAACATGTGTGAGGCTGATGGGGCTGCCCTCGAGTACCCCATGCCCCAGCACCCTCCCGGCCCAATGCCCCTCTATGTGAACGCAGAGAACCCGTGGGAGTACCAGTACGCAAAATGCATCCATGCGGCCCTGGCCAGATGGATCAGCTGGAAGGCTGAGGCATGAGGGTGGAAACCCCTGTCTCCACCACCCCAGGGATCCCAGCAGCACCCTGGGTGGGCCCCTCAACACCCATCCACCCCCAGCCCCGGGCCCATGAACAGAACCAGGCCCCCTTTCCCCAGCTCCGCATGCCCCGGTTCCCCCGCCCAGCCTCCCCCAGCACCCTCCTCCACCCCCCTTGCCAGTGTGCCTCACCTGGGACCTCTGGCTGCTCCCGGGGCTGCTCTCTCCCATCCTCCTCACCAGCCTGTTTCAGGTGCCGGAGCATGCCATGCCCTGTGGGGATATGGAAGAGGGTGGGTTGGGGTGGTCTGAATGTGTCCCCCAGCAGCCCCCCAGGCACCCTTCCCATGGTCTGGGAGCAGCCCCATCCCCAGTGTGTCCCCCTCCCTCCCTCAGCCCATCCCCCCTGGTCTGTGTCCTGACCCACCCACTTGCTTACCCTCGATGTCTGTCTCAGAGTCCTCTGAGGCCGCCCCCTCTGTATTACTGGGGTCCCGCTGTGTCCACTGGCTGAGGGTGACCATTGTGCTGGCCTCGGATTCTCCCAGTCCATACAGGGGCTGGTGCGTGAGGGGGGCCTTCTAGTTCCTGAGGTCCCGGGGCATTCCTCTTGTGGGGCGGGGCCCCTGGAGCCGTTGCCTTCTAGGAGGCCGGCGAGGGGAGGGGGTACCTTGGCCCATTCCCTGCCCTGGACCACGGCACTTCCCACGAGGCGCAGGGCAACTATCGAGCCCTTCATATGAAGGATGCGGTCTAGGGCGTCGTAGTAGGGGACGGTGCGGGCTCCGTGCCTGGACCACCGGTTGTTTTTTTTTATGGCCTTGTACTCCCTCTTGAGCTCCTTGACCTTTGAGTGGCACTGGGCCACGGTCCTGTGGTGCCCCACTGCCTCCATGTCCTGCATGATCTCCTGGTAGACGTGCTTGTTCCGCTGGTTGATCGCTAGCTCCAGCTGGTGCTCCAGGGTCCCCCAGATCCGGATAAAGTCCTGGGTTTCCCTGTGCCCCCATTGCCTCCCTCGGTGGTATGGCCGTCTCCCCCGTGTGCCCTCCTGGTCCCTGTTCTCCTCCTCCTTGTCCTCCTCCTCTGCATGCCCTCCGGCCCTCTCCTCTGCGGGCTCGGGCTCCCGGGCCCGTTTCCGTGTCTGTGGTTTGACGGGGGGGGGGGGGCGGTTGGTTTCCGGGTTGCCTCTTCCATGCAGCCCTACCCCTTTCCCCACGCCTGCCATCCCGCCCACCACCCTTGGTGACCCTGTGCCTCCATCCCACCCCCCTTTGCCTTCCTTTCCTGTTTCTGGGGTGTCTCGTCCCTGGGGCCGGTTTCAGGCTCCAGGGCGACCTGCCCCGGATGCTGCTGCTGCTGCTGCTCTCCTTCCACCGCCTCCATTTGCAGCACGACCACTGCCTGTTCCACCTGCACCTCCTCCCTTGCTCGGTCGCCCTCTGCTCTCCTCTCCCTTCTGCCTCACTCCATCCCGCCATGTTCCCCTGCTGCTGGGTGCTCTTTAAATCTCCGTCCCCAGCCTGTGTTGTTGCTGGTTGCCTGGCAGCGACGTTGCATGCTTTGTCCCCAGCTGGGAATCGTTTTGCTTGATTCCAGCCGGTGGTTGCCATTCAGACATTACTTTTTTTTGTTTCCCGTTGGGAATCGCTTTGACCATGCTTTTGGAGATGGTCCGTGCTGGAGCTCCAGAAGGGTGGTTGATTTTGTCCCCTGCTGGGGATTGACTGTGGTGAACATCTGGCAGCCACCGAACAGACGTTCAGGGTGCTTTGGCCCCGCCACGGAATTGACCGTGGTTTACTGTGGTCTCGTAACATCTGAAATCACCCAAATAAGTTGTATCCAGGAATGTGTATGCAGCTTTTCTTAAGATCACAACATTCAATTACATGTAAAATTGGTTTCCTTTATCCAGTCTTTCCAAAATTAAGTACACATAGTACCCTCCATTGGGGGTACAAGCTCCCTAAGTTTAATCAGAATTGAATAAGGAACAAAAAAAGTATATCTGGAAATACGCTTTTTAGTGTTTTCCCATTATTTCAAAAACAAAAATTACTTTTCATTTTTGTTATTATTTTTTGTTTTCAATATAACAATCATGAAAAAATATGAAAATTTTCATTTTTGTTATCATCATAACAAAAACAAATTGCACACACCTAATACGCAGCTACATTTTCATTCCAATGAGCTGGGCACCAGCAAAGCTTTATCACAACTTCCCAAGTATCTTGTGCAACAGAATCCCCTTTCTTTTTCTTTTATTTCTTTAAAATATTATTAAAAGTTAGTTTCCCCCTTTTTATATTTCTGCGTTATAAATAGTTTATTTATGAAAGAACTTCCGTGTACTGTGTGAAAACATAGAATCTAGAGGTATAAGAACAAAGTGTAAGATACATTTAAACTGAGTTAGCAGGAGGCACCATCAAGTTGCTATTATTATTTTGAAAGGTCTAATGATTAAGAGCAAGATTCTAAACTTTGGCTAATCAGCACAGGCCCATTGGCTTTGGAGGTGTGGACACTGCAAGCTGGGGATCTGGCCTACGTATGGGTTTTAAAGGAATGTCTTTTTTAAGAAGAAGAAATGCAGACGTAAGGTGCATGAGAAATGTTACTGTGGTGGTGTTACTGTACTGTACTTTGTTTTTATGTCATTTAATTTGTTGTATAGACAAAGTAGTGTAGAGATATCTTTTATTGAACCAACTTAGGTTGGTGGAGGTTTGAAAGCTGTTGGACCTCACAGGATCCTTTGTCAGGCAAGTCAGAAATCCAAGCTGTACACCGAGCAAAGTGAGGCACTGAGCAAAGCGAGGATTTAATTTGTTGGCATTTTCACTGCTTCAAAGATGTAAAATTAAATAACATAATGGACGGTATTACTGCGCAAATCAGCTATGATTATCTGTTGGGCAACATCCTTTTCTCCACTTGAGACAAAATTAAGAATAGCCTTCTGTCTTGTGGGTTCTAGGATTAGCTGCTCTAAGAAGAAGTTATTTATGGCATCTAGAACTTTTTTTATATATCTCTGCATCCATGTCCTACTGACTTTTTACCCAGTCAATATAAACATAATTAAATCACTCATTATTGTTGTGTTTGGTGCTTTTTGTGACCACTCTAATCACTGGGTTGGTCTGCTCAGTGGGGTGGGAAGGGGGACAGGGAGTGTGTGGCATCCCTGGGTCTGCTCTGGCTGTGATGGGTTTAGACAGAGGTGGCTGTTGCTGCGGCCCACAGTCTGCCTGTGCAGCGACACCCTCCCATGCACCATAGAGGTGCAGGCAGATTGCCAGCCACTCTAGGCTGCTGCCCGTAGTTTTATGGCTGTTGCCGGTGCAACCCCTGGCCGGAAGCAGAGCTGAAGAGGTCCGCCTGCAAGTAGATGGCTCACTGCTCTGGCCCTAACTGCTGCCCTGGGTTTGGTCAGTCTGCTTTGCTTGTGGCACTCCATGGTGTTCCAGAGCACTCCAAGCAGAGCTGGCCTAGACCAGGTGGTTCCTGCTTCACTCCTGCTCCACCTCACCCCAGGGTGGCCCACCTTTACGCGGATGGCCACCCAGGGGTGGGGCAGAGCAGGAGAGGAGCAGGTGTCCATCTAAAGACATCCAGTGTCACCATTTCACAATTATTGTTGCCATTCTGGTCAGGTATTGGATAGCACAGCCCTACTGTTTTACTCTTTTTGTTGGAATTTCTGTCCAGAGAGATTCTATGGTAGCTTGTTTCATTTAAGATGTCCACCTTTTAAAAAAAACCTCTAAGCTTTGTTTAGCCTGGAGTGTCACTCCTTCACTAGTGTGACTGACTGTAATTCCAATATATTTTTTAATATATCCTGATGGACTGGTTAGGTTGGTCCACCCCCAGAGACTGATGGATCCAACTGGTTTTCAGAATTCTTTGGGGGATATACCTACTGACCTTGATGGCTACTCTGTTGATGACCTGGTCACTTTGTGGAATGACATCTTGGCCATTGTGATTGACATCACCCCTATCCTCCTTTCTCCCAGACTTTGAAACTTGGCTTACCTTCTTCCTCTCCGATGATACCCTCGCTCTCATTCTTGGAGACTTCAACATCCATGTTGATACACCTTCCCAGCCCTCTATCTCCCTAACCTCCTCCTTTGATCTCCGCCTCTGGACTGATTCTCCCACCCACACCAACGGCCACTCTGTCGAACTCATCTTCTCCAGAAACTGTCCTTTGTCCACCTTTGACCTTTGTCCCATGTCCAACCATCACCTCGCTTTCTTCAACCTCTCCCACCAACCCCCATCTTCTTCCCCAGCACCATTCCCCTTCTGTGATCTGCAGGCTATTACTCCTTTAGATTTTGCTTCCTCCCTCTCCTGCCTCCTCCCTCCTGTCTTCTCCTCCTCCTACTCTGGCACTGCCATCTCTTCTCTTAATGCCTCTCTTGCCACGACCCTCAACTCTCTTGCCCCCCTCTCCTCCCACCCTGTTCAACCCCAAAACCCCTGTCCCTGGCTCACCCCTACTATCCGCTATCTCCACTCCTGCATCCCGGCTGCTGAACGGCTCAGGCGGAAATCCTGCTTTCACCCTGACTTCCTCCACTTTAAATTTTCCCTCTCCTCCCTCTCTTCCGCTATCTCCCTGGCGAGGCAACACTACTATGCCTCCCGGGTTGAATCCTACTCTCATGACCCTCACTGCCTCTTCTCCACCTTTGACTCCCTTCTCAAGCCCCCCTGCCCCCTCCACCCTCTTCCCTCTCTGCTCAGGATCTTGCGTCATTCTTCACCTCAAAGATTGACAAAATCCACCATGACATTGCTTCCCACCCATCTCCTCTCCCCGCTCCCTCTCCATCCCTACCCTCTCCTCTCCTCCTTCCCTCCCGCTCCCGCCTCCCTTGAGGAAATATCCTCCCTGCTCTCTTCTTCCAACTCCTCCACCTGCCCTCTTGACCTAATTCCTTCCCGCTTCCTCTCCTCCATTGCTCCCACTGTTGCCCCCCTTCTACATGTCATTAATCTCTCCCTCTCCACTGTCTCCTTCCCCTCTGCCTTCAATCATGCCACTGTCTCTCCCATCCTCAAAAAGTCCATCCTCGACCCCTCTGACCCCTCTAGTTACCAGCCAGTCTCCCTCCTACCCTTCACGTCTAAGCTTCTGGGATGTGTTGTCTACTCCCGCTGTCTGGAACTCCTCTCTGCCAACTTCTCCCTGGACCCTCTCCAATCTGGCTTCCATCTGCTTCACTCCACTGAAACTCCCCTTGCCAAGATTACCAATGATCTACTTGTAGCTTAATCTAAGCACCTGTATTCCATTCTTGTCCTCCTTGACCTCTCCGCTGCCTTT
This sequence comes from Sphenodon punctatus, assembly GCA_003113815.1. Lineage (NCBI taxonomy): Eukaryota > Metazoa > Chordata > Lepidosauria > Sphenodontia > Sphenodontidae > Sphenodon > Sphenodon punctatus. The sequence goes on along the minus strand of QEPC01002218.1, from coordinate 762,970 downwards.
GACACTGTCGACCACTCACTCCTACTGGACTCTCTTCGCTCCCTGGGCTTCTGCAGCTCTGTCCTTGACTGGTTATCCTCCTACCTCTCTGACCGCTCCTTCAATGTGTCTCTTCCCAATTCCACCTCCTCCTCCCTCCCCCTCTCGGTAGGGGTTCCCCAAGGCTCTGTCCTGGGCCCTCTCCTCTTCTCTATCTACACCCTGTCCCTGGGCAAACTCATTGCCTCCCTCGGCTTTCAATATCACCTTTATGCTGATGACACTCAACTCTCTCTCTCCACCCCCTCTCTTTCCCCTTCTGTCCAAGCTCGCCTCATCAACTGTCTCGCTGATATCTCCACCTGGATGTCTCAATGCCAGCTCAAGCTCAACATGACTAAGACTAAACTCCTTATCTTTCCTCCCTTCCCTTCCTCCCCCTCTTCTCTATCCATCCTTATTGATGGTGTCACCATCCATCCTGTTCCCCAAACCCATAGCTTGGCCTTTGTCTTCAATACTCACATCTCCTTTAAACCTTACATCAACTCTGTTGCCACGTCCTGTTGCTTTGCCCTCTATAACATTGCTCGGATTCACCCCTTTCTCTCTGTCTTGTCAGCCAAAACCCTTGTTCATGCTATGGTCATCTCCCATCTTGACTACTGCAACCTCCCCCGCTCTCATCTCTTCCCCCTTATCGTCATCCAAAACTCTGCTGCTAGGGTCATCCACTCGGCCCATCATTTTGACCACGTACAGCCTCTCCTCTCCTCACTTCTCTGGCTCCCCCTCCCCCAACGCATCCTTCACAAACTCCTGGTATTTACTTACAAAGCCCTTCACAGCCTGGCTCCCCCTTACCTCTCATCCTCTTCCCCCTCCCTCACTCTCCCTTGTCTCCCCTGCTCCCCTAACCACCTTCGTCCCAAGTCCCTCTCTGCCCATATCCTCCTTGCCCTCTCCCTTCGCTCCTTCAAATCCCTCCTCAAAATCCACCTCTTCCTCGCTGTCTTTCCTGTCGCTTGCTAGAACTTTCCTCTCAACATTTACTGACTGCCATCCCCTTGACTCCTCCCTAGCTACAACCAAGCCAAGCACATGCACCTGAGACTTCACATCCACTTGAATGTTTTATCCCTTGTCTCTCCCTATGTCCCCTCTCCTTGTCCCTCCCTCTGAGTCTTTTAGATTGTAAGCCATAGGCAGGAAATGCATCCATCTCATTGTTCTGTAAAGCACCAGGTACACAGCTGGCGCTATACAAGTGTTAATAATAATAATAATAATAATAATAATAATAATAATAATAATAACAACAACATGGTTGCTCCCAGGAGTCCACTCCCACCACTTTGACAGTACAGGTCCCCCTGGTTTACCGAAGACCTGAGGTGGCTGAAATGGGTGGGTGGGCGGCTAGAGAGTAGGTGGTGCTTGACTCATGCTGAAGCCTATTGTTTTTGAAGAACTAAGCCAGGGCTCTGATGGTGGGAAAAGAAAGTTTTCTTTTCTGCTATCATAGCATCTGTAAAGTCTCATCCAGCTGAGCTGTTCCAGGTTGTAAGGGGCTTGGTTAATCTGGCCTGTCTCCACCAGAAAATGGAGTCATCTGTTGCCCACTGTGACATTTTTATTAATTACTTCGCAGACAAAATCACTCCTATTCACCATGACTTGGGTGCTACAATTTCAACCATAGAGTCAGAGTTTGGAGTTATGGAAGCTCAGTCTAGTCCTGTTTATCTGGATCAGTTTCAGTTGCAACTGCTATTGGCCACTGATGCTGGGGAGGTGCTTGGAGCAATGAGGGCAACCAGTTATGAATTAGATCCTTGCCTGTCCTGGCTGGTGAAAGCCAGCTGGGAGACGTTGGGGCTGTTGGTGTCTGGGGTTGTCAACGCCTCCCTTCAGGAGGAGAGGGTGTCAGATGCCCTTAAAACTGCAGTGTTCTGCCCCCTGCTTAAGAAACTGTCTCTGGATTCTGACACCCTGTCCAGCTATTGGCCTGTCTCTAATCCAAGGCCCTGAACCAAATGCGGATCTGTGATTCATGGATTTCCTACAAAATCCCCCTCCCCTGTAGAATCTCCTGTCCCGCTTCTCCCAGTGCAGAATTTCCAGCCTGCATTGGGGAGGCAGGAGATTCCACAGGGGGAGGGGTTTAAATAAATCATTGGGTTTTCCCCTTCCCCCCCAGGCTCTGTTGGGTGGGTGAGTGGTGTCGCAAATAGCCTTTTGCCCCTGTCTTTGCCTCTAGAGGGACCCTAGCAGGACAGTGTTGCATTTCTGAATAGGGTGGGACCTGCCCTCCTTTCTCTTGTGAGCACATGGCAACCTAGCCACATTCCTGACATTCCTGAACTGAGTGACTGGTTTGTCACCACATGGCGGGGCAGAGACCTCCTTACCTTGGACTGGGTCATAGACCAGATGACCTCCCATGGGAGGTCTTCCTCTCAGAAGAAGGGGATAGGACCTTAAAAGGGACAGACAGCCGCTTCTTTGCTCTCTTGCCTCTTCCTGCCTGCTCTGACAACTACAAGGATTTCTGCCAGATCGGAACTAAGGACTGAGCCCTATGTAAGTTACCTGTACATAGAGTTATATGCCACCAGATTGCCTGCCTGAACCATTACAGTTTAAGCAGTTGCAAATTCAAAAAGGGTCCTCGTACCCCTCAAACTGGACTCTGGGACTTGCTCAATGACTAATCTTTCTTCTTACCCTTTTGTGCCTTTTTGTACCTTTTTAACCCTATAAGTAAAGCCTAAGATTTTTCTATTCTTAACTCCACTTGGTGTGTGTGTTTTTACCTGCAAAGAACGCCTCCCTTCTCCTGGAAGGCATAGCTACCAAAGAAGGAGAAAAGAATTCCCCTCTGGCTCTTTTAGCCAAAGACAGCTTTTGACCAAGATAAGCACCTCTGGGTTGCTCCAAGAGTTCTGCCTCCTGGAAGTTGGAGAACACCAGATAAAGGGGACTAGGGTGCCTTGGAAAGTTGTGGGCTTATACACTTCTGGGGTTCACATATCCTCAGTTGTGTGGATCCCCTCTGATTTCTGGAACCCAGGTGGTGGCAGTGAAAAGTAGGTTTTTCTGGGGTTTGCCAGCTGTGGGGACCTCAGGTTACAGTTTTGGATGAACACAGTGTGGTGGGCGGCTCAGCTGCATAGTGCCCCCTTGCTGAGTTTTGCCACAAGGGGTGCCAGGACTTGCCTCCCCCCCACCCCCCAGCCTGACAAATAAACACACCTAGCAGTGACTGTTGCAGCAGCTTCATTCAGCATTCTTCAGCCACTCCTTCTGTCCACTTCCTAGCCCCTCCCAACAGGACTTCCCTAAGCGGTGCAGCCAGATGACATCATCCAGCTGCTTTGCTCAGGAAGGTTCCAGAGGGCCAGGAAGTGGCCAGAAGGAGCGGCTGAAGAGCGCTGAATGAAGTTGCTGCTGGCACTGCTGCCACCACCACTACTAGGTGTATTTGCTAGGTTGAGGGGGCGGGACATGAGCCCTTGCACCCCCCAGCGCAGCCATGGGGGAGGGGAATCTGGTCCTGCCCTGCATCTGGGAGGCTGCAGAGCCCAGCGCAGTGAGGCACAGAATTAGGTCCCGACCCTCCCAGACTGCCGTGGAATGGAGAATCAGGGCCCTAATCTCTAACCTTAACAAAACAAAAAACCAAGGGAACAACCATAGCAAAAACTAGAGTACAACCCCCCCCCCAAACTCAAGTGGCTACAATAAATAATTTTTAATAATAAACTATATAAAATAGTTAAAATATGAAAACAATATATACCAAATACTGTCAATATAAGTGGGGTGGTTTTTTGTATGGATTTTAATGTTTTAAATTGTTTTTTAATGGATTGTGAGCTGCCCTGATCCTTGTGGGAAGGGTGGCATAGAAATAAAATAAAACAAATAAAATAAAATCTTGCACCCCGGTATTAGAATGTCCCTTTGATCATTGTCTTCCACCAAGCTTTCCATAGTCATATTAAATATCAATATCCTCATTTAATATCAGGCACCCTCATTTTATTAATCTTTGGATGTAAACTTCATCCATTATAGTCAATTGGAGCTGAGCCAATGACTTAAATGAGGACAGGATCACACCCTTTCTTTAGGCTAGAAGAAAGAAAGAAAGAAAGAAAGAAAGAAAGAAAGAAAGAAAATTTCACCTAATAACTAGACTTCAGGAGCAGGGGTTTTAGGGAGGGAAAGTAATTAACATGAGACTTGTAATAAAATTGCAAGAACCTGAATCATTTGGAACAGACTTGTGGCTTTTGAGGAAGAGGAGGATATTTAAGATAGGCTGGGGGAACAAGGTCTATCCACCAAAATCTCAAGTGGCTTCTGCACAGTTTCACCCTTCACTCTTTGAGTATCTCTCACTTCACAATGGCATCCCCCCCACATACAGCAAAGTGGCAGGCAATAAATTAGTAGTGATGGGCGAACACAGTTCGGTAGTTCGGTGTTTGGCCCGAACTCGGCCTGTTTGGCTACTGAACGCGATCACGAACCCGAATCCGAACATACTGAACAGAACCGAACACCGAACATCAAAATGGTGAACAGACCGAACAGATCTGAACACTGAATGGCAAAATGGCTGAACAGTTCGGTCAGTTTGGATCACGTTCAGTTGTGTTCGGGTGGCTAAAACGTGGTCTTCTGTCAGGTCACTGGAAGGCCAAATGTAGCAGGGAGGGGGAAGTCATTTGACTCAGCTAGGAGCAGACTTCCAGGCACCAGGGGTGGAGGGTGGAGAGTGACTTTGAGTAACAGCCAGCCTTCCGAATCACCATCTCTTTTCACCTCAGACCACTGGCTCGGCAGTCTGCGATTGGCCACGGGCTAGGCTGCACAGAGCCATTGGGGCTTGATTTGAGGCGGGCGCAGCAAGAAACAAAACTGTCAACCTCCCCCCTTCCCAATACCTTCTGAGATAGTCACTGTTCTTAAACAGCAGGTGTTTCAGAAGGCTCCCTCTCTCCCAGCATTTCCCAGCTTCCCAATCCATTGCCATCCTCCTCCTATTTCACCCATCCAACCCATCTACCCCCATATTCTCATTTATTTCCATTAGCTTTGATAGATTTAGTTGTTATTTTTTGTTTTTATCCCTCCCTGTGTTCAATCTTCCTTCCTCCCTCCCCCCTCCATTGAATCCTTTCCCTATATATTCCCTTCCCAGTGATTCCCTTCCCTTCCCCTGATTTTTGATTAATTTAGAGTAGGATTATTATAGATTGATTTAGGTTTCATTTCAGTTTTGTACCCCTCCTTGTCTTGTTTGTGATTGCCCCCCAACCAACATCCCATATATTGATAGATAGATAGATAGGATTAGGTAGATATATTTTTGTTTTGACTTAATAGGAGTTAGTTTAAAGTTTACTGATAGAGATAGTGTTTACTGTGATTCAGCTTTAGGGTTCGTTGGAGCTACTTAATCCATTTATAGCATTTAGAATAGTTATATTAGTTAGTTAATAGTGGTTATATTAGTGTAGATATAGAGATATAAATATTAGATAAAAAAATTTCAATACATTTTTAAATTTTTTTATAGAGAATTATATATCATTAAAAACATTGTTTTTGTGGGAGAAATGGAGAAGGGAAGGAGAGGCTGATCTGCTGTCCATAGGAGAGGCAATGGGGTACGTGTCAGAGGCTGGTGAGGCCGTGCACGAGGAGTAGCAGCAGGCAACAGCAGTAGCCATAGCCAGAGGCAGAGCGCATCACCCCCTCCCAAAATCAGCAGGTCTGCTTTAGGGCAGTGCTTCCCAAACATTTTATGACCAAGTACCCCTTTTAAAATTTCCCAATGAGCCACAGACCCCCACCAAATTTGCATGTCACCCCCCAAAATTTGCATAAGACACACCCCGAAATTTTCCTTAGCCACCCGTCCATGGTATCAATTCACCAGCCGCTTTAAGAGGACAATGTGATGTCAGTGACCAAAGTGCATTGCAATCCTTATCTAGTTCACCCTCACAGCCTCAGCACCCTGAAACTGAGAGTTTGTGGCCTTGGGCAAATCACCCTGAGATCATGCAATGTAGGGATGGAAAAATAATCTCCTGCATAAACTCTTGGTGGGCAAGATACTTCACTCAGCCACATATTCATGAGACAACTGTATCGGGGAACTGCTTTTAGATTAGATCTGTGATTACTGAGTAAGTAAAGCTACAAACTGGCTTTGGTGCTATTATTTCATCCATCTACATTCCAAGTTGCAGCCAAGGGTTTCATAATAATGCTGACTATAAAAGGTTCCTATCCTCAAAGCACT
>QEPC01002218.1:734136-756569 GCA_003113815.1 Sphenodon punctatus | reverse complement strand
AACTTTAAGCTTCCTTCCCGCTCCGCCCTGAGTCGGACTGTGGTCCCACAGTTATATAGGGCTTTGAAGGAGCGGGTGAGGGAGCAGCTTGCAGGGGCTGGGGGGGCAATGGTCCACTTTACCACAGATCTGTGGTCCGCCAGAAACGCACAGCACGCGTACCTGGCGGTGACGGCACACTGGTGGCAGGATGCAGAGGCAGTGCTTGGCAGTGGCAGGAGGGGACCTGAAGCAGGGTATAGGTGGGCCCTGCTTCAGGCCCAAGTTATGGACATCCCCCACACTGCTTGGAACCTAGAGGCAGCACTGGCCACCATGGTGAGGGAGTGGCTCACCCCTTCACCAAGGTGTGTGTGGTCACAGACAACGCAGCCAATATTCTTAAGGCAGTCCATGATGGGGGGTTCACGAGCTTCCCTTGCACCGCACACACCCTCCACCTGGTGGTGAAGGACGCTCTGGGCTTGGGTGATAAAGGCATCGGGCCAGGCACCCTCAGCTCCCTGGTCAAGCGGGGGAGGAAGCTGGCGGGCTTCTTCAACCAGAGCGTGAAGGGCAGTGAGCTCCTCCGGGAGAAGCAGGCCGAGCAAGGGTCCCCAGTGCACACCCTGATCCAGGATGTCTTCACCCGGTAGAACTCCACCTTCCTGATGCTTGAGCAACTTCTTGAACAGAAAGCCACCCTGCATCAGGTGGAACTGGAGACAGACATCGAAGCACCTCCAGAGTACAACAGGGAGGAATGGGATATTATATCCCAAACTGTCTCTGCCCTGAGACCATTCCTGGGCATCACGGAGATACTGAGCAGCTCCACTGCCACCCTCAGCAAGGTGACCCCGCTGGTGCATAGTCGCCGCAGCGGACTGGATGAGATTCTGGGGGCGGGGGGGGGCGGGATCGTGCCCTTAGGGCAGTAGAATGTGAGCTGAGGCGATAGAGCTAGCTCAGAAGTTGAAGGCAGGCCTGAGCGCACGCTTTGAAGACCTCCTGTGCCAGGACGAATATGTCCGGGCAACCATGTTGGACCCCAGGATCAAGGGCAGCATGGCATGCGAGACTGCGGTCTATGGCCAATGGAAGGGGATGCTGTTCGAGAAGGTCAGGCAGGCAGAGCAGGCCATGCAGCGGGATGCCCCTGGGGATGGTGGGACTGGCAGCAGCGACCCCTTCCGCCATCTGGGTCTGTCCCTGCCTCCAGCCCTAGATGTAGCAGCAGCACCAGAAGCACCAGCACCATCAGGACCCCTACTGCCAGCAGCTCCTCCTTGTTCCGTCCACTCAGGGGAGCATAGGTCCCATCACAAAAGGGCAAGCAGCATGGCTGAGGGCAGTGGGGCAGGTGGTGCCCACCCAGAGCTACCGGAGGGAGTATGATGGCGCCTCAGCAGCAGTGGAGACCTATCTGGAGGAGGAGCCTTGCATAGAACCCGGCAGCGATCCCTTGGCCTACTGGGCCAGCAAGGCCCAAGTGTGGCCGGCCCTGTCCAAAGTGGCCAAGGGATTCCTGTCCTGCCCACCAACCAGTGTCCCCAGCGAGAGGGTGTTCTCCATCGCGGGGGACATATGTTCCCCGCACCGCCTGAGACTGGGGGCCAAGTTGGTGGAGCAGTTGCTCTTTCTGAAGGTTAACCTTCTGCTGCTGGGATTCCCGGAGCTGCCCCTGGACAAGGAGTGATGGTGCAGTGGCACACGCCATCCCATGCCAGGGGCAGTCTTGGGACAGGGCTCCTCCTCCTCCTCCATCTGGGCTAGGGCTAGGCTACTACTACTGTGCTTCTGAGGTGCTGTCCCTCCGTCCCAATGCCTGGCACCCTCCCTGCCTCTCTCTCTGCCTCTCTCTCTCTCTCTCTCTCTCATACTAGATGGCCTCGGCCGCCTTATCTGACTGACCTCAGGATGCAGGTTGGGCTTAGGAAACAAACAAACTGTAAGCCTGCCAGCTGGCCTATGGCTAGGCCTGCCTATGGCTACGATTTTGGCCTGCCTATGTGACGCTGACTGGCTCTCGCTCTCTCACGCTGCACAGTCTTTGCTAGCCTATCTGATTGCCCTGGTGCCAATGTCCCAGCCTGCCTGCTCTACTGACTTCCATGCAACGCTGTCCGACTGCCCGCCCTGCTTTCTGCCAAGCTCAAAGCATGCATCACTCCTGCCTCCCATGTCAAGGTGCCTGTCTTCCCACCCATGTTGCCTAGCTAAAAGACTGCCCAAGCCCACCTGCCCGGCCCTACTGCCTCTCATGACATAGAACCCATAGAGGAGAGGGTTTGCTGGTCTGACACAACTCTTCCCACCCATCAATCCCTATTATTCACAAATGGCACAGAAAGGGTGTTCTTTAACAAAGCATTATAAATAACACATCTACTGGGAGAGCTGTGGCCAAATTCAAGAAGCTGCCACCTTAGCCCCAGCACCCTCCATGATGGGTCTCAATTCCTTATCTGTGAGGGCCTTGTAGGCTTCTACCCAGACAGAGGAGGTGGGGAGCTCTGCCTGCCCCTCCCCGTCCCAAGTACCAGCAAGGCCTCCACATACCCCACCAGCTGCAGGGCTGGGGATGCCCGTCATTCCACTCACACTGCGATGTCATTCAACCGCTCTGAGAAGCAGCCACTCCAGCCCGGGCACCCGCTGCCTGGGTCCTGGGGCCAAGTTACTGGCAGGGAGGGCTGTGGCCAAGATGTACAAGCTGCCACCCCAGCCTCAGGACCCACCGTGATGGGTCTGGGGCTGTCATTCATCTCAATATCCGATGTCATTCATTCCACCTCCATCATAAGCAGCCACTCCAGCCCTGGCACCCGCAGTCTGGGTCCAAGTTACTGGCATGGAGGGCTGTGTCAAAGACCTACAAGCTGCCACCCTAGCCCCGGGACCCACCTTGATGGGTCTGGGACCATCATTCATCTCACAATCCGATGTCATTCCACTGCTCAGATAAGCAGCCACTCCAGCCCTGGAACCCGCCATCTGGGTGCCAGGGCCAGGTTACTGGCAGAGAGGGATGTGGTCAAGACCTACAAGCTGCCACCCTAGCCCCGGGACCCACCGTGATGGGTCTGGGGCCGTAATTCATTTCATAATTTGATGTCATTCCACCTCAATCAGAAGCAGCCATTCCAGCCCCGGCACCCACCGCCTGGGTCCCGGGGCCAAGTTACTGGCAGGAAGGGCTGTGGCCAAGACATACAAGCTGCCACCCTAGCCCCTGGACCCACCGTGATGGGTCTGGGGCCATCATTCATATCACAATTCGATGTCATTCCACCTCAATCAGAAGCAGCCACTCCAGCCCTGGAACCCACCGCCTGGGTCCCGGGGCCAAGTTACTGGCAGGAAGGACTGTGGCCAAGATGTACAAGCTGCCACCCCAGCCTTGGGACCCACTGTGATGGGTCTGGGGCCATCATTCATCTCACAATCCAATGTCATTCCACCACTCAGATAAGCTGCCACTCTGGCCCTGGCACCTGCCATCTGGGTGCCAGGGCCAAGTTACTGGCAGGGAGGGCTGTGGCCTCAGGACCCACCGTGATGGGTCTGGGGCCATCATTCATATCACAATTTGATGTCATTACACCTCAATCAGAAGCAGCCACTCCAGCCCCGGCACCTGCTGCCTGGGTCCCAGGGTCAGATTACTGGCAGGGAGGGCTGTGGCCAAGATGTACAAGTTGCCACCCTAGCCTCGGGACCCACCGTGATGGGTCTGGTGCCATCATTCATCTCACACCGCGATGTCATTCCACCTCATTCAGAAGCAGCCACTCCAGGATATTCAGAAGGAAGTAGCCACTCCAGGATATATAATTATATATCATTAAAATAAAAACATTGTTTTTGCGGGAGAAATGGAGAAGGCTGGTAAGGAGAGGCCAATCTTCTGCCTGTAGGGGAGGCAATGGGGCACGTGCCAGAGGTGAGTGGGGCCGTGCATGAGGAGCAGCAGCAGGCAGCATCAGTATCCATAGCCAGAGGTAGAGTGCATCACCCCCTCCCAAAATCAGCAGGCCTGCTTTAGGGCACCAGGCTGCTGTACAACACCTCCTGGCAGTGCCCTCCACTGACACGCAGGGCACTGGAAGGCCTGCAGGACTTGAGGCTCACGCTGTATCTGTCTCTGCTGTGGGTGGTGCTGCTGGAGCAGGTGCTCCATTTGAGGACTTCCATTGTCAGCAGATTTGCTATTTATAATCTCGACACAAGACAAATTGAAATTGCTATCTTTGATTGCAATTCTGGAAACTGCAGAAAAAATATCCAATTCAGTGTCAACAGTTTTCTGGCTGCAATCCTCACAGTTTCTATTCAAGTTCAGTTTATTTGTCTAGCCAATGGCCATTACAAAATGTTACAATAATAATAATAATAATAAGATACTATTGTATAATATGAAAATGTTCCAACATATACATAACAAATAAGTATGACACAGTCCTAATATGCCCTCAAACTTCCCATAATCCCCGTAGGTCATATACCACATGCTTCTCTTAGGTCCCGCCCATCAAGCACTAGTAATCAGACCCGTGTCTTACATCATTTATTCATATAACACTCCTTAAAATCAATTCAAAATCAATTCCAAATCAAAATCAATTCTCTTCGCCTTGCCCTTCCCGGGGCTTATGGCGGCACACTTGACCCCTGCAGAGCCATCTCACTGGCCCATATTTTCAATAAAATGCCATAAGGACCCAACGCCTTTCCCTTCCCGGGGCTTGTGGCGGCACACTTGACCCCTGAATTACTCTTCTCAGTGTTACCCTATTCATCCAATTTGAGAGAGAAACCGGGCCAGGTTATACCTTATGCGGAAAGCTAAGGTTCCGTTTGTTTACCCTTCGATTGGGCCAAAAGGGTCCCTTCCTGATGGCTGTCTAGCTCCCCGTAATAAACCCCCGCATCTCTGGGGCCATGAGTATGTACCAACAGCAATCACTTTATCCCCCAGCAGGATTAATTATACAGAGATAAACCATCCCCATCACCCCCCTCGATTACATTTCCTCCAAGACGTTTTATCTAACCTTCTTGTCCTAATTAGAACCATCCCTTACTAACTTCAGTTTCATCCAATATACCCTCCTCAAAAAATTTGCCACATTCCTAGATATCCTGATGTCCTTGTCGCATAGGAGAGCTGTTTCGGTAATATGGGTAGTAATACTTATTAACGGAGTTTCTATTAAATGCAGACAAAAACTATTCTTAATCTTCACAACTATAAGAACTTGATCCTTCATTGCTAGAAATCTACATGGATGCTCGAAAGGATCTTCCGACCACCAGCTCCCGCTGCCTGCTGCCGAGGAGCCTGTCTCTCTCTCTGTCACACCTACCCACACAAACACAAGCCCTGCACCTCCTGGGGGGATTTCCGCTAGTTGAGACCCTGCTGCTGGCACAGCACATCTTTGGGTTCATAACTACGCTACATGAGGTGGGAGGAGGTGCTGCTGGAAGGGATCGACAAGCTGTATGAGATTCTGCCACCTGCCAGCCAGAACTTCAGCAGCACAAAGGGATAAATAAAATATTGGACAGGTCAAACGAAGCTCGTAACAAGAAATACATTACAACTACTTTTATTATAACAATTTTAATAACATCAACAATAACTTTAACAAAGCAACAACAACAACAACAACAATAAATAAAACAAAACAAAACATGAAAATGAAACTTATTACAAACCTAAGAGTCTTTTGCTCTGCTTCCACTGGGCCTATCCCCCAGGAATCGGTCCAAGGGCAGGAGAGGTAGGGGCGCCTCGCAGGGCTCAGGGCCGGCGACTTCATGCTCGCCCAGCACGCCATTGAGGACGCAGTGATCCAGGCCCTCCTTCATCACCTCATGCCACCTGGAGAGCGCCTGGTGGTAGAGCTGCACACAGCGGAGCTCGGCGGAGACATACTGGGCGTATGCTGCTACCTTCTGCTGCTCCACCTGGACCGCCTGCAGCTCCTCCACCAGGCCCTTCTCCAGGTCGGCAGAGGACTGCTGGACCGCCTCCACATGGGCCAGGGTGCACCGCTGCATCCTGGCCTGAAGGGCCTTCACCTCTCCATCCTCCAGGGGCTCGGGGGTCTCCACGTCAGGGCTGGAGGGGGGGAGGGGAAAGGCTGGTATGCCTCCTTTTGTCGGTTGCCTTCCCCACCTTACTCTGGCGCTGAGGCTCCACGGGCAGTGCGGGCACCACTCCAGAGTCCTCTGAGTCCTCACGCGCCCGCCTCACTCTCTGGCTGTGGGTCTTCTCGACGTGACTGATGAGCCCCAACGTGGTCCCCTCCCTCTGCCAGTGGAAGATTTTATTGCAGATCTAAAAAGAGCAGAAAAAGATAGGAACATAAGAAGGGTCATACTGTGTCAGACCAATGGTCTGTCAACAAGTCCTGTCTGCATTCTGTCTCCACAAGTGGGTGGACTGGGTGGCCATCCAATCTCTCTCTGCAGGGGAGTTCCATTCCTAACAGGTCATAGGGCAATTCATTCCCTGTTGTTCCAGTCCCTGTGCCATACCTTGCATGTGGTGGTTCTGTCGCCCTTCTGATAGAACCTCCAGACATCCTACGACTGGTGCCGAATGTCTGGGGGTGTCACCGGTGATCTCTGCCTGGGTGTCTGCTGAGTCCTCCCCCTTGCCGTTTTCCTGTCAGCAGCAGCAGGGCTGTAGCCACCGGAATCCGATTCCTTTCTGAAATGGGAACACATAAGAACACCAAATAAATATCAGGCATTTATGATGATGGCTCCCTAGTCCTCCCTCCTTGGGGTGCTAGTAGGGATTGCAACTAGAAATTTAATTTTGTACAATTCCTGCCCTCTGGGGATTCTCATACTAGGGAGTGCAACTAGGAACTGGAAGGCCCTGGCTGGCACGTGCAAACCAAACCCTGCCCTGCCCTGCCCTCCTTGTGTTGCTTGGGATTACAACTAGGAAGGCCCTGACTTGCATGTGCAAATCCTGCCCTCCTTTGGGCCCTAGGGATGGCGACAGGAGATGGAACCCTCATTGTAACCCTCATTCTCATCGTAACCAAGCCAAGCACGTGCACCTGAGACCTCGCATCTTCATGAATGTTAGACCCCTTGTCTCTCCCTCTGTTCCCCTTCCTATGTCTCTCAGATTGTAAGCCCTAGGGGCAGGGACCGTGCCTATTTTATTACTTTGTAAACATGTCATGCCAGGTACATTGCTGGCGCTATATAAATGTTTGTTAATAATAATAATAATAATAATAATAATAAATTAATAACAACCCTGGCTGGAGGAAAGAGCCTGCCCTTATTTGGGGGTGCGTAGGGAATGGGATGGCAAGGCAACTACAAAGTGGAGCCCTTGCTAGCCTGACACATGTTTGGGTGGGGGTGCTGCTCTTGCCAAAGCCCCCCACACTAAAGCACCCTCCCTCTCTGTTGCAGACATCCGCTGCCACCCGCTGATGCCCACTGTTTGTGCCCGACTGATGATGCCCACTACCCACGCACCCACATGCACACCAGTGAGCTCTCTCCAACAGATAGAGCCTTTCTTGTCCTCAAAGTAAAAAAAAATTTACAAACCTGGCAGCAGCTCCAGAGCCCGCTGCTTCCTGCTCCTCCGAGGAGTAACCCACCAGTGCCACGGGAGGTGTAGCCGCCAGGGTAGCCGGCTCGACCGCTACCAGTGCCGCAGCTGCTACCACCTCCTCCTCCTTGAGTGGCACTGGCAAGTTGGCCCCCAGCTGGGGGATCATCATCGGCACCTCAGCCTTCTTAATTTTTTCTTTCTTTCTTTTTTTAAAAAAAACCAAGGACCACTCTCTCACCCACAACACACACGAACGGAACTAAAACACAGCACGCAGCGAGCCAATCCAACAAAGTCACAAACAGTCAAACACAGCCAAAACTCACAAACCGAATCAAACTCACACTCACTCGCCATGCAGCTCCTTCACACACGTGAATTTCCGGTTTCCAGCATGCCACGCTTTCGCTTTCCAGCTCTCGTGTGATTTTAATGGCCGAATGGCCGAACATGAACTCGGCAAATGGCTGAATGGCCGAACACGAACAGGAGACCACGAACCGCCGAACACGAACGGCTGAACACGAACGGCTGAACATGAACCGCAGTCTGTTCACCCATCCCTATAAATTAGCCCATCATTATGCTTCCAGCAAACAGTTCATTGCTTTCATCTTTATTTTCTCCCCATTACTTGGAGGCTAACTTCATGGGGAAAATACGAAAGAAACAAATTATAATGGCCAGACTGGTGTGACAGGAAGGAGAACTGTGAGTATGAATATTTGAATGAAATGATAAATCCCTTCATTTGTAGTGCATAATGAATTTTCCTTGAGATTTGTCTCAGCATAAAAAAAGAAAAAGAAAGCGAGAGATACAGGGAGAATTAAATTCCTCTCCAATTTCACATAGCTGTTGTGGCTGCTTTTGACTGAACTGCATGAATCTGAAGAGCCCACACTCTTGGGGAGTCTAACAAAGTTCTCAATCATTACAAGTTCAGGGCGCACTTTATAATGAAGCATCAAATCATCACTGCTTTCTTTGGAATTTGTTCTAATAATTTTATTTTTCCCCAAGGAAAATTGAGAGTTTTGGGAGAAGCTCCATATTTAAAAAAATAGAAAGGAATCTCAGTTACTAAAGTTGATATTCAACCATATACAAAGGGGTGGCAATGATAGTTACGCTACTGATCTGTTTTGTGACCTTGGGTAAGTCACTTATCTGTGTCTGTGTGGGTGAAGCCATACGAGACGTTATCCCACTTTGGGCAAAGTTAATATGTGATGCAGTGACTCGTTTGCTCAGTGACCACCAGATGTTTGCCCTGCCCCAGGGTGGTGAGCCAGATAACAGGCAATGAATCCACCGAAAAAGGCCGGAGACGCGTCGTGTGTTAGTGTTGCCCAAAAGTGGGATAACACTGCCCAAAGTGGGTTAACAGGCTGCCTTCGATGTGGCCAGGCCATGCAGCCCTGCCTCAAAGTGGGGTTTGTGGATCGGGCCTGGAGAAGTGGGCTCCTCCCGACCACCTAACAGGTAATTGTGGGGTAGGGGAGCTTGAGGATAGCATGAGCCCTCTTCCCCACCACCCAACAGCTGATTATGGGGGAGGGGCCTGGGAAGAGCATGTGCTCTCTTCCCAGGCCTCCTTCCCCTCCAACCAGCTGTTGTTTGGTGGGTGGATGTAGGGGGAGGGGAAAGCGGGCCCTGGGAGGAGTGCATGTGCTCCTCCCAACTGCTCAACAGTTGATTGGTGGTAGGAGGGCCTGAGAAGAGTGTGCACACTCCTCTGGGCCCCTCTTCCCCAGGATCAGCTATTGGGAAGGTGGATCGTGGGAGGGGGGCCCTCAGAGGAGTGAATGCTTCTCCCACCTGCCCAACAGCTGATCGCAGCGGAGTGGGGCTGGGAAGAGGGCATACACTTCCTCCAGACTTCCCTCCACCATGACAAGCTGTTATGCGGGGGGAGCACGCATGCGCTCCTCCTCCCCACAAACAGCTGCCTAGCAGCAGCTGGACTGCTTCTGCAGTGTAGCAGCTTTCCAGGCATCCAGCCCTGTGTGTCCAGTCAGCGGTGTGTGTGTGTGTGTGGTTTTTTTGCTGTGGGATGGCTGCCATTAGCTGTTGGAGGGGACCCTGGGTAGGACGAGGAACAGCCCAGTGTCCCTTGCCTGCATCACTGTGATGATCTATCTTGAGCCTGGATACAGTTTGAAACAGTCCAGAGGGGAATGGGGGGTTCCTTGCCAAGGAGAGCAGTGCTGTGGGTCACAGCACGGATTCCCCCATGTCAATTTCAATCCAGGATGCACTGACCAGTGCTGTGGTCCCCAGCAACGATCATTCCCCATGTCAATTTCAAGGTCCCCCCTACCTTGAAACTGACATGGGAGAATCTGTGCTGCGACTCACAGCACTGCTGTCCCTGGCAAGAGCCCTCCATCCCCCCGCTGGTCTATTTCACACCAGATCCAGGTTTGAGCTAGACTAGCATGGTGATGCAGCTATTGGACATTGGGCTGCTCTTCCTCATCCTTGGGGCCCCCTCCAACAGCGGATGGCAGGCAGCCCAGGGCATACACCCACCCACCCACTGCTGGTCACACAGGGCTGAATGCTCTGCATGGTGATGCATTCAGGGGACACTGGGGTTACTACTCCTCCTCCCCAGGTCCCCTCCAACAACTGATAGTGGTCTGGGTGCCCCAGGTTGCACACACCCCCTCTCTAACAGATGACTGGTGGTGGCGGTGGCTTCCTCCATGGGTCTGACCCTGCTACCACTGGCTGGGAGTCCCAAGGTCCTACCCATGTGGTGGCCTTTCCAGGGCAGAACCAGAGCAGGGAAACAAAAAGGTGGTTCCCTCACCTGTGGGACCCACTAGTGGGTCTTCCCATTTGAACTGCCCCTAACACTGCTCATGAGAGTGACAGCAACATGACCTACCCCAGGATTCACCACACTTTCTTGCTGCCTTCCTTCCATGTAAAAACACCCTTTGAGGCAGGAACTGTTTGCACAGCTCCTAGCAGAATGAAGAGCTGATTCAAGTTGGTGGGCTAAATTGCTACCACTGTAATTATTATTATTATTATTATTATTAAACATTTATAAAGCGCCAGTTGCAACCTGGCGCTGTACAGAACATATAATCAGTTGCGGTCCCTTCCTGTGGCTTACAATCTAAAAGACAAGGAGGGGGAGACAAGGAGAGGGGACAGTGGGAGAGACATGGGAGAAGACAAACAAACATTCAGGCGGATGCGAAGTCTCAGGTGCGTATACTTGGCTTGGTTACAAGGTGGTCGTAATAATTACAAATGACCACCTGCATAGCACAGGCAACTGAATCTTACTTAATGATCCCGGCTAAATGAGCTGTAATCAGAACAAATCTCTTGGAAAGGATTCTGCTACCATGAATGAAGATATGTGTGCTCATAGGTCATTGAATGCTACTGGTGGGGCACAGGATGAGGGAAGGACAGGGGTGGGTGGGAAGGGGTTCTATAGGGCTTCTGAAAATCTGGGGGGACATGCCCCCCCGTGTCTGCCCTACAAGTTGCCAATGCCTTTCCTGGCATAGATAAAGGCCCAGGTTGGTGCTGCTGAACAAAAATCTCAAAATATTTCCAAGGAATATTTGCTCAAATGTAAGATAGAAATTATTCTCCTTTCCCTGTGTTTGAATCTATTTAAAGGTGCCTTGATTCTGTTAGAGGCTGCCAACTAGAAATGCTTTAATGACAATCAAATTTTTTGACAGGCAACGATAATTTCTCCCTTAACAATTTCTGGACACAAAGTAGTTCAGTTGATCTCTTTTACTGGGCCAAGGCAGACTTATAACATGCCTGTGTTACATGCCTGTAGAAGAGTCCTATGTGGCCCAAAGGCTTTCATCGTCTCACCAACAGAAATTGTTCTAATAAAAGGGATCATCTGAATTACTTTGTTTCCATGTCTGACATTTGAGACCAACACAGCATCTACCCTCTCTCTCGAGTTAACAATTTTTGTAACATGCCAAAGCCGCAATCCACAACTCATGTACCCCACCAGGAGCATGCAAGCAGGACGTGCGGATGGCCATTGCACCCCAGTAGCACACGACACCACACTCTGCACAGTTTGCACTCAGTGTGTGAATTAGGGGTATTTAATTCATTTTTGTTATTATAATAAAAAAACTGAAAATTTTAATTTCTTTTTTGTTATTGTAGAAATGAAAATGACAAATAATAATAATGAAAGCAAAAACAAAAACAAATTTTGTTTCTGAAATAATGAGGGAAAACTGAAAAATGAATTTCTGGCTATACCTTTTTTGTTTCTTATTCAATTCTGATTAAACATGTGGAGATTGAACCCGCAACAGAGGGCAGTATGTGTACCTAATGTTGGAAAGACTGGATAAAGGAAACTGATTTTACAAGCAATTGAATGTTGTGATTTTAAGAAAAGCTGTATACACATTCCTGTATACAACTTCTTTATCTTACATCCAATTTGCTTGAAAGCTGGAAATATTATGTCCCTCCCCAAGATTACCAAAGATGCCAAATATCAGAAAGATTGGATAAAGGGTCCTGATGTTATAAGCCATTAAGTTGAAAATGCATTTCTGGGTGTAACATTTTTATATTCCATCCTGTTTACAAGACATTTGGCAGGAATGTATTCCACACATTCCCTGTCACCTCTTCCAAAATACAGGACAATTTGATAAAGGGACCCAATTTTATAAGCAATTGAAGTTGTCCCCTTGAAGACCATTATTCAGATAAATAGCAGCACATGCCGTGCCAGTGCCTGGCATGGCAGGGGGTGGGGCTGTAGGAGGGAGAATTGGGAGCAACCCAACAGACTGACCAGCACATTCACTGGCCAATTACTGCATGCTTCCAGCTTTACAGGACCAATCGGTGGTGGCTTTGAGGCGGGCATAGAAAGGACGTAACTGGGACTTTGGGGACAGCATCCCAGAAATCAGGAGACATTGGGTATTTTTACACACACCTTAAAGTGCTGGTCTTTCAGTCTTCTGGGTTTACGAGTCCACAAGTAAGTTCTGGATGTATTCTTCACACACACACACACACACACACACACACACACACACACACACACACACACATTCTTCACACAAACACTGCCCTGAGGCAGCCTAAAGTAGCCACAGCTGTAGCTGTAGCATGGAAACCAAGTGACCACAGCTGCCTGGAGCAAAGCAGTTTACCAGAACTTTTTAACACAAGTTCTGGGAGAAGGTCTATGCAGAAGTTCAAAGAGCCAGGTGTTTAAGATCTGGGTGAGTGATTTAGACACACAGAAAGTTCAGGATGTAACAGAAAACATGCAGGAGAAATGTGTGTGTGTAAAACACCCATATTTTACACATCCAGGCTGGCCAATTATCATCACAATCCCATCCTGCAGCACTGTGAGAGAGGACACAAGAGAATCTCTATTGACTCTTTTGTAAATAGATGCTTCCAACTTCCCAGTAACAAGTGGTGGAGAGATGTTGAGATGGTCACAGCACAGAATTAGGATATTTGGTTGACATTTCTTCAGGCCAATTGGCATCACAAACAGATCTTATACCACAGTAACACGTAAGAGAATACCTGACATCCGCTCATTCTCTGCATACGCTGTGCAGGCTTATAAAATTGGGACCTTTTATCATTTTTTCCCTGATATTTAGCAGAGATGATTCAGGATGTGTGAGCCCTGACAAATTTTATTTACACTGGTTGGACTACAAATATGTTAGTCAGACATACACATATAAGTTAATTGCTTATACCACCAAGACCTATCCAATCCTTCTGAAAATTGGCATACATAGTAAATGTGAGGAGGGGTATAAACTTGCCAAGTTTCATCCACATTAGAAGGGAGACAAACATGTTATAGCCCAAAATGTATATTTTCACAAAATAACATAATTCAACTGCTTATACCATCAGAGTCCTTTATCAAATCTTTTTGAAATTTGGTACAACTATAATACCTTCCATTGGATGTACAATAACTCCAGATTTCATCAAAATATAATGAAAACAAGAAAGCTACAGCCAAAAATGTGTTTTCCATTGAAACCAATGGAAATCGTAAACTAAAGCAAAAACAAAAATGAAATTTTGATATTTATGAAAACAAAAACAAAAGATTTAAATAGCAAAAATGAAAATAAATAATGACTGGTGCACACCTCTAATGTTCATGGGTTGCACAAGTGGCAGAATGTTCTGCTGTGCAATGACAGGCATGTGTGTGCAGACCTCACCTTGAGCTGCGGACAAAAAGATAATGAACAGGTTGTGAGAGGATCCATACCCTTACACACATCTCAGCAGCCCTGCATCCTAAGGGAGGCTAGTCTGGCACAGCCACTGTACAAGCACGGAAGTGTTCTGGGTTCCGAAGGACATTTTGAATGCAAAGAGTTACTTGGTCCTTAGTTGGTAGCTGACTCAGTGCCCAAGAGACAAACCCCTTCCCTGCCCACACAGTGGCTATTCTGGGCTGTCTCTTTCTCAGGAACTGTGGGGCCACTGATGTGTGGGTGGGCATATGGATACTCTCACAACCTGCTTGTTATCCCTCATACTGCACCTTGAAGTGAATTTTGTGCATGTGCCTTCTACTGCAAGGAAGTGCATTACAACTATGAGGTGCAGGCGATAGACCTGTGCCCATTCTTTTAGGAGATCCTCCACAGTGGCCTTGTGCACTGCAGCTGCTGGGTGTCTGTGCTCCTGCTGTACATGCATTGACTGCATGTATAACAAACCCATATTGCACATGTGACAAGACTGATTTGACAATGAACTTGCCAGGCATAACTAAAGTTAGGTTTTCCTAGAATTATACCCTTCCCGGTTGGACCCTGGCAGCCTATGGTTGCCAAAGCATTAGACACCCAAGCCATAGAAATTGTCCTCAGTTTGTCTACAATTATCCCTCCCCCCCCCAAAAAAAACCCCCCCACACCAATTCTGAGAATTCTTTTCTTCTCTTCAATTCAGCAGTTGTGGCAAGGGTTCTGGAATAAGCCAGTAGCTGACAGCACCCTGAAAGATAACTCACAGTGGGTGTCTACATGTAATGCTTGCTACAGTTTCAGCTGCCTAACATGGGCAATTGTTATGTTTGGTTATGCAAAACCAGGACCTAGCCACAGGGTGAATACAGGTGTATGGAGATTTGTTCACTGGCACAAATGCAGGGAACTCCTCAGCAAACCGTAAGCAGCCGAAAACACGCCACAGAATGAATGTCTGTGCATCAGGAGTTTCAGTCTAAGCAGCAGGAGGGCCAGTTTCAGTGAGGGGCATAGTGCTCCTCAATTTCACCAGTACGGAGGATTGCCTTGCAACACAGAGGATGTCTGGTCAACTTCACTAGATGGGAGGATTAGCTTGCAGCAGGGATGTCTTGTCAGTTTCACCAGCTGGGAAAATTTCATGGTCAGTTTCACCAGCAGAGAGTTGTGATTTGCAATGAAGAGTTCAGGACCTTATCCATTTACGTTGCCACCCTGTGGGCTCCCCCTGTTGGGCAAAGTCTATAGGGTAGCCTCTAGTCACTCAGGTTCACAGCCTGGGAGTGCTTCTGGACACCTTGCTGTGCCCTGGATCATCAGATTGCGGCAGTGGCCAGGAGTGCTTTTCACCAACTTCATCTGGTGAGGAGGCTGAAGCCTTTTCTTTCTGATTCGGACTTGGCCACTGTCATCCATGCTAAATTTTCATCACCTTAAGGTTAGATTATTGCAATGCACTCTACATCGGGCTGCCCCCGATGACTGTTCAGAATCTTCAGCTGGTGCAGAATGCGACGGCCCAGATCCTTTTGAGGATGGGTCATTGGGAGCACATTACACCAGTGCTTGGAGTCTGCATTGGCTGCCTATAGCTTTCTGGACACAATTCAAGGTGCTATTTTTAACCTCTGAAGCCCTAAAGAGCCTGGGCCCCATATATCTGAAAGACTGTCTTTCCTACCAGGCTCTCTTGTGGCCCCTGAGGTCAGCCAGGAGCACCCTCCTGTGTGTTCCAGCTGCTACTCTTGTCTGTATGATGGTGGCTCGCAGGGGGGCATTCTTGTTTGCTGCCCCAATATTGTGGAACTCCCTCCCCCTGGAGTTCCATTTGAATCTGGGTCCAAGCATCTTTTGAAGGTAGTGTAAAACTTTTCTTTTTAGTAAAGCATTTGGTTGGCAAGGATAGGAATTAGGTGGGAGGTTGTTGGGGGGTTGGTGTTGGTAGGGTTCTCTGGGCAAATTGTATTTCAGTTTTTTAAATTGTATTTTATGGGTTTTGTAAACCGCTCTGAGCCTTTGGGGTAAAGTGGGGGGGAAATGGCAACTAACTAACTAACTAACTAACTAATTAACTAACTAACTAACTAACTAGCAGGGTGGCAGAATAAACATTAATCAGCTCCAGCTCCCTCTTGGGATGTCGTACACAGTACAACAGAGTTGATTTCCCTTGTGGTTAACATAACAGATAGAGCCACCCAAGTGACTCCCTCTCTCTGACCTGCAGACTGTAGTTCTGTGCTGTTAGAAGCAATCTGGTCAATTGCTAACTTCTACCAAAATTGCTTCGATTGTAACAGCATATAATTTACATAACTTCCAATAGTAGCTATTTGGCCAGTACAGTAATGGTTTTGGAGATCGTGTACTGTCTTACCAGCAGTGTAAGGTTCAGTAAGAAGGGGAAAAGGAGGTCATTAGCACTAGTGCTGAAGAAGACAGCAATTTTGGTGTTCACAAGAAAACTTTTAATTTCAGGAACCTGGATTGATTTCCCTTCAGTTTCTCAAGGAGAACTCAGTAACGGTTTGAGATCTCATTAGGTTCTCAAAGAAATTAAAAAATGCTCTGTGCATGGACAAATGACCAGCATTGCCATTCTGCGCATGTGCTGCCCTAGTCCAAGCTGGTGCGGTCTGCGTTCACACTATTCTGGAAAAGGGCATCTGGGTCTGCCCATGTGCAGAACTGGCTGGTCTTTCCCAAAATGGTGCCGACGTGACCCACAACATCTTGGGAAAGGGCTGAACATGCGCAGAATGGTTGTAGCAGCCATTGCGCATGTGCAGAGTATTTACATTTGTTCTGAGACTCTCATGAGAACGATATCAAAAATGACCAATTCTCAGCTCGTTCTTTATCTAAAAAATCTTATCAAGAGCCCAGTCAAATGAATTTATCAACTGTGGATTATTTCCCCCATCTTGTATGACTGGATGCAAAGAAGCTGCAGCTCATCCATGTTCCCACCAATCAGATGTAAAGCAGCATCATGTTTAATTCAAGGATCACCAATAAAGTGCAAGTTCAAGGATCTTCAATTAACAATCTCCAACCAGGTACAAGGAGACTGCCTTTCACTTCAGGCACTTTTGAAAAACTCATGCAAATGGTCTGAGAATGATTTCTTTCTCTTTCCTCTTTCACTAAAATTATCTGGAAGCTGATCTATCTAGTCCAACAACAGACAATTATTAATCTGAGGCATGAGGTACATTACTCACATTGATTTGGCTGCAGAGCACTAGCAGATCCTCCTCTAGTAGCATGCAGTACATTAATGGGAGCAGGAGTCATGACAACACACTTACACACAAAGGCACTGGGCTACTTACAGCTGCTAAATGAACCTTGGAACTTAAATAAAGCTGCAAGTAATGAAGAGAAATAGTAGTTTTAAGCCATTCATATGTGCGCTCTCTCTCTCGCTCTCTCGCTCGCTCTCTCATTCCCAATTTTCTGTAAGCAGTGAAGAATGGGAGGGGACATTGCCAGTACCAAAAGGGCCCCCAAATTAGATTCTTCACCTTCCTTTGGGCAGATTCTACACACACCCAACAATTTAATCTGAAGGGAGAACTGAGAGAAGAAGGAAATGTTATGGGGTTTTATAGATGGGGGTTTGTATATTGAGATTTGTAATTCATATAATAGTTACAAATTTAAGCAATTTGCTTAAATTGTGGCAAAGTTGATATTGTTACAAATATTTCTAACTGTAAGAACAAGTGGCAGTGGGATTGGTAGGGATGTGCGAACAGAATGGGGTTAGGTTTGGCCGTTCGGTCCAAAAATTCAGTTTGGATTCGTGGGTTCAGTCCCACGGAGTTCGGACCCCCAGAAAGTTCAGAATGTTTGGCCCTGCCTGGAGGATTGGGGCACTCCAGGGGTGCTGGTGGGGTCATGACAGGCCGTTGGAGACACAGAAGCAGCAGCAGAGACCGGGAAGGATTGAGGCTTGGCACCCCAGATTGCCCGGGCAGTCAGACTTGGCACTTTGCCCCTGTGGGGTGCCCGTGGCACCATGGATGACCATCTGAAACCCAGCGGCAACAGCAGCAGCAGAGGCCAGGAAGGCTTGGGACTTGGTGGCTGGCCTGGCACCCCTACTTGGCCGGGCATTGCAGGCTGCCAGACATTGGTGGAGCAGCGGCAGACATTGGATTGCCCGGTAGTAGAACCCATCGCATAGCAGAGGCAGCAGCAGCAGCACCAGCAGACAGGCAGCATGGCATGAGCATCAGAAGGCAGGCTGAGGTGGGGTTCAAGGTTGGCAACCAGGGCAGGCAGACAGGCAGCATGGCAGGAGAGGCAGTAGGGAAGGCAGGCTGGGACCTTGGCAGGGCACTCAGATAAGCGAAGCTGGAGAGAGAGAGAGAGGGGGGGGCAGGGGGCGCTGGGCATTGGGAGGGAGGGACAGCACCTCAGCAGCAGCAGCCCAGATTAAGGAAGAGTCCCGTCCCAAGACTGCCCCATGCATGGAATGGTGTGTACCACTGTACTATCAATCCATGTCCAGGGGCACCTCGGGGAATCCCAGCAGCGGAAGGTTGACATTGATGAAAAGCAACTGCTCCACCAACTTGACCCCCAGTCTCAGGTGGTGCGGCGAGCAAATGTCCCCAGCCATAAAGAACACCCACTCGCTGGTGACACTCATTGGTGGGTAGGACAACAGATCCTTGGTCACTTTGGACATGGCCGGCCACACGTCCCTCCAAGAGCGGTGTCACCACCATGTTCTGCCCCTCCCATCAGCGCTGTTAGTGGTGCAGCAGCAGCATCCAGTTGAGGCCCAGACGCGTCAGTGCATCATGGAGGATGTTGGGTGGGGGCAGCTGCCAAGTCCATCGGCAGCTGCAGAACGTGAAGGGTGGCGTGACTTTCAAGTGAAAGCCATGCGCATGTTGGGGGAAATGATTGTGCTCAATGGGCAGCCCTTCTCAGTGGTCAGGGACATGGGGTTTAGGTGTCCAATTGGCTTTGTGGCGCCCAGTTTAAGCTGCCCTTGTGCACCACCCAGAGTTGGCACGTGGTGCCAGCCTTGTACCGGGCTCTAAAGGAGCGGGTGAGGGAGCAGCTGGCAGGGGCTGGGGGGTGCCACCGTCCACTTCACCACTGACCTGTGGTCAAGCAGAAATGGTGCAGCATGCCTACCTGGCAGTGATGGCGCACTGGTGGCAGGACCCGGAGGCAGCATTTGGGAGTGGCAGGAGGGATCCTGAAGCAGGGTATAGGTGGGCCCTGCTTCAAGCGGAAGTCATGAATGTCCCCCCACACTTCTCGGAACATGGAGGCAGCCCTGACTGTCATGGTGAGGGAGTGAGTCATGCCAGGTGCAGCTTTCACCAAGGCATGAGTGGTGATGCACAACATGGCCAACATATTGATGGCAATCCACAAGGGGGGCTTCACCACACCAGCATCCCGTGCGCCGCACACACCCTTCACCTGGTGGTCTGGGACGTTCTGGACTTGGGGGAGAAGGGAATCAGGGCAGTAGGGATGGGCAAACGTGGTTCCGAAGTTCGGAGTTCGGCCTGAGCTCGGCCTGTTTGGACGACCGAACCCGAACATACCAAACCGAACTCAATTCCAAACATCGAAATGGCCGAACACTTTGGTCAGTTTGGATCGTGTTCGGTTGAGTTCCGCTGGATAAAACGTGGTCTACTGAGGGCCAAACATAGCAGGGAGGGGGAGTCATCTGACTTAGCTGAGGAGCAGACTTCCAGGCACCAGGGGTGGAGGGTGGAGACTGGCTTGGAGTAGCAGTCAGCCTGCTGAATCACCATCCCTTCTTTCACCTCAGACCACTGGCTTGGCAGTCTGTGATTGGCCATGGGCTAGGCTGCATGGAGCCAATGGGGTTTGCGGTGACGCGGGCGCAGCAAGAAACAAAACTGTCTGCCTCCCCCCTTCCCAATACCTTCTGAGCTAGTCACTGTTCCTGAACAGCAGGCATTTCAGAAGGCTCCCTCTCTCCCAGCATTTNCAGCAAGAAACAAAACTGTCTGCCTCCCCCCTTCCCAATACCTTCTGAGCTAGTCACTGTTCCTGAACAGCAGGCATTTCAGAAGGCTCCCTCTCTCCCAGCATTTTCCAGCTCCCCAATCCAGCCATCCTCCTCCCATTTCACCCATCCAACCCATCTACCCCCATATTCTCATTCATTTATTTAGCTTAGTTTAGATAGATTTAGTGGTTTTTTGTTTTTACCCCCCTGTGTTCCCTGTGTTCAATCTTCCTTCCTTCCTCCCCCCTCCATTGATTCCTTTCCCCGTCCCATATATTATATTCCATCCCTGATTCCCTTCCCCTGTTATTTCATTTAGAGTGGGATTATTAGATTTATTTAGGTTTCATTTAAGTTTTGTACCCCTCCTTGGGTTGTTTGTGATTCCCCCCATTCTATCTATCTATCTATCTATCTAGACAGACAGACAGACAGACAGATAGCAGGTTAGAGATAGTAGACAGTTGTAGGAGTTAGTTTAGTGATAGAGATAGCCTTTAGTGTTTTAGTTTTAATGTTTGTAGGAGTAGTGTGTACTTAATCCATTTAGTTCATAGCATTTAGAATAGTTATTAGTTAATAGTAGTTAGATTTAGTGTAGACATAGATATAAATAATATTAGGTAAAAAAATTAAATACATTTAATATATATATATATATATATATATATATATAAACATTATTTTGGAGAGAGAAATGGAGAAGGGAAGGAGAGGACGATCTGCTGCCCGTAGGGGAGGCAATGGGGCATGTGCCAGAGACGGGCGGGGTCATGCCAGGGGAGCAGCAGCAGGCAGAAGCAGTATCCAGAGGCAGAGCACATCACCCCCCACAAACTCAGCAGGCCTGCTTTAGGGCAACAAGCTTCAGTGGGTCTGTATCGCCTCCTGGCAGTGCCCTCCTCCACTGCCACGCAGGGCACTGGAAGGCCTGCAGGACTTGAGGCTGCATCTGTCTCTGCTGGTGGTTTTGCTGGAGCAGGTGCTGGGGCTGCTTCTTCTGATGTTCCTCCAAGGGCACCAATATCCCCCACTGTCGAGGCGATCCCCAGCAGTCCAGAGCTGGTGGATCCCACCCCGGCTGCTAGAAGCAGGGCCCAATCCCCGAGCAATGTCAGTAGGGAGAGGAGCAGCAGCAGCAGCCCTGGCAGCTACAGAGGGGGGCACAGGGAGAGTGTCAGCAGCATGGCAGGCATGGGCAGTCTAGCCTCAGGGTCCCAGTACTCCCCTTCATGGGACATCACCATGATCGCGGACAGTGAGGAAGAGGCAGACACTAGTGCCGCAGAGGAGATGTCTGTACTCAAGGCGATGTCTGACCCTCCTCCCAGAGCTGTGTTGCCAGTGCCATGAAGTTCTCCCCCTCCCAGCAGCGCATCCACCGGGGCGGGCAAGGAGGCAGGAGGGGGTAAAAAATCCTCAGTCTGGGATCATTTTAAGCAGGTGCGGGCAGATGATTCCAGAGAGGTGCAGTGCACGCTGTGCAATAAGGTGGTGAAGCGTGGGCAGGTGTTCGCCAACCTTGGGACAACTGCAATGGCCAGGCACCTCAAGGCATGCCACAGTGCTGTGTTGCTCAGCGGGAAGGCAGGGGAAGTGGATGCCAGCGGGTTCCCGACTACAGCGTCCAGTTGCCTTGCTCCTTCAGTGGGCCAGCGTCCTGCACCAACTGCTGCTGCCTCTAGCAGCAGAAGCAGTATGGGGGCAGAAGAGCAGCAGGAGCATCACCAGCAGTGCCGTCAGTCCACCATGGAGGAGATGGGGTGGGGGGATGTGTCAAAGGCATCATCAGGGCGCCATGGCACAGGCTTCCAGGAGAAAGCCAAGTGCCTGCTGGCAGAGATGATTGCCCTGGCTGACCAGCCCTTGTCCATTGTGGAGGACAAGGGCTTTCAGCAGTTGATTGGGTTCCTGGCCCCCAACTTTAAGCTGCCTTCTCGCTCCACCCTGAGTTGTGCTGTGGTGCCACAGCTTTACAGGGCTTTGAAGGAGCACGTGAGGGAGCAGCTGGCAGGGGCTGGGGTGGCAACAGTCCACTTCACCATGGATCTGTGGTCCACCAGAAGCACCCAGCATACCTACCTGGCGGTGACGGCACAATGGTGGCAGGACCCAGAGGCAGCACTTGGCAGTGGCAGGAGCGGACCTGAAGCAGGGTATAGGTGGGCCCTGCTTCAGGCACAAGTCATGGACAGCTCCCACATCATGAGGAACCTTGAGGCAGTCCTGGCCACCATGGTGAGGGAGTGGGTCATGCCAGGCGCGGCCTTCACCAAGGGGTGTGTGGTCATGGACAACGCAGCCAATATCCTAAACGCAGTCCATGACGGGGGCTTCACAAGCATCCCTTGCACCACATACATCCTCCATCTGGTGGTGAAGGATGCTCTGGGCTTGGGGGAGAAGGGGATTGGGCCAGACACCCTTAGCTCCCTGGTCGAGTGGGGGAGGAAACTGGCGGGCTTCTTCAAGCTCAGTGTGAAGGGCAGTGAGCTCCTCCAGGAGAAGCAGGCTGAGCAAGGGTCCCTGGTGCACACCCTTATGCAGGATGTCT
>QEPC01002218.1:720111-734036 GCA_003113815.1 Sphenodon punctatus | reverse complement strand
GTTATTTAACAAAGCATTATACATAACACCTCTACAGGGAGGGCTGTGGCCAAGATCCAGAAGCTGCCACCTTAGTCCCAGCACCCACCATGATGGCTGTGGGGCCATCATTCCATGCACATTCCAATGTCATTCCAAAGTCCAACAAGAAGCAGCCACTCCAGCCCCAGGACCCACTGCCAGGGTCCTGGGGCCAAGTCACAGGCAGGGAGGGCTGTGGCCAAGATCTACAAGCTGCCACCTTTTAGCCCCAGCACCCAACGTGATGGGTCTGGGGCCGTCATTCCTCGCACAGAGAACCAATCTTCAACTACATCAAGAAGCAGCCACTACAGCCCCAGGACCCTCCATCAGGGTCCTGGGGCCAAGTTATAGGCAGGGAGGTCTGTGGCCAAGATCTACAAGCTGCCACCTTTTAGCCTCAGCATACACCGTGATGGGTCTGGGGCCGTCATTCCTCACACAGAGAACCAATTTTCAACTACATCAAGAAGCAGCCACTCCAGCCCCAGGACCCACCATCAGGGTTCTGGTGACAAGCTACAGGCAGGGAGGGCTGTGGCCAAGATCCAGAAGCTGCCACCTTAGCCCCAACACCCACTGTGATGGGTGTGGGGCCATCATTCCTCGCACATTCCAATGTCGTTCCAAAGCCTGACAAGAAGCAGCCACTCCAGCCCCAGGACCCGCCACCAGGGTCTTGGGGCCCAGTTACAGGCAGGGAGGGCTGTGGCCAAGATCTACAAGCTGCCACCTTAGCCTCAGCACCCACCGTGATGGGTCTGGGGCCATCATTCCTCGCACATTCCGATGTCTTTCCACCACATGACACGAAGCAGCCACTCCAGCCCCAGGACCCACCACCAGGGTTCTGGGGCCAAGTTACAGGCAGGGAGGACTGTGCTGTGGTAAAAATCAAGAAGATGCCACTCTAGCCCCAGCACCCACCATGATGGGTCTGGGGCCATCATTCTTCGCACATTCCGATGTCTTACAACCTCATTAAGAAGCAGCCACTCCAGCCCCAGGACCCGCCATCAGGGTTCTGGGGCCAAGTTACAGGCAGGGAGGGCTGTGACCAAAACCTAGAAGCTGTCACTCCATCCCCAGGACCCACCATGATGGGTCTGGGGCCATTATTCCTCGCACATTCCGATGTCATTCCACCACATGACAAGAAGCAGCCACTCCAGTCACTTACATGGAACCCTTCTCCAATTTGGCCTTCAACGTTCTCCAGCCCCGGGACCCACCATCAGGGTTCTGGGGCCTAAGTTACAGGCATGGAGGACGGTCTATCCACTGTATTTTAAAAATATAATAAAAATTAACCACTCGCAAAACCAAGGTATTAGTACAGTTATATACAACCAGCTCAGGGGAGAGGGAGCTCGTCAGAGATGGGTGTGGGGAGATCCCACCCATCCCAAAGGGAGTGGAAATACATTCTCAAGTGGCAATAGGATGAGAGGAGAAGCCCAGCTCAGGGTGGGGAGAGGTATCTACTTCACTCTTGTGCTTGGAACATGAGGGAAGATGCCTGTCTGTAAAGAAGAGGGGGGGGAGCAGTGAGATCTGAAGAGTGGGGTGGAGGGTGTTATGTCCCCCCCGATACCTTCTATGGGGAGAAGCAGGTAAGTGGCCACCATCTTCCCCAGGATCTAACACAGATCCCTTCCCACTGCTCCTGTCTAGATGGTGGTGCTGGTGGTGGTGGGAAATAATGCTTTGTACCCAGCCTGAGGGGTGGGGAGCTCTGCCTACCCCTCTCCTTCCCAAGCACCAGACCGTCCCTTCACAACAATGCTCACCTATCTCTTAGGATTGACTGTCTAAGAGATCCTTGGCCTATACGCTATCCATGCCAAGGGTTCTGTACCATGACCACCAATGTCTGCTTCTTCCAGTGCCAATGACCCCCAGGCCAGGCCTATATGCTGCCTGTGCCATGATGCCATGGCATAAAGAAACAGCTTCTGCTGCCAGACCTATATGCTGTCTGTGCCAAGTGTTCTGTACCCCAGGTTGCCGCCAAGCTCAAAGCATGCCTCAGCATGCCTTCCTGCCTCTTATGCCAACTTGCCTGTCTGCCTGCCCAGGTTGTTGCCAAGAGAGAGAGAGAGAGAGAGAGAGAAAGTCCACCCACTGCTTGAAGGAGAGACAGACATGATCCCACCCATGCTGTCACTGGCACTATATGGCCAGACAGAGAGAGAGAGGGAGAGAGAGAGGTTCCCAGCTAGAATGAGGGAGATGGGGGTTAGAGGGGGAGAGGAAGGTATATCCTGGCTGCCA
This sequence comes from Sphenodon punctatus, assembly GCA_003113815.1. Taxonomy (NCBI): domain Eukaryota; kingdom Metazoa; phylum Chordata; class Lepidosauria; order Sphenodontia; family Sphenodontidae; genus Sphenodon; species Sphenodon punctatus. The sequence continues at coordinate 731,741 of QEPC01002218.1, read as the reverse complement.
CCTGCCAGAACCAGGAAGAACTCCCATCTGTGCTCATGCACCCATTAATGCCCATTGCCCACATCCAGCACACAGCAAACCTACCGTAATGAGATGGAATACAACACACAACATATTCTATGTGCTTGCCTGCCTGCCAGTGCCTGCCTGTGTGCGTCCCTGTACCTGCTGCCCTGCTACCACCTATCGCCTGATCAAATGAAGTGTGCCCCATAGGCTTTAGGCTGTCATTCCACTATCCCTGATTCAGTCATATCTGCCCGTCCCAGGGACCATCAACGAGAATCTGGGACAATCATTCCAGTCACTGGGGGTTGCATTCCATTCCATTGCATCCAGAAGCCTTGTGCCCGCACGCCAGCCTGCCCCCCCCAAAAGCCTACTCCTCTGCACCCACCCACAGATGCCTGCTGAAACTGGCTGCTGAAACTAAAAGCCCCTCCGACCACCAACTCCCACCACCTGCTGCCCGCTGCTGAGGAGCCTGTCTCTCTTTCTCTCTGTCACACCTACCCACACAAACACAAGCCCTGCACCTCCTGCTAGTTGAGATCCTGCTGCTGGCACAGCACATCTTTGGGTTAATAACTACGCTACATGAGGTGGCAGGTGCTGCTGGAAGGGATCGACAAGCTGTATGAGATTCTGCTACCTGCCAGTCAGAACTTCAGTACATAGGGATAAAAGACTGGAGCAGGTCAAACGAAGCTCGGAACAATAAATATAACAACTTTAATTAAAAATATTTACATAAAAAGAAAACAAAACAACAACATTTAATAAAACAAAAGCAAACATGTAAAGGAAACTTACTAAGAGTCTCTGCTGCCACTGGGCCTGTCCCCTGGGACTTGGGGGAAAGGCAACAGATCTTGGGGCATTTCATAGGCCTGAAGGTCGGCGACCTCATACTCATTCAGTGCACCATTGAGCACGGCAAAGTCCAACCCCTCTTTCATGTCCCTATGCCACCTGGAGAGCACCTGGTGGTACATCTGCACATGGTGCAGCTCGGTGGAGACATACTGCCTGTATCCCTCCACCTTCTGCCGCTCTGCCTGGACTGCCTGCAGCTGCTCCACCAGGTGTTTCTCCAGGTCGGCAGAAGAGTGCTGGATCTCTTCAACATGGTCCCGGGTGGCCCACTGCAACTTGGCCCTAAAGGCCTTGGCCTCTGCATCCTCTGGGGTCCCGGGGGTCTCCATGTCAGGGCTGGAGGGTGGGGGGGAAGGGGAAGGGCTTATATGCTGCTGTTTGCGGGTTGCCTTCCCCCCCTTCTGGCGCTGAGGCTCCACGGCCGCCACTGCAAACTTAACACCCTGCCGCCTCACTTTCAGGCCATGCCTCCGCTCAATGTGCGTGATGATCCTGACGTGGTCCCCTCCCTCTGGTGCCAGAATATTTTGTGACAGATATAAAAAGATCAGAAAAAGATAGGAACATAAGAAGTGCCATACTGTGTCAGACCAATGGTCTGTCAAGCCCTGCCTGCATTCTGTCTGCACAAGTTGGTGGACTGGGCAGCCATCCAATCTCTCTCTGCAGGGGACTTCCATTCCTAACAGGTCATAGGGCAATTCATTCCCTGCTGTTCTAGTCCCCGTGCCATACCTTGCATGTGGAGATTCTGTCGCCCTTGTCGTAGAACCTCCAGAAATCCGACATCTGGTGCCAAAGGTCTGGGGGTGTCACCACTGGCAACCTCTGCCTAGGGGTCCTCCAAGTCCTATGCCTTGGCCTGCTACTGGCAGCAGCGCTGGGGCTGGCATCTGATTCCTCTCTGAAATGGGAACACATTAAGAACACCAAAGATATATCATGCATTTATCATGATGCCTCTACTCCCCCATCCTTGGGGTGCTAGGAATTGCAACTAGAAAGCAGTAAAGCACGTGCAAATCCTGCCCTCCCAGGGGTACTAGGGGATGCTAGGGATTGCAACTAGAAAGCCCCTGGCTGGCACGTGCAAATCCTGTACTCCCTGGGGTGCTGCTTGGGATGGCAATGGAGAGATCCTGAGTGGCTGGCACGTGCAAATCCTGCCCTTCTTGGGGTGCTTGGGATTGCAGCTAGGAAGGCCCTGGATGTCACATGCAAATCCTGCCCTCCTTGGGGTGCTAGGGATGGTGACGGGAGATGTGACCCTGGTTGGAGGAAAGACCCTGCCCTTATTTGGGTGTGTGTAGGGAATGGGATGGCAACTGGAGAGTGGAAACCCTTGCTAGCCTTAGCCTGAAACATGTTTGGGTGGGAGTGTGCTTGTGCCAGGGCCCCCCACACTACAGAACCTTCTCTCTCTGTGGCAGACATCTGTTGCCACCCGCTGATGCCAACTGTTTGTGCCTGACTGATGCCCACCACCCAGGCACGCACCCACCCGCACGCCAACGAGCTCGCTCTAACGGCTAGGATAGGACCTTTCTTGTCCTCAAAGTAAAAATAAATTTTACAAACCTGGCAGCACCTCCTGAGTCCGCCACTTGCTCATCCGAGGATCTGGGCACCACCACTGGAGGTGTAGTAGGGGCAGCGACCTCTACCTCTGCCTCCTCCTCCTCGATCGACAAGTTGGCCCCAGCCGGGGGATCAAAACTGCAGCCTTCTTCATTTTTTATTTTTTTTTAAACAAAAACTCACACCCAAAGTCACCCACAACACACACCAACCACCCAAACACACAGCACAGCTAAATCCAACACAAACACAGCCAAAAAACACTAACCAAACAGCCACCCAGTCAAACACACACTCACTCACCACACAGCTCAGCACACACTCGAATTTTCGGTTTCCAGCACATTTATGGCTTCCCGTGCTCTCGCGTTATTTCCCCCCAAATGGCCAAAGTAGAACGCCGAACGCCAAACGCCAAACCCGAATGGCCGAACCCGAACCAGGCGAACCACCCAAATGCACGAACCTGAACGCACGGACCAAACGCAGCCGAACCGAACGGCCGAACCTGAACCGCGATCTTTTCACCCATCCCTACAGAGCAGGCACCCTTAGCTCCCTGATTGAGCGGGAGAGGAAGCTGACTGGTTTCTTTAACCAGAGCGTGAAGGTTAGCAACCTTCTCCAGATGAAACAGGCAGAGCAAGGCTCTCCAGTGTACCAGTGGGTACAGGATGTGTCCACCATGTAGAATTCAACGTTCCTGATGCTCAAGCGGTTTCTCGAGCTTTGCATCAGGCTCAACTGGTGTCTGACAGTGTGGCACCTCCAGGGAACAATGGGGTGGAATGGGAGATCCTGGCTCACACTGTCTTTGTTCTGAGACCGTTCCTGGCCATGATGGAGACCATCAGCCCCTCCACAGCCAAGATCAGCCAGGTGACCCCTCTGGTCCAGAGTCTCCTCAGGAGGCTGGATGAGATTCTCCACGGGTGGGATTCTGGCCCTCAGGGCAAGACGCTCCCGGATGAGGTGGTTGCCCTGGTGCACCAGCTGAAGGAAGAGCTGAAGGCACAGTTTAATGAGCTCCTGCAGCAGGAGAAATATTTGTTGGCAACCATGCTGCACCCCAGGGTCAAGGGCAGCATGGCACACCAGACACGGCTCTATGGCCACTGGAATGGTGAGCTGGTGGAGAGGGTCTGGCAGGTGGAGAGGGAGGGCTCCAGAGAGTGCGCGGCAGCATCAGCAGGATGCACCTGGGGATGGTGGGAGTGGGAGCAGCCAACCCTTTCAGCTGGCAGGGTCTATCCCTTCCCTCAGTCCTAGCAGTAGCACCACCAGGAGCAGGCTGAGCAGCACCAGCACCCCTATTGCTTCTGGATGACATGGATGACATGGATGACATGGATGGACAGCCCTCCCTGCCTGTAATGTAGGCCCCAGAACCCTGACGTTGGGTCCTGGGGCTGGAATGGCTGCTTCTTGATGCTGTGGAATGACAGCTCCCCATGAGTGGAATGATGGCCCCAGAACCCTGACGGTGGGTTCTGGGACTAGAGTGGCAGTTTCTGGATGAAGTGGATGGACAGCCCTCCCTGCCTGTAACGTAGGCCCCAGAACCTTGATGGTGGGTCCTGGAGCTGGAGTGGCTGCTTCTTGATGCCATGGAATGACAGCTCCCCGTGAGCGGAATGATGGCCCCAGAACCTGACAGTGGGTTCTGGGACTTAGGTGGCAGCTTCTGTATGAAGTAGAATGACAGCCCTCGCTGCCTGTAACATAGGCCCCAGAACCCTGAGGGTGGGTCCTGAGGCTGGAGTGGCAGCTTCTGGATGATGTGGTTGGACAGCCCTCCCTGCCTCTAATGTAGGCCCCAGAACCCTGATGGTGGGACCTGGGGCTGGAGTGGCTGTTTCTTGATGCTGGGTATAACACCTAAATCTAATCTAATCTAATCTAATCTAAATAAATGAAACTATGGAGGTAAATGGGTGGAAACAGGTGAAATAGGAGGAGTATGGCAATGGATTGGGAGGAACACAAACTTTTGGGAGAGGGAGAATTCTGACAACGCCTAATGACTGGATCAGTGGCTAGCTCAGAAGGAATTGGAAGGAAGGAGGGCAATTACTTTTGTTACTTGTTACTTGCATCAGCGGAGCAGTGGTAGAGGCCCGGCCAGGGCTTGGTGGCTGGCACCCCTTCTTGGCCGGGTGTTGCCGGCTGGCATCATACTCAACAGAGCTCAAAAAGCTCTACTGCAAATTGGGAAAGCCTTGCCCGGTGGTGAATCTCATGAACACCCAGACCCCACCTGCCGGTGCACTCATCCGAGGTATGCCCATCTACAAGAGTGAGGAGCAAATGGCTGATGTGCAGTACCACCACCAGCAGCAGACATTGAATTGCCAGGGCACAGAGCCCATGGCACAGCAGAGGTGGCATCAGCAGAGGTTGGAGCAGAGGACATTCGATAGCTGGGGCACAGTACCCGTGGCACAGCAGAGGCAGCATTGGTGACAGCAGCAGACATTGTATTGCTGGGGCAGAGAACCCATGGCACAGACAGAAGAAGCAGCATTGGCAGCAGCAGACATTGGATTGCCCTGTATCAGAAGATCCATGGCACAGCAGAGGCAGCATTGACAGCAGCAGCGGACATTGGATTGCCTGGGCACAGTACCCATGGCACAGCAGAGGCAGCATTGGAAGCAGCAGCAGACACTGAATTACCCAGGCACAGAACTCGTGGCACAGCAGAGGCAGCAGACGTGGACATTGGATTGCCAGGGCACAGGACCCATGGCACAGCAGAGGCAGCATTGGCAGCAGCAGCGAACATTCTGCTATCTCCCTCGCTAAACAGCAGTACTAGGCCTCCCACATTGAGTCCTGCTCCTGGGACACTCACTGCCTCTTTCCCACCTTTTTTACTCCCTTCTCACCCGCCCCTGTCCCCCTCCTCCCTCTTCAGGGGGAAGACGTACACTCCCACAAGACTACCCCATGAGTTCTCCCAGCGAGGAATGAATGAAACCAGTCCAAGACCATCCCGCCAATCCCAGCACGGTCCCACAGGCGAGTCACCAACACCTCATGATCGACTGTGTCGAACGTAGCTGAAATTTCTAGCAGGACCAGTAACGTCTGATGACCCTGGTCCAACGCCAGATGGAGATCATCAACCAAGGCCACCAATGCTGTCTCTGTACCATACCCAGGCTGAAACCTGGACTGAGAGGGGTCAAGGAAACCAGTGCGGTCCACGTGTTCCTGGAGCTACCGTGCCATAGCCCGTTCAACAACCTCATCTAAAAAGGGAAGGTTAGAGACCGGCCGATAACTGGCAGGAGCATCAGTGTCAAGAGATGCTTTCTTCAGCAGGGGCCTAACCACAGCCTCCTTCAGGCATTCAGGCATCCTGCCCTCCTGAAGGGAGGCACTAACCACCCCAGCCAGCAATGGCCGTAGCATCTCTTGGCTGGCTTTCACCAGCCAGGATGGGCAAGGATCTTGTGCATAAGTAGTGGCATGTACAGATCCCAACAAGGACTCCACATCGGCAGGTGATACCATCTGAAACCAATCCCACAAAACAGGACAGGATGGGGCATCCATAGCCCCAAGATGATCCTCTGCAATAACTGTGGAACCGAAATCATGGTGGATGCAAGTGATCTTATCTACAAAGTACTTGATAAACTGGTCACAGCGGTCACTGGATTGCTCAAGGTCCAGGTGGAGACAGGCAGGATTGAACAAAGCTTTCATCACCCGGAAAAGCTCCGCTGGACGTGACTTTGCAGATGCAAAAAGGGCAGTAAAGAACTGCTTCTTTGCTGCCTGCACCGCCACAGCATAGGCCTTTAATTTGCTCTTATGCTGCGATCGATCATACTCATCACGAGTCCGTTGCCACCATCACTCCAACCGCCTGGTCTTCCGCTTCAAACACCACAGGCCCTCAGTAAACCAAGGAGACCTGTGGGAGACTTGGGAGTGCAGCGGACGCCTGGGAGACACTCTATCAATGGTGTCGGCCAACAAGGTGTTCCTGAAGGCTACGAGATCATCGACTGAGTGGGTGTCAAGGTCCAGGAGAAACTCCCCCAGAGCATTCCAGAACCGATCCGGTTCCATAAGTCTCCGGGGGTGGACTGATCTAATAAGTCCTGCACCCCATTGTGGGCTGACATGTGCCAGGATGCACGCCTTAAGGAGGTAATGGTCAGACCATGACAAGGGCTCCATCCCCCTGATTTCTACTAACTGACCCCCTGCCTCAAGGCCAGTGCAGAAAACCAAATCCAGTGTATGTCCCTCCTCATGTGTGGGGCCACAGATGATTTGGGACTGGCCCATGGTTGTCATGGAGGCCATGAATTCATGCCTCGCTCCTCCAAGATTGGTTTCAGTGTGGAGGTTAAAATCCCCCAGGACCACTAGTTTTGGGGTCCAGAGGATCACATCAAACACCAAATCAGCAAAAGCATGTAGGGATGCCGCTGGGCAATTGGGTGTACATTACACCAGCAGCAACCCTAATCTGTCCCTGGCCAAATCCAACACAAGATGGAGGCACTCAACACCTGGTGGAGCCTGCACCGGATACCTCCTAAAAGACAATGCATCCTAGATAACAATAGTTACACCGCCCCCCCTCCCCATCCCTCCAGCTGAGGCTGATGCTGCACAGAGAACCCAGCCGGAACAAGATCACCCAGAATAGGGTCCGATTCATTGTCCAGCAAGGTCTCTGTAATACACGCAAGCATTGGAAGGCAGGCTGAGTCAGGTTTTGATCTTGGCAACCTGGGCAGGCAGGCCCACAGGCAGCGTGGCATGAGCATCGGAATGCAGGCTGAGGCAGGCTTTGAACTTGGCAAGCTGGGTGGGCGGACAGACAGGCAGCATGGCATGAGAGGCAGTAGGGAAGGCAGGCTGGGACCTTTGCAGGGCACTCAGATAGGCTGGTGAAGACTGTGCTGCGTGCAAGAGAGCCAGTCAGATAGGCGGGCCGAGGTCGTCTAGTTAGAGACCGGCTGGCAGGCTTACAACTTCCCAACGCCACCCGGTGTCATGAGGTCAGTCAGATAGGCCCTGCCAAGGCCGTCTAGTGAGACAGAGAGAAGGAGGGCGGGCACTGGGAATTGGGAGGGAGGGATAGTACCTCAGCAGCAGCAGCCCAGATTGTGGAGGAGCCCCATCCTAAGACTGCCCCTGGCATGGGATAGCATGTGCCACTGCACCATCAGTCCAGGCGCTGCTCAGGGAATCCCAGCAGCAGAAGGTTCACCTTAAGGAGCAACAACTGCTCCACCAACTTTGCCCCCAAGTCTCAGGCAGTGCGGCGAGCAAATGTCCACTCCCCCCCACCATGGAGAACACCCGCTCACTGTGGACACTCATTGGTGGGCATGACAACAGACTCTTGGCCACTTTGGATAGGACTGGCCACATGTTGGTCTTTTTGGCCCAGTAGGCCAAGGGATCACTGCTGGGATCGATGCATGGCTCTTCCTCCAGTCAGCTCTCCACTGTTGTTGAGGCGCTGTCATACTCCCTCGTGTAGCTCTGGTTGGGTACCACCTCCACCACTGCTTGCCCAAGTCGCCTGCACATACAAGCTGATGCTGCTAGCAATAGGGGTGCTGCTGCTGCTCAGCCTGCTGCTGGTGTTGCTACTGCTAGGACTGGGGGCAGGGATAGACCCCGCCGGCTGAAAGGGGTGGCTGCTCCCACTCCCACATCGCCAGGGGCATCCTGCTGCTGCTGCCATGCACTCTCCATAGCCCTCTCTGCCTGACGGACCCTCTCCACCAGCTCACCCTTCCAGTGGCCATAGAGCTGTGTCTGGCATGCCACGCTGCCCTTGACCTTGGGGTTCAGCATGGTTGCAAAAACATATTGCTCTCTGCTGCGGGAGCTCATCGAACTGTGCCTTCAACTCAGCGTTCAGCTGCTGCACCAGGGCAACCACCTCATCCTCCAGCTTCTTGCCCTGAGGTCTATAATCCTGCCACTGGAGAATTTTCTCCAGCCTTCTGAGGAGACTCTGGACCAGAAGGGTCACCTGGCTGATGGTGGCTGTGGAGGAGCTGATGGTCTCTGTCACAGTCAGGAATGGTCTCAGTATGAAGACCGTGTGAGCCAGGATCTCCCATTCCACCCCATTGTACCCTGGAGGTGCCCCACTGTTCGACACCAGTTAAACCTGATGCAAGGCGGCTTTCTGCTTGAGAAGCCGCTCGAGCATTAGGAACGTTGAATTCAACCTGGTGGACACATCCTGCACCAGCTGGTGCACTGGGGAGCCTTGCTCTGCCTGCTTCACCTGGAGGAGGTTTCTGCCCTTCACGCTCTGGTTAAAGAAACTGGCCAGCTTCCTCCCCTGCTCGATCAGAGAGCTAAGGGTGCTTGCCTCAAGCCCCTTCTCCCTCAAGCACAGAGCGTCCCTGACCACTGGGTGAAGGGTGTGTGCAGCGCAAGGGATGCTGGTCAAGCCACCTTCCTGGACTTCCCTCAATATGTTGGCTGTGTTGTCCGTCACCACACACCCCTTGGTGAAGGGCGCACCTGGTGTGACCCACTTCCTCACCATGGTGGTCAGGACTGCCTTGATGTTCCGAGTGGTGTGGGGGCTGTCCATTACGTCTGCCTGAAGCAGGGCCCACCTATGCCCTGCTTTGGGACCCCTTCTGCCACTGCCAAATGATTCCTCTGGGTCCTGCCAGCAGTGCGCTGTCACTGCCAGGTAGGGGTGCTGCGCGTTTCTGCTTGACCACAGGTTGGTGGTGAAGTGGACGGTGGCACCCCAACCCCTGGACTTCTGGGGATTACATCACCAATGAGGGTCGGGGACATTGGTGGCCCTGGAGGAATAGCTGACCCCGAAGCACCTGCGCCTGGTCCTACAGCCGTAGCAGAGACAGCTGCATCCTCCTTGACTGCAGACCTTCCAGTGTCCTGCGTGACAGTGGATGACGCTGGCAGGAGTAGATGTCGAAGCACACCCCTAGTGCCACTGCTGGGAGCCTCTGAAACTTGTCTTCCAAAATCAAGCCTCTGCAGTTTGGGGCAAGGTGATGGGTTCAGGCTGCTGCTAATGCCTGCCACTCCACTGACACGGCCCCTGCCACCTCTGCCACATGCCCCATTGCCCGCCTTATGGGCAGCAGACTGGCCTTTCCTGCTTCCCTTTTCCATTTTTCCCACCCAAAGAATGCAGAGGAAGATTTTATATTTTTTTAAATTTATTTATTCAAATTTGTAATCTAATATTATATATATCTACACTAACTCTAACTGCTATTAAGTATTCTAAAACCTATGGAACTAAATGGAATATTATCTAATATCTACAATGGCCTAGTCCTACAAACACACTATAAAATATTAAAACTGAATCACTACACACTATATATCTCTATAACTAAGCTAACTCCTACATCTATCTATCTATCTATCTATCTATCTATCTACACACACAGGGATGGGGGGGCACAAACAACACAGGGAGGGGTACAAAACTGAAATGAAAGCTAAGTCAATCAAATGCTACTCTAAATAAATCTAAAAACAGGTGAAGGGAATCAGGGATGTATTATAAACAGGGAGGAGGGAAGGATTCAATGGAGGGAAGGGAGAAAGAACACAGGGAGGGGTAAAAAATAAAAATAACACCTAAATCTATCTAATCTAATCTAAATAAATGAAACTATGGAGGTAAATGTGTGGAAATGGGTGAAATAGGAGGAGGATGGCAATCGACTGGGAGGAACACAAACTTCTGGGAGAGGGAGACTTCTGAAAACGCCTGCTGACAGGCTCAGTAGATAGATCAGAATAATATGGAAGCAGGTGGGACGGGCAATTACTTTTGTTACTTGCTGAGTCCGCCTTACCACAAGCCCCATTGGCTCCATGCAGTCTAGCCTGTGGCCAATTGCAGACTGCTAAGCCAGTGGTCTGAGGAAAAGAGGAATGGTGATTTGGCAGGCTGGCTGCTAGTCCAAGCCACTCTCCACCCCTGGGGCCAAGATGTCTGCTCCTCAGCTGTCCCTCCCCCCCCCGGGCCTGCCAGTCAGGGTTTTTCCACCCGAAACTGCCAAACTCATTCGAACATGTCAGAACTGTTCGGGGCTTCGGGCGTTCGGTTCAGCCACTCGGTTCGGCCATCCGAATTGGCTGAGTTCGGGTCAAACTGCGTTCGCACATCCCTAGGAATTGGTTGCTGAGGGAGATTGTGGAATCTCTTTCCCTGGATGTTTTCAAAACCCACCTGGCCAGACATCTGTCTGTGATGCTGTAGGCATAGGATATCCCACCTTGGATCAAGGGCTTGAACTTGATCAGTGGGTCTCAAACTGGGTGGCGGGGTTGGTCCTCCTGGGTAGAGGACAAAGGTATTATGATCAGGATGCATGTTAAGGAACACAGCTGCCAATTCCCTAGCACCTCTCTGAGTTAGAGAAAATTTTCAAAATGGTGCGTTACTGAGAGGAAATGAGTTGGGCGTGAAAGCAATGGCAGGGTGACAAGGGGGAGAGGAAGCAAGGTGTACAGATGTGGGAGGGAAATACCCACAGAGGGTTGTGGTTTAAACATTATGACAGCTACTGTTCTAGATGGCCCTTGAGGACCCTTTCATACCTACAATTCTAGGAATCAGTGAACAGTTTTTGGGGATTGTGCCCACCATTTTGATAAGTGGAAATGATCCCACTAAACACCAGTGTCTGATCACTTTGATGGCTCCCTGGCTTACGCTGTGTTTACATGGATGCCCCCCCCCCGCTCAGTGTGTGTGTGTGTGTGGGGCTGCATGTAAACCGCTGGTGGGGGGGATGGTTGTCCACTCGGTGTTCGTCTGTGTGAACACTGAGTGGGATAGATGGGGTGTGTGCATGTGCGTTCCCACACAACACTCATCTTCACCCATCAGCCACCCAACTCCACCAATGGAGCCCTCCAGAAAAACGGAGGAAGCCCCGTGGGTAGAGGTTGGTGGAGATTAGGGGTGGGAAACCGGTAGAATCCGGTATCCGATAATGCCAGTATCGGGCGTACCGGCATTATCGGATTCGACCCGGTGGATGGCAGTTGTGGGTAAACACCACGGGTGGCGGTTGTTTGTGAATGCGCACTGCTGCCGCACACCCACCTCCACCCATGGAGCCCTCCAGTAAAACGGAGGAGGCTCCATGGGTGAGTGGGGGGAGGTGTCCATGTAA
>QEPC01002218.1:692986-717424 GCA_003113815.1 Sphenodon punctatus | reverse complement strand
CTTCCCCCTCCCTGCTACATTTGGCCTTCCAGTTACCTGACAGAAGACCATGTTTTAGCCACCCGAACACAACCGAACGCGATCTGAACTGAACGAACTGTTCAGCCATTTCGTCGTTCGGAGTTCGGATATGTTCGGTATGTTCGCCATTTCGCTGTACGGTGTTCGGTTCTGTTCGGTATGTTCGCGTTCAGGTTTGTGTTCACGTTTGGTAGTCAGAACAGGCCGAGTTCGGGCCGAACACCGAACTACCGAACCGCATTTGCCCATCCCTACTGCTCTAGGCTGCCACCCACAGATCTATGGCAGTTACCAGGGGAAAACACGGCTGGGAATGGAGCTGCAGTGGCTGTCCGTCCTTTAGATGGACTGCTGTTCTGCCCCTGGTAGGTGCTCCAGGTTCAGATGGCCCGCTCTGCTTGTGGTGCTCTGGGATATTTTATAGCACTGTGATCAGAGCTGGTCTGGAGCAGGCAGCACCTGTTCTGTTCCTGATCTGCTCTATCCTGCTCCACCTCACCCCAGGGTGGCCTGCCTTTAAACTGATGGGTCACCTGGGGGTAGGGAGGAGCACAAGCAGATCAGGCATTTATATAAAAACACCCACTGAAGCTTTCCCCACAGTTTGGCATCTATAGGGCCTTTCTCCTGCATAGTGGATTCTATGGTGTGTACTGAGGGCTTAGATCACCTTGTAGCATTTCCCAGTCAGGGGACATATAAGGTTTCTCTCCCATGTGGTTCTTTGATTTTTATCAAGTTCCCCAATTTCGGAAGCTTTCCTCACACTCCAGGAATATACAGGGTTCCTCTCCTGTGTGGATTCCCATTTTTAATATAGCAAATTTTTAAAATGAAAGAAATTATACATACATATACTGCCTCATTACCTAAATCACACTTGAACCCTTGACATGCAAATTTTCTTTTCAAGTACCTGACCTATAGGAGCAACTGCTGTTCCCTCCCTTTTGATTTGTTCACAGAACTTTGCACTTTGCTCCTATAGGTCTTTGCTTGCCAGCTATTGCATGCCAACAACAATGTGGAGTTTTTATATTGGTATTCACTGTGGGTTTTTTATTAATTGTATATTCTGTCATAAAGTGTAACATTTAATGATAGCCCCACTCAACACTGCACTAACCTAAAAGTCCACCAGCTGCTATGGTCCATGCTGCAACAAAGATCTGCAATGTCTATCAAATGGGAATCAGGATCATGATGGTGTGACCCCACTTGCTGTCCTCACCCACAATTTGGGAACATCTAGCCAAACCCATTCTCTAACCATGGATAAATCTTTCCCTGTGCATACCTGCCTACTCCAGGAATTCTTTGATCTTCACCTGAGAATCTGAGCATGGACTATTGCTCAAGACAAGATACAGGACTAAATGGCCAACTGATCTAATCTAGTGTGACTATTCTTATGACTATATGTTAGGGGTGGGAAGTTCGGATTATCCGGTATCTGATACTGCCAGTATTTTCCTGTACCGGCAGTATCGGATTAACCCAGATATTGGAGGTACCGGTCATGCTGGATTGTTTTACATTGTGGCCATTGAATGAATGGCTGCAATGTAAAAAAAGAAATAAAAAAACCCCAACCACTTTTCCCTCCCCCATCCAGGCTGCGCAGGTGGAAGAGGGGACACCCCCCCCCATCTACCCTGCCCAGCCTGGATTTTTTTTTTTTTAAATTCACCGAAGTGCCTGGCTCCGGGCTACCACCGGTGACCCGGAGCCCACACCAGCAGATAGGTACTAGGGTGATCCCTGGGGTGGGGGTGGTTTAACAACCCCCCCACCCCAGGGATCACCCTACCCCCCCACCCAGGGATCGCCGACCTTTGGTGCTCTGGGCGGCGGCGGCAGCACGGCGGTCCGGAGGCTTCAGCGCTGGCTGTGGCTGCCGGCTTCAGTGCTTACTAGGCCTTCCGGGGAAACACGGAAGTTCCCCAGAAGGTCTAGTAAGCACTGAAGTCGGCAGCCACAGCCAGCGCTGAAGCCGTCTGACCACCGTGTTGCCATCGCCACCGCCCAGAGCGCCAAAGATAGGCGATCACTGGGGGGGGGGTAGGTGATCACTGGGGTGTGGGGGGGTGTTAAACCACCCCCCACCCCAGGGATCACCCTAGTACCTACTACCTACCTGCTGGTGCGGTCTCTGGGGAATTTTTTTTTTAAAAAAAAATCAGGCTGGGCATGGTGGGTGAGGGGTGTCTCCTCTTCCACCCGCACAGCCTGGGAGGGGGAGGGATTGTTTTTTCCCCCCATTGATTTCAATGGGGACACTGACAGTTCCCCATTGAAATCAATGCAATAGATCCGGCACCGGTAAACCGGTTTTAATCCAGTAAACCGGATTTTTGCAATCTGGTAACTGGTAAAACCGGTAGCCGGTTTTTTGCCCGATGTCCCATCCCTACTATATGCGCATTTAAGAGGCATGTGGAATGTGCCCCTCTTTCGTTTGTGTCTATTTTATTCTGATTACTGTTGAAACTTGCCTCCTCCCTCCCACACCCCACTAAATAGAATGTCTCACACAAAGTGTTTCAACACAAATTACACTTTGTTTTATTTGGTCTTTACATTATGGGACCAAAATTAAGTTTAAACTCTTCTCCAAAAGGCAATATTCCCTTATCACTCACATTGCTGAACTTGTCTCTACAACTTGATTATATTTTAATTATATTAATTGGATGGAGAATAATTTTCTTTCACTAGGAAGATAGCTGCAAAAGACAAGCTACTCTATAAAATTTAGGGAAGAAAAAAATATGAGAAGAAACTCATCCAAAGGCTTTAAAACCTGACTGCAAAATGCACAGTAATTAAACTGTTAAAGAATTTATGAGTCTATCTGAATGAGACTCCCTCCCCCCTCCCCCAAATCATTCTCTCTCTCTCTCTCGCTCTCTCTCTCTCTCTCTCTCTCTCTCTCTCTCCCCACCCATAAAATGAGATAAAATTCCAATTCCTTTATTGATTTTTTTGTTATAAAAATTTAAGAAACTCCAGTAACAAAAGGTCGCGTGTCTCCATGCTGCATGCTGAATGGATTGCCTTTGTTAGAAGGGGCAGAAAATATTGAACTGGAGAATGCTTCAATGTCTTTGTCTTGAATACTAATGGTCATTACTTTCCTAAAATGAATGTATGCCAAGGAGTAGTCATGAAATGACAAATAGTAGTGAATGCTCTTTCCACTGGAAACAGGTCATTCACCTTCATTTACATGACATGGAAACTTACTGGTTTTCTGCTGTTTTTGTGTTTGTTGTTATTTTCATGAGTTGAACAGAGCTGCTACAGGGCTGATTCCAAGCTCCATGTGCACCTTGCATGCAGCCTCGGGGCTGTGGAGATGCAAACGTGCTGGCTAAATGTCAGGGAAGTCCTGGAAATTACAATCAAAGTGCTGTAAAGCTGTCATAAAAGTACTGGAAAGTGATGAAAAGTGACAAAAACTGCCAGAAAGTGACAAAACTGACAGGAAATTACAAAAAAAAATTAAAAATCACAGGCGCCGATACTGACAATGGCAGAAGTGCAGAATCACTGGAGACTGATGAAGTACAAATGAACACTTACAAGTGCTCCTGAAAGGTCGGTATTTCCATGTGAACAGGAACACTTGCTCTCATCTCAGCCCTACCAAGGAGGGCCAGACTACTTTACCATGTCTAACTCCTTTAAGAAGTAAGGAGCAATGATGGGCATATCCATCAATTTATATTTGCTCATGACCAAGCATGAACATAACTGTAGGAGATCATCCTGAGTGTTGGTAGAGTAAGGGTGCTCACTGTAATTTACTTCAGTGAATGACCTTTATAGCATGGGAGTTAGGTTCAACACTAGTGTTTATGAGGGGATGATCCGCTCTATGATCCTAGCCAGTATGCAAGAATATCCTTTGTTGGTGGCAGATCCAGACTGGACTGAGAGGTAGGGATGATCAACCACAACCCCAGACACGTTTTGCATGTGCTGCTTCCAAGCCAGATGTCCCTCACCGTATGTGAATTTTTCTTCCCTAAATGCAGAATTTTACATTTATCTCTGTTGAATTTTGTTTTGCTGACTTCAGCCCAGTTTCAACTTTTCAAGATTATTTTGAATTCTGAATAGATCTTGCAATTTGTTAACTACCCCTCCCAGTTTTGTGTCATCTGCAAACCTGGTAGGTATTCCCTCCACTCATCCATCCAAATTGTTAATAAAGATGCCGAACAGCACTGGGTACAGAACAGAGCTTTTCAAAACCCCACTTGATACCTCTCTCAAGTTTGATGATTAGCGATTGATGCTCCCTCTTTGGGTATGGTTCTTCAATCAGTTGTGAATCCACCTTGTTGTAGTGTCTTCCAGCCCACACTTTTCAATGGAGATCATGGGGATCTTTGTCAAATGCTTTGCTGAAATCAAGATATATAACTCACAGCATTTCCCTTATCTTCCAAAATAATTACTCCATCAAAGAGGGAGACAAAATTAATCTGGTATTATTTATTCCTGGAAAATCGATGCTGGCTACTAGTAATCAAGATGCTTATACTGTGGGGCCAATTCCATGCTCCTCGAATCCCATGTGCAGCCACGCGGGAACCGCACACACCACTATTGCCAGCACATTGTGCCACGCGGGAATGTTGTGGGGGGGCACTCAGGATCTGCGGAACATGGGATCAGACCCATTGACTGGTTATAATCTGAATTATAATCTGTTCTATAATACATGTAAATGGAAATTTATAATATGTGTATGTAGCATAGTTCTTGGCTTGGGTCAGAACAATGAACTCTGCTGCTGCATATACACATGGTTTTGGGATGGGAGTGGCGGGAGCTATTCATTTTGCTTTTGGGATATCATTCAGCATCTTTATAAATTGGTCTCCTAAGGTGTTCCCTGGCCTGGGAGAGCTGTGCCAGGAACATGGATAAAACCTGTTCTGCAAGCACTGTATACCATGCAGCTTTTGTTACTGCGGCTGATCCAAAACTGCTTGAAGCCTCTTGCGGCCTAACATCAAGCCCCCTACTGGTAAGACCCAACCAGGAGTGCTGTGTTTCATGTATACAGTCATCTCATCGCATGAGACACAACACAAGTTGTGTGCTGCTAACAAAGAAATGAAGCTGCATGGCTTAGATTGCATGAAAGGCTTTGACAAAATATTAATTTATTATTATTATTATTATTATTAATAATAATAATAATAATAATAATAATAATAATTTATAGCCTGCCCTTCTCCAAGCAGGACACAGGGCATCTTATAATAAATACAAAAATAAAATAAGTACAAAATAGAATATCATAACATATAATCCCACCCAATCCCCTTCCTGTCCTCCTTATTCACATTCCCTTACCTTATTTTATGAACAAAATCAACTCAGTTAAATAACCCCAAACCAATACAACAATTGGTCCTACGTTTTGAATACACATCTTCTGTATCCCATATTTCTGATAATCCTGCCCCTAGTTCCCCCACACAAGGGGCCGTGGTAACCTCCACCCCCTGCCCGTACTCCCAGTCTCACAAAAAGCCATAGCAAACCCTACCCTCTTGCCAAATGTCCAAACATAAATACCCCCTCCCCACACCCTTAATTTTTTTTTTTAAAAACTGAACATTTGTGCCAAATAATGTGAGGATGGAGGCAAAAGGTTGAGGGGGCTCTTCTGCACAATGTAGGCTGTCTGGCACCATATATTGAACACTGACGAAGGGCTACCAAACAGGCAGCCACCTTCAGACTCAACCCTCTCTTAGTACATAAGAACATAAGGAGTGCTATACTGGGTCAGACCAATGGTCCATCTAGCCCAGCATCCTGTCTCCGACAGTGGCCAATCACGGTGGTTTGGGAGAAACACCCAATAGGTCACAATGGGGGATCCATTCCCTGTTGTTCCCCCCCGCTCCCTTCATGTTCCCTGATCCTCTCTGGCTAATAGCTGCTAATGGACCAATCTTCCAGAAACTAGTCCAAACCTCTTTTAAACTCAGCTATAGTACTGGCCCTCACCACTGCCTCTGGCAGTAGATTCCACAACCCAATTATATGCTGAGTGAAAAATATTTTCTTTTATTTGTTTTAAACTTGCCACCCATGAGTTTCATAGAGTGTCCCCTAGTTCTAGTACTAGATGAGAGGGTAAATAATTGTTCCTTGTTTATTAGTTCCACATCACTCATGATTTTATAGACCTCTATAATATTTCCTCTCCGTAGTCTCTTCTCCAAACTGTAGAGCACCAACCTATCAAGCCTCTCC
Organism: Sphenodon punctatus; assembly: GCA_003113815.1. NCBI lineage: Eukaryota > Metazoa > Chordata > Lepidosauria > Sphenodontia > Sphenodontidae > Sphenodon > Sphenodon punctatus. Next base: position 711,118 of record QEPC01002218.1, on the reverse strand, counting down.
TCATACGGGAGCCCTTCCATGCCCTTGATCATTTTTGTTGCCCTTCTCTGTACCTTTTATAGAGGCATTATGACATCCTCAGTTTTATTCTCTATCCCCTTCCAAATAATTCCTAACATTCTGTTTGCTTTTCTGACTGCTGCTGTGCACTGAGCTATGGAGATAGGAGGAGAGACAAACCTGGAGATAGGAGGAGAGACAAACACAGAGAGGCATGGCTCAACAGTTGTTATTCATCAAGGGTGTTGCAACTTTTCCCTTCCCCATCGGCTCCATCCCAACCCAGCTGCCTACAGACTAGGACTGATGCGGCAGCAGCTGTTACCGTGCCGCGATTCCATTCCGCCGTTTCGGAATTGCCCGCGCCACACTGCGGCTTTTCTGCTGACATTCTGCTAATTCCGCCGGCATTCTGCAAATTCGGAAACTATCGGGAAAATTGCAAAATTGTCAGAAACTGTCGGAAAACTGCTGTTCTGCTATTTTTTGCCCTGGCAGAATGGCGGAAGTAGTGAAAATGTCATGTTCCTGCTATTTTGCGAAGCCTGTGGAAGTAGCGGAATGAAATTAGCGGAACTGCAGAAGTAGCGGAATGAAACTAGCGGAATGAAAGCCTCTGCCATGCCATACCACTAATTGTGGAAATGCTGTTTCCAGCGGAAATAGCTACTGCTGCGACATTCCGCTACAGCCCTACTACAGACGCAATACTCTAAAATGGACCAGAGATAAAGAATCATAGAATCTTAGATTTGGAAGGGATTTTCAGGGTTATCTAGTCCATTCCCCAGTTTGATTTCAGGATGACTACAGCTACAATATTCCTGACAAATGGCCGTCCAGCCTCTTTTTGAAAACCTCCAGTGACAGAGAGCCTACAACCTCCCTAGGCAACTTGTTCCATTGCCAAAGAGCTCTTACTGTTAGGAAAATTTTCCTGTTATTTAATAAAAATCTGCCTTCCTGTAACTTGAGCCTGTTATTTCTAGTCCTTCCCTCTGGAGAACAGCTCCTTGCCATCCTCTTGGTGATAGTTGAAGACCACTGTCATATCTCCCCTTAGTCTGTTCTGCCCCAGGCTAAACATACTCCATTGCCTTCATCCTTTCCTCATAAGACTTGTTTTTCAGACCCTTTTTCATCTTTGTCACCCTCCTCTGAACCTGCTCCAATTTATCAATGTCCTTCTTAAAATGAGGTGACAAAAAAATGGACACAATACTCTACGAGATGTCTAATTCTGAGAGTGGAATTATTATTTTGGAAACAATGCTTATGTTAATGCAGCCTAAAACTACATTCACCTTTTTTTCAGCTGCATCACACTGCTGACTTATACTCTGTTTTTGTTTCAGATTGACTCATGTTCAGCTTGTGATCAACCAGAATCCCTATATTGTTTTCATCTGTGCTGCTGCCAAGTCAGCTATCCCCCATCTTATACTTGTGCATTTGCTGTTTTTTCTTCCCCACAGGTAGAACTATATATTGAGCTTGGTTGAACTTCATTTTGTTAAATTCAGTCCAGATTTCCAACCTATCAAGTTTTTTTTTTTTAAAAAGCAAACAAACAAATTCTTATTCTCTTTTCCAAGGTGTTAGCTCCCAGTTTACATCATCTGCAGACTTGATAAGTATTATCTCCACCCCTTCATTGAAATCATTAATAAAGATAGTGAATAGCACCAGACCCAGGAATAGAGGCCTGCAGAACCCCACTCGATACCTTTTACAGTTTGATGACGAGCCATTAATAATCATCTCTTTTTGAATATGGTTCTCCAACTAGCCATGTATTCACCTTATTGTAATGTCTCCCAACCCACCTTGTGCAAATTGGTCAATGAGGATCCTGGGTCAAGCTTTGTCAAATATACCTTTTCTGAAATCAAGATATATTATGTCCACAGCATTCCCCTAATTCACTAAACTAGTTACTCTATCAAAGAAGGAGGCAAGATTAGTCTGACATTACTTGTCCCTGAGAAATCCACACTGGCTATGAGCAGTCACTGCATTGAAATAAAAGTGTTTACAAATTGACTGTTTTGTAATCTGGTCTAGTATCTTCCCTGGTATTTGAAGTCAGGTTGACTGGTCTATAATTTCCCATTTCCTTTTCACTTTTTAAAAGATAGAAACAGCATTTGTCGATCTCCAGTCTTGTGGCATCTCACTTGCTTTCCAAAAGTTCTCAAAAAGAATTGTCAGAGCTTCTGAAAGAACTTCAGAAAGTTATTTTAGTACCCTAGGGTGTAATTAATCCATCCCTGAAGATATGAATTCATTTAACCCTTCCATTGGGCATTTTTACACACATGTTAAAGTTCTGGATTTTTCAATTTTCTGGGATTGCAAGTCCACAAGTATGTTCCGGATTCATTTTTCACACACACAGTGCCCTACGGCAGTTCTTGGATGGATTCTTCACACAAACACTGCCCTGAGGCAGCCTAAATTAGCCACAGCTGTAGCTATGACAGGCTGCCATGGAAACCAAGTGACCACAGCTGCCTGGAGCAAAGCAGTTTACCAGGAGAATTTTTTACACACAAAGGTTCTGGGAGACGTTCTATGCAGAAGTTCAAAGAGCCAGATGTTTAAGATCTGGGTGAGTGATTTAAACACACAGAATTGCCCTTTGACACTACCGGGGACGATGTGGTCATTGTCGCGCCCCTACCCCTTAAAGAAAGGAGGTGGGACACTAGGTGTGGGCACTGGCAAGGATGCAGTGCCTGTAGCTGGCTGCATGCTGGGCTGCTGGTGAGGGTTGCCAGGGCAGCCCTCACCAGCAGTGTGAATAGAGATGGCCCCTGATAGGCTGCTGAGGGTCACAGGGGTGTGACCGGCAGCTGCAGGGCATTCCCTGCTCATTCTAGCGAAGAGCAGGGAACAGAGCGGCAGGCTCGCTGAGTTTCCTCTGTCGAGCCTGTTACTGGATCAGTCAGCGGTTGGAGCAAGGGGCTTGCGTCGGTGGCTGTGGAGAAGGGGATAGGCTTGACAGGGAAGTGGGATGGTGAGGATGAGAAAACAAGGCCCCCGAAGGGGCGTGAAGGGCTGGCCTGGGAGTGGGGCTCATCCGGTGAGGTCGTGCAGTGCGACAGGGAAGGGGGGGTGTCCTAAGACGAGGTCGCAAGAGCCGCCTGGGCCACTGGGCAAAAGCGGGAGAAAGGCAGCAGGCAGGGAGGCAACCTCAGGGCCCAGTATGGCCCTTGACCATTTGGCCGCATGTGAGGCCTTGTTGGGGTGTGTGGGGCTTTGGGGCTTAGCGTGGCAGCGGGTGTTCCCCCTGCGGTGGGGGTTAGGCAGGGGTGCTTACTGGCCCCCCTGCTGTTTAACCTCTTCTTAAAAGATGTCGTCCCCTACCTCAAGAAGTTAAATACCCACGCCCCAGTGATTGGCACCAGGAGAATCCCGGCCCTCCTGTATGCTGATGATACAGTTCTGATATCCTGGAGCCTTGTAGGGCTAAGGAGGGCTATGCAGGGGTTTGGGGAGTATTGCTTACAGGAGGGTCTGAAGATCAACTATGGGAAAACCAAAACGATGGTTCTGGGGCGGAGGAGGCTGGGGAAACTCCATCGGTAGGCTATAGAGGGTAACCCCATAGAACAAGTGGGATAATTTAAATACCTGGGAATAATTGTGTCAGCCTCAGCGAGCTGGAAGCCTCACCTGAGGGCAGTGTTAGGACAACGTAAGAGCTCAGCAGGTGCCATATCAATATTTTTTTTTTCTCGCAAGGGGGGAGACTGGTCCTGCTGGCCCTTCAGTTGTTCAGGGCCAAAACGCTGGCCCAGTGTTTGTATGCATTCCCCTTATGGGGTCTTTCATTTGTGGAAACACTAGAGCACTGTCAGAACCAGTTCTTGCGCATGATCTTGTCCCGCGGGGTACCCCGGCGGTGCTGTTACGGCAAGAGACAGGGAGTACTACCATCTGGTCCTGGGCTCTGGCAGTGATGATGAAGTACTGGGTTAGGGTGGTTTTGTTCCCCTCCCAAGAGGATTCCCTGCTCAATATGGTGGTGAGGGAGGGGTTTGCGGACCCATGGTCAGGGCAGGTGGAGGAGGTGGTGAAATCCCTAGGGTTCTCCAGGGAGGCCCTGGGGCATGTGGGTCTTGAGGGAACCAAATCCTTACTGAAAAGGAGAATAATGGATCAGGAACTCCAGAGAGAAAGGTCGCTCCTTGAAGAACAGAAGGTTTCCCCTGTGTATCGCCCCCCGAGTTGTGCTGGGGGGGAGCTCAGCTATTTATATCAGTGGCAGGACTCCAGCCGCCACAGTGTTTTCACCTGTCTGAGGTGCAATGTATACCCCTCAGAAATGAGGGAGGGAAGATGGGGGGGCACCCCTAGAGAGGAGAGACACTGTCTGCTTTGCAAGCTCCCTGAAACGGACTCCCCCAGTCACATGTTGTTATACTGCCCGGCCTTGGCAGGTGCAAGAGCAATGATTTTGGGTGAATTTATCCCAAATGGGGGGAATGGCATTATTGACCCGGTGGGCTTGATGTTGAAGCTCCTTGGTAGCACTGACTCGGTAATGGCAAGGGCAGCTGCTAAACTATGCCAAATCTTCATCAGGGCAAGGGCGGCCCATAAAGAGTCCATTCTGGGTGTGGCTATCTCTGTGGTATGATGAATTGGGGTTTAGCCCGGTCTGGGGGATGCCAATATTGGTAAAGGGTCAGGAGCCCCTTGTGTGGATAAAGGAGGAACCCCTCGGAAGGGGCTTGCCACAGGGAAGAGTGGAGGGGATTATGGAACACCCAGCCAGGAGAACTGCGAAGTTGGGTGTTCAATTTTTTATTTATTCAGTGCTTTGCTTTACCGTATGTGGAGCTAGATGAAGTGTTTTAGGAATCTATTGAGTGTTATGATATTATACATGTATGTTCATGTATATTGTGTGTCCTTTTTGGATTTTGTTATGGCCGTTGACATAAACAATAAATGGATTATATGGTCCCCCTGCGCAGCCCCTAACACCTGAAACGGGGGTGGGGGTGGGGTGTAGGGCTGTAGCGGAATATCGCAGCGGTAGCTATTTCCGGCGGAAACAGTGTTTCCGCAATTAGTGGAATGGCATGGCAGAGGCTTTCATTCCGCGGTTTCATTCCGCGGTTCCGCGGTTCCACTTATTTAATTCCGCAACTTAGTGGAATCGTGGAAACATGACATTTTCGCTATTTCCGCAATTCCGCCAGCGCCCCAAAATCGCGGAATGGTGGTTTTCCGCGATTTCCGTGATTTTTCTGTGATTTTTCCGCAATTCCGCGATTTGCAGAATTCCGGTGGAATTAGCGGAATATCCGCAGAAATGTCACGGTGTGGTGCGGGCAATTCCGAAATTGCGGAACGGAATCGCGGCGAGGTAAAAGCTGTTGCCGCATCAGCCCTAGTGGGGTGTGCACGAGGGGGAAGGCCAGCAGGAGGAACCTGAAGTGGGGTACCAGGGGTTATGGGAAGTGGGCTGCCCCCACCCATGGTGGTACAGGCTCTGTGCGTGATGATTTCCCCTGCTGGGGGAAGAGGGAGGGCAGGTAAGAGGAATGATCCCCACCCTGGACCAGGCCCTGGTTGGGCCACTGAAGAGAGGTGACAGGGTCAGTGTTCCCCCGGCATGCTTCGTGGATGGGATAGCACCACCTGCCCCCGGGGGAGGAGACTGGGGTGGGAACTGGGCCAGCGGGGGGTGCCCAAAAAGCCCCCAGCCTGCACTGGGAGGGGGTTGGCACAGGTAAGTGATCCCCAGGGGGTTGAGAGTGAGGATACTCAAGAAGGGGGGTACCTCCCCATTGCAGTGTGATTACAGGGTTGACGGGGGCGCCAAATCTGAGGAGACTGGCAGCGAGGACCCGGACATTATGGTGCACATTGAGGCTTTGGGGCGTGTATTGGTGAACAGAGAGTGGGTGAGGGCAACTTCCACCCACCTCCCGCTGGTGGAACCAGGTATGGGCCTTGCAGGTGAATGGACGGCAGGGGAGCACAGGATAGGACAAGGTGGGGAGGGCAGTGGAGTGGAAGGATCCCCCTTCCCTCTTACCTCCAGGCGATGCATGGTGGCCCATCTTACATAGTTGGGAGGGTCAGACGAGGCCAGGATGGTACCATTGGCAGGGAGCTGGGGTAGTGGGGCCAAGCCCTGTCCCCCTAAGAAACTGCCGTATTATTGATGGTGGAACAGAGAGTGGGTTCAAGTAGCTGCACCCGCAGTAATAGGGGTTGGTAGAAAACAGCCCTGGAGGCAATCGGAGGCACCCTCTGGGAAAGAGGGAGCTGGGGCACAACAGCATCAGGCCCAGCAGGTGTTACAAGTGTAGGCACTACTGCCCATTGCCCTGGTTGGGCAGAAGAGAGAGGCTGGCACCCAGCACCAGTTGGGGGCTCGTATGCTGATTTATCAGCACCTATAGGGGAACACCTGTTGCTGACTATGATGGAGAAAATATGGTGGGGAGAGTATGCCGATCTCTTCGCCCTCCTTTTTAGTGATCCAATAATGGTTCCGGGTGAGGAGGACAACAAGAGGGAAAAAGAGAAGTACAATTGGTCGAGGGTGGATAGAAACTGGTTCAACTGGATGGCCGCATATGCAATCTATCATGGGGTTCAACTCGAAATGTTCCCCGATAGAGGCAGGGTTCTCCTCAAATATGGGTAAATAATTTGGAGGGCCTATGAGACCGGGCCCCCGGGTGCATGGCTTAGATATGACGAAGCATTCAGGCACCGGGAAACCTTCATCCCGGGACTCTGGTGGGACATCCACACCCACGACCTATGGATTAACTGCATGAATGATGCCACTGGAGCTCCGTGGTCAGACAGTGGTCACCTACTAATAAAAGGGGGGGTGGCCCCAGTGAATGACCCGGCCACGACGTAGGGAAGGCAGGCCGCAGCGGGGACTGGCAGGCAGTGCTGGGAGTTTTCCCAGACTGGCAAATGCTCCCAACTGGTGTGCAGTTTTTGGCATACCTGCCCCACTTGCGGGGGATTCCATGCTGTGGCCGCATGTACCTGGGCCAGGCCATGGAATAAGTCAAAGGGTGCGGCCAGTGGAGCTGGTAGGGGTAACCAAGGGAATAGCGGCGCAGGGGCTCCTGGGAAGATCCCCAATGCCAGTTAAGGTTGATAGACTGAGGATTTCGCTGCTGAAAAACCCCGATAGGTGTGAGGTTCAATACGTGGTAGAGGGGTTTCAGGTTGATTTTAGAATACCAGCAACTGGCATCCAGCATCCCAGGATGCCTTCCAACTTGAAGTCAGTCCAGGGCATGGAGGTGGTGATCACGGAAAAGATCAGGAAGGAGTTAGCAGAGGGAAGGGTGGCTGGCCTGTACCCGCCCCCCCCACTGCCAGACATGGTATTCTCTCTGTTGCGTGTGGTACCGAAAAAGGCCCCTGGTCAATTTTGTTTAATTCACCATCTTTCTTACCCCTGGGGCCACTCGGTGAATGATGGGATCCCGAGGAAGTTGGTATCAGTACACTATGCGACTTTTGATACAGCAGTCGCCTTAGTTAGGCAATGTGGCAGTGGGGCATTGCTGGCAAAGTGTGATGTCAAGTCCGCATTTCGCCTTTTGCCAGTTCACCCAGACAGCTTCCAGTTGTTGGGCTTCCATTTCCAGGGCAAATTTTATTATGACAAAGCCATGCCCATGGGATCCTCCATATCTTGCTTGGCCTTCGAGCGTTTCAGCTCCCTGGTGGAATGGGTGATGTAGCGCGCGGTGGATGGGGAAACCATTACAAAATATTTGGATTACTTCCTCTTCATTGGGCGAATTGGCATGGCAGAATGCTCTGGATTACTTGGGGCCTTTCAGCGGGTAACCAGGCATTTGGGCATCCCTTTGGATGCTGAAAAGACGGAGGGCCCATACACCGCTCTCACTTATTTAGGCATGGAATTGGATATGATTGCGGGAGTATCTCGCTTACCCTTGGACAAAGTCAAAGCACTGGTCCTCAAGTTGGAAGAGTGCAGGCCTGCCAGTAAGATCACGGTTAGGCAGTTGCAATCTCTGGTGGGCAACTTAAACATTGCCTGAAGGGTCATAGCTCTGGGCAGGGCATTCATGTCCCGGTTGTACGGTAAACCAGCCAGTGAGCCCCCACCACATTTCCATGTTAGAGTTACCAGTGACATGAGGCAGGATTTGGGCATCTGGTTGGAGTACTTGAAGGACTTCAACGGGGTGAGCATCTGGAGAGACTGCAGGTTCCCTGGGCTTCGGTATATACTTCAGAGGTCGGTGGTGTGCAGCTAGGTGTCCGCAGGAATGGATAGATGGGGGTGTCACAAGGGACTTAACATTTCTTGAGCTATTCCCCATTGTGGTAGTGGTGCTGCTGTGGCACGAGAATCTGGCAAACAGATCAGTCCTCTTTTGGTGTAACAATCAGGCAGTGGTACATATTATCAACATATTGTCATCATGGTGGGTCATGGTTTTGGTAAGAGCCATGGTTCTCCTTTGCCTTCAGTACAACATTCTGTTTCATGCCAAACATGTTCCAGGACTCAAGAATGAGATTGTGGATGCTCTTTCTCAGTTCCAGATGGAGCATTTCCATTTGCTGGCACCTCAGGCCAACCAGACCCCAGAGCCCATGCCTTGGGACATATGGAACCTTGGACCATAGAGCTGTGCAAGACTGTGCAGAGCTCTTTGTCTGTCCGTACCAGAGCAGCTTACACCAGCGGTTTTCAGGCATTCCAGCAGTTCAGCGTGCAGCACGGATGGAGCTTGGGTTTTCTGATTCCTGAAGCTCAGGTTTTGCAGTTTGCTATGGCATTAAGAAGAGAGGGGTTAGCTGCACGGATGATCGCAGTGAAACTAGCGACACTGGGGTTCATGAGTCAGCTGGTGGGTCACCCCACCCTGGATAAAGGATTCTTTACTGGTAGATTGATAGAGGCATGGGTGCGGGAATGCTCGGTTACCATGGATTATAGGCTGCCTATTCCTCCCCCCCACTGCATTGAATTGTTGACTTTCTGCACGGGGTGTTTTACAATGAGTTTGAGGTTAGCAAGTTTGCCGCACTGTTTATACTAGCATTTTTGGGGCATTTAGGGTTAGTGAGTTTGTGGATGAATTGGCATGGGATAGGTCGGGCAGGGCTTTGTTAGAGCAGGATGTGGCAGTGGGCACTCAGGAGGTATGCATTTGTTTGCGGAGATTGAAAACTGATCAGCAGGGATATGGGAGGACAGTCAGGTTGGCCAGAGCAGGTGACCCTGGGTTATGCCCAGTGTGGGCAGTGCAAACGTTTCGGGAAAGGAGACCAGAGGTGGGTGGCCCTTTCTTTTCCCACCTTAATGGGTCTCCTGCTACCAGATACCAGTTTGTTACAGATGGGTATGTCCGGCAGGGATATCCAGGCCATAGGGCATTGGTGGTCAAGGTCTTACTGCACGAATTGCCCTTTGCCACTACCGGGGACGATGGGGTCATTGTCGCGCCCCCACTCCTTAAAGAAAGGAGGCGTGACGCTATATGTGGGCATTGGCATGGATGCAGCACCTGTTGCTGGCTGCATGCTGGGCTGTCGGCGAAGGCTGCCAGGGCAGCCCTCATTGGCAGTGCGAACAGAGATGTCCCCTGATAGGCTACTGAGGGTCACATGAGTGTGACCAGCAGCTGCATGGCATTCCCTGCTCATTCTAGTGAAGAGCAGGGAAAGGAGCAACACCCACCCTCCCTCCCTCCCTTCATACTGTGGTTTCAATCAGTTGCATTAGAGGGGCCAGGAAGGAATTTTTTGCAAGAAATATTGGCCAGAGGGCCTTCTTGTTTTTTTGCCTTCTTACAGTATGAGGTTTAATTTGGCTGGCCATTAGACTGGTGTGGTGTCCGCTGAAATAATGTTGTTGGTTTGAGTTGAGTGTTATAATTTGTTGTACCCTTGGCGGGGATCCAGTATCAAGTTAATATTAGGTTAAGTGATCATTAGGAGTCACCTCCTTAAGAGATGGGAAAGCCATGCTGAATGTAACTTGCAGGGTATGGCAAGCATGGTGGTGCTTCCCTGGGAAGGGGGACCTTGAACGGTGGTAGGGCATTGTATGGCCCCCCACCAGTGGGAACCTTAGTCCTTACTCAGTCCAGACAGACCATGTGCCCTTTGGCCGCACCCCCCAGCGCTGGAAGAAGGGGAGACGTTGGATTATGGGGAGGTTATCAATGGTATATCGAGACCTCCCCTGAGTTTGATTGTTAAGGGTTTACTGTGGATACTGGACCCTGATCGCAATAGGTGATGTCACCCCTCACCTATTCTGTTTGGTGTAATTTGGATTAATAAAGGGTGCTGCCATGTTTAAATCCATACATTTGTGTCCTGTCTCATTTTGGGGTGCGTCGACAAAGTTCAGGATGTAACAGCAAACATCCAGGAGAAATGTTTGTGTAAAAACACCCATTGCCTTGGAAAAAACTGACTTTAATTGTCTTGGGGTGTTTTTCTACCCCCATCATCAGCACTGACATTTATGGACTGTGTAAACTAACATGAAATGTGATGAGGTAGTTTTTAACCCCAGGTAATAATACTGGGGTTCAAAAAAATACCTCATAGCAAAATGTATTAGGGTAGTTTTTGAAGCATATTTTTTTGTTCACAACAATATATTTATCAGTTAATGGTAACCAAATTTCCTTTGAGTATGTTGTATACCTGGGTCCAGGTGACAATGTCCTTAAAGGGCAAAGTCAGAAACCCACTAAGTTACCATTTTTTTGTGAGAAATACACACCTAGGGTAGGAAAATACCCCCAGAAAATGTATAAAAGTTAAAGTAGCCAGATTTTCCTTGACCACCTCTTTATCCATTCTGACCTGCAGTCTCCCCCACCTCCCCATTGTTCATACACCTGCTGGACACTGTTTCCCTTTTCTGTAACGACTAAGATAAAATAGGAGTTGAAAAGTTCTTTTTTCTCTTTGTCTCTTCCTAACATTTCACAATCTTTACTGAGCAGCAGACCCAACATTTCTTTATTCTTCCTCTTGCTTTTGATTTACTTTAAAACAGACAGACAGACAAAACTTTTTTGTTGTTTTTAGCCTCCTTTGTGAAACTAACTTCATTTTGAGCCTTAGCCTTCCTGACACCATCCCTACATCATGCCTGGGCTACATTTGTCCTTGGTACCTTGCCCCTCCTTCCATTTCTTATATGGGTGTTTTTAGATGAGATGCTACCCCGCGTGGCCACCCAGGAGCCATGGATCTGACCCTCTGTCTGAAGGTGGAGCGGCTAGATGCTTGCTCCCATGAGCCATGGAGCACCCACTCATGGCCATGCATAGAGCACTGCCAGGAAATCCAGAGTGCTCCATGTAGGGCAAGCCAAATAGCTCCATAGCAACAGGCAGCCACAGAGTCTCTGCCTGTATGAATGGTAGCAGCCAGCCACACCAGCGAACAGGGCCAACACTCAGAGGCACTATGAGTGGGGGAAATGGCTTTTGCAAATCACAAGACCTGGCGGGGAGCACTGGGGACATGGCACTTGCAAATGCCAGCAGTAGTGTCTGCGTCTACCTTTCCTCATCAAACTGATAATGATCAGTGTGACAGGTCACATGCCAGAAGTCCCGCCTCCCAGGGAATGGAAGTCCCAGGCCCTAACCTGGAAGTTCGATAACATTTCTGGGACAGGGCCCAGAAGTCCCTCCAGAAGTCCCTAGGGTAAACTTCTGGGGGAGAGGCAGGGTTGAAGGTGCCCCCGCCCCCCTCCTTCCTGGTTGGTTAAACTTAGTAATCATGTCTGACATTAAAGAGGGTCATGTAACCCCTCAAACAATTTAGCCCACCATGCTGAACCAATTGGCAAAGGTTACATCATTCTGGGTCTTCCCATTGCGGAGGTCTGGACCAATGGGGTAGCGGATCATAGGTGGGCAGGATTTGGCAGAAGGGGGTCATGTGAGCCCTCTAGGAGCTCCACCCCATCCCCCACCAATCCCTGTAGAGCTTTCCACATGAGCCATTCCATTGCGTGTGAACCTCCGCCATTTTCTGAGAGATTGCCATTTTCTTTTGACTGTGCAGATCAGAGAGACATAGTGCTACACACAAACCCCCAAATGGCTTCCCTTGGTGACACCACCCCAGTAAGACCTATGAAGCTTACAATTTCACCACCTGTGGTGAGACGCTTAAGCAGAAAACACTACATTTCAAGTTCAGAGGATGAGAACAGTGTTCTGGCTAAGACTCTTTTCAGCACACCTATACATGACGAGGAAACCCACTTGGAGATGAAGGACTCAGAGGAACCTTTGCTATGGGCAGAGGTGGCAGAAGATGGGCTATCCCTTGCTCAACACAACAGCCCCAGCTCAAAATTTACAGGTAATTTTTTTAATTTCAGGCTGATTAAAAGGGGTCTGTGTGCCTAAAGATGTAAGAGGGTTGACTGTCAGAAAGCAATGTTTTTTTAATAGAGTGCTAACCCATTTTGGCTTTTAAATTTTCATTCAGGAATTGTTTGAAAGCTCTCCAGCTACCACTGAAGAGATTGAAAGCAAACCAGAAGGCCCTGCCTGCTTTTCTTCAGAGAGGAAAGATGACAGCGAATAGGGATGGGCGAACGCGGTTCAGATGTTCGGAGTTCGGACCGAACTCGGTCTGCTCGGACGTCCGAACTGAATTCTCGAATGACCGAACAGTTCGGTCGTGTTTGGATGAGTTTGGATAAGTTCAGGGGCAGGAAAAACATCTTTTCAGGGCCAAAAATTAGGTTTAGTTTTCGTTTAGTTTTCAATAGTGCTATTTTTGACTGTTCAGCCAAATTCAGCCAACCCAAAATCGGCTGAACCGAACCATTGAACCTGAACTCAGGTTTCGAACCGGATGACCGAACATCCAAACATCCGAACCGCATTCTGTTTGGCCATCCCAAAAAGTGAAGAACCTCATATTAACCTACATAGACATCTGGGCCTGGAGCTGAATGAAATAGACTATGTGCCACATATGAAACGAAGATCTGCCATGAGGTCTATCATGTGAGCATGTGTTTACAGAATTCTAAAACATTATCTCAGAGAAAAACTACTTTCTCATTGTGAGTGCTGCGTTTTTGAAAGCCCTGAACAACTGGCTCATGACAGTGTCATGAGTTTTAGCTGGACTTCTGAGGAGGAGAAAAGGAAACTTAAAATGATTTGCAACAGTATTTGTCTGGAGACTGTTTTACACGAAGCCACCATACTCGGGTATGCTATGCGATGTTTATTTTGTAACTCAGGAAACTTTAAATTTGACCCTTTTGCTTTTTTGTAAAGTAGATACAGCCGAGGACCCTGAGACTGTGCTGGATTGAATAATTAGACCTTGCGATCAGAGCATCTTAGAATTTGTACAGTCTATGATTAAAAGTTGATACTTTAAATTATTTTTTAAAAACAGGCTTGTGTAAGAAATCCTAAACTGTAACATAACCAGTATTGTAAAGTTGGTCTCTATTACAAGATTTTGTAAATAAAACACATTTTGAAATCTATTTGTGTATGTCTAGGCAATAATGGTTTTTAACCTGCAAAAGTGTGGGGAAATGAGGACAGATACCACACTACATCTTAGCCAAAAGGCATCTTAGCTATCTTAAGCATCTGACCAAGAAAGTTTCTCAGTCACTTTAAACCAGACATGCTGTCTGAAGGGGGCCTGGAAAGTGAGTTTAAATAGAATACCTTTCTCCAGGAGAAGAGTTGGTCCCTTATCAGGGTGGATCGCATTAGGTCATTGAGGTGTGGCGAGTTTTTTGAGACAAGTTTGGGCATGCATTTAGAGACCACAACCCCTCTGTCCTTTTGAAAAGTGTGGGGAAATGGGGACAGATATCACACTACATCTTAGCCAAAAGGCATCTTAGGCACCTTAGCCATCTGACCAAGACGTCTACATGACAAGCCCAGCTGGTTGGAATTGCTGGCTAATGGAGTTAAGATACATTGTTGAAGAAGCAATTAGGTATGACTGTCTCTGGCCAAAACCACATATAAACCATCATGGGTAAGCCAACAAGATAACCCTGCCCCTGAAACCATAAACACCTGGTGGACAACCTGATATGGCCAGAGTGGGTGGCTCTGATAGGAATTGATCTCCAAAGGCCAGGATGGGCAGGGTGTTACAATAAGGTGGTGATGAGCTCACAACGATCCATAAACAATGGAAAGATCATCCCTAAACAATGGGAAAGGGTCTATTGTTTAGGGGTCTTGTGTTATAATGGACTCAATTCCGAAATTCCAACTCAGGTCATATTGTCAGATGAACATGTAAGTCACCCAATGGAATTTACCCCAGCAGACACTCACATAGGCTCCTGCACTCTGGACTGGTGTTATGTCTATATCAGAGAAGATAACTACTTAGGGGTTAGTTTCACCATGGTAACTTATATTATATTTATAGCAATATTCACAGGCTTATCACCTAATTCATTGAAGAAAACTGTACAATACTAATATTTCATAAATTAGTCTCTAGTCTATACTTTAGTGTTATTCTTGCCCATACCATCTCCTTCTAAGCTCACATGGAGAAGACCAAAGCAAAGGTAAATATCCTAGAGTAAGTTGGCCACAACATGGTAGGGTCTAAATTCATTCATGCCGCAATCAGCTGCATTGGCAACTTGCTACTCTGCAGCTGAATATGCTTCCCATACTCAAAGAAACCATATCATGCATTAAACAATAGCTCATAGTGGAGACAGTCATCCATGTGGATATTGGTAATCACCACCAAGGTGCTGTCAATAAATTCTGGTAACCAAAATGAACTCATAATCATCAGTTATGAAACAGTAACCATTGATTAACTGGTGGCTTAACAAAGTGACTGCATTACCATAGTATCGCTTTCACCATTTACCATGTTGATACATTTTGTTTCCCCATCTATTCCATGGTTACTGGCTAGTTCCATTTGTGTATAACTTTTCTCCTATTTATTCTGGACCACAGTTTCCTCAAGTGTAACTAAGTTTCCCATTAGATACCTGGTACAGATCTGCTGGATGCAGCTTTTGGATGGGTCAGAACAGCTGTTCCATTTTTGCAGAACATTTTTTTGAAAATGGAACAGCTGTAGTCTTTTTGACTGGCATTCCAATCAGAACATTTGTTGCAATCAGAATCCTAACCAAAAAGAAAAGTTTAAAAAGCCATTGCACGTGCACAGATGCCTCTTGTCCTAACCCAAAATGGCCACTACCACCACTATTTTGGGTGAGGGTAGTGGCTATTTTGCACATGCTCATGGTTTCTTTTTTTCCCTTTTAATATTTAATTCAATTTCAATTGGAATCAAACAAAATATTGCGGGATCCGTTTTTTTATCGGAACAGGCAAACTGGCCCATTCCGATCAGAAATCGGAACCCACAAAATTCTAAAATCAACTGCTGTTGGTCTGCAAGCAAACCAGAAATGATGGATGCAAGAAAAATGGTAAATCATTTATGCCATAAATTGGATATGTGGTAATGGTATTAATTGGTATTTTGGTTAATCACTGTGGTATGTGGTTACTGATCATTTAACCAATTAGATATCTGGAATTTTATTTTATTAATCATGGTTTTGGAATTAACTATCGTTTCAGCTCTAGCTGCTGTTAGGCTGCTGGATGCCTTAAGTTCACAAATATCAATAGCTTATATATCCTTAATGGCATTGCTCCTGCTGGTGTAGGTTAGGATTTTGTGAGTAAAGCTTAACATACAAGGTGAAAGACACCCACTATAAGAGCAGATTAATGTTATGACAAATTCTTCTTGCCACCCAGAATCCACTTGAATGATTACTGGAAGAGACCAGGATACAAGCGTGAAGGTACAGGCTGGAAAACAACCCTCTGATTTGCTCAGCTTCTACTACTAAGTGCAGATCAGCCATGACAGAGTTGGTGCTGCCTCAATCAACTTCACATTGGAATTGGCCAGTCGAGGGATGCAATGGAGAAGAGGAGTTTTGCCAAAAAATCCATCTGTCACTACAAACTAATCAATGCCTTCTCAGGAGTCAGCTATTCAAGATGAATTCTCTGCCAGCAATCTGGAAGAGTGTAATGGGTGAGTGTGTGCAAAGATTTAAGTAAATTGTTTATTATTTCATTTGGAATCTCTCTAAAATACCAAATTGACCATTAAATTACACTGCTACAGTCATGACCCGAGCTGCGTTGCAGGAGGGGGCGGGGTATAAATTTGAAAAAATAAAATAAATAAATAAAATATTTTCCACCCCTTAATTTAATGTTTCATGAAAAAATGTTACTGTTGAAGTTAACCTTGGACTTAAACTTACTTGATTAAGTATTTCATGTTCAAAATTTACATACAAAAGATTCCAAAGTGCTCTTAATAACTTTCAGAAATTTTCTTTTTATTTGGCTTTATTTGGCTTTATTTATTCCCAAATAAAGGACCTTCATTTTACTTTTTGTGGCAAAGTCATCTGGATACAGCCTAGAGTAACTGGAGGATGGGGCCCAAACTCATATTTTTGGCATCCCAACAACTTCAGCTTCCCCAGCTGTCTCAGTCCTTCAGGAGATGTTCTCACGATCCAGAGAAGCAGTTCCTTGTGGGCCTCCCCCGATGGTGTCTCACTCAGGCCTCCGCTCAAGTAGTTCCGTTCCTAGTGTAGCGAACCCCCTTCCGGAGGTGATGGTCCATCTAGATCTAGCAGCTGACTATCCCGGCATCACCCTCCTTGGGGTTCCTGGCCCACTGCTGCCACTCCTGAAGTTCAGGCACCCAATAAGTTTCTTTATAGGCTTCTAATGTTTCCCTCTCCAGGGACCCTAGCCCAGCCCTGGTGTCTCCCTCACACCCCCAGCTGACCAGGTGAATTGCCAGCTCTGTCGCCTCCATGCAACTTGCTATGCCCCCAGCTTTGGGTTCCCTAGCTGTCTCACACCGTTAGGTAACCCTGAGGGCTGGCCCCTTGCACTACAGAAGCCTCCAGCTCTTGTGCCCAAGGGCTTGTTGTCCCAAGAGCTGGATTCCCCCTCTTGTCCTGAGTCAGGCCTCAGCTGGACAGTGTAAAGGGGTATTGTAGGGTGCCTAAAAGTAGAAGGCCCTACCTCTGCTGTGAGTTATGCTTCAGTTGGGCAGACATCTCTCTAGGGCCCCTTTCCTCCCTGCTTCCTGCCCTGCCAGTCCCAGGCCCTCACTGGCCCAAGGTTCTGCCTTCCAGGGCCCTCCTGAACCCCTTTGTCCTTTCCCTCCAAGCTCCCCATCAGGGTGACTCCTCATCCAACTGTCTAAAGATGAGACTCCTACTGGCTTGGCTCTGCTCTGTTTTTAGAGCCCCAACTTGGGTCATGTGATCGACCCACTTATGGTCAGGTGTTTCTGGGGAAGGTGCTTCGTGCTCTTGTCTTAACTCCTTTCTGACCGGTCACTGCTGACTGAGTGCTGAGCTTTGGGTTATTGGCTCCATTGTCCCCTATAACTCCTGGTTGCCAGCTCTGAGTGAAAACAGACATGTTGCTAACTCCACTTTAGCAACACTTTAACATTTCTTATGCATGTTGCAGGGCTGTATAGGTACTCTATGCATCCCTGCAGCATGCACAAGAAATGTTAAAGTGATGTTAAGGTGGAGTTAGCGTCATGTCTGTTTTCACCCTCTGTCATCCACCTGCAATCCCTTTTAGACACCTTGAGGTGCACATTCTCCAAAGTGCTTGGATTTCTGGCAGTGGCATGGAGAAGTCTGTGTGACTCCTAGAGCCCCTCCTGGTGTTAGGGCTCCTTTCCTAGAACTATTTCCCTCTGCTGATCAGCTGGAGAATGGGGTGACAAATAAATTTTGTTCTGGGTGAGCAAAATGCCCCAGAGGTCAGCTCTGGTGCTATGGGATCCTTTTGGAAACTGCATGGTAATGAAAGGAGACTCTAAACAGAAACTCATTCTCAAAATGTGTGTCAAGCTTGGAAACACCAAGACCCGTTGCCTCCTATTAATTATTATTATTATTATTATAATTATTATAATTAACATTAACATTAACATTAACATTAACGTTAATATTAATATTAATATTAATATTAATATTAATATTAATATTAATATTAATAT
>QEPC01002218.1:669695-682454 GCA_003113815.1 Sphenodon punctatus | reverse complement strand
CCGCCCCTGGCTGGCTGGCACACTCTAACTAAAAAACTAATACAGCCTTTCTTGCCTTAAAAGTAAAAGAAAGGTTTACAAACCTGGCAGGAATCACTGTTGATGAGCCCCCCGCCTCATCCGAGACGGAAGGCACAGCGACAGCGGCAGGGGCAGCGGCAGCAGCAGGGGCAGCGGCAGCAGCAGCAGCAGCAGCAGGGGCAGCGGCAGCAGCGGCAGCGGCAGGGGACGCGAACACACGAACCGATCGCGGCCGAAC
Source organism: Sphenodon punctatus (assembly GCA_003113815.1). Taxonomy (NCBI): domain Eukaryota; kingdom Metazoa; phylum Chordata; class Lepidosauria; order Sphenodontia; family Sphenodontidae; genus Sphenodon; species Sphenodon punctatus. Next base: position 682,195 of record QEPC01002218.1, on the reverse strand, counting down.
CGAACGGCCGAACACGAACCGCGATCTGTTCGCCCATGCCTACTAGTCATTGGTCACTTCAAACCAAACAGCCTCATGAGTCCCCCCCCCTCTCTCTCTCTCTCTCTCTCACACACACACACCACTTGGTGCTATTTGGGGGAGGGGGTTGTGTGTGGAAAAAATAAGGTTTAATCCAATCTTTGAAATGATGAGGCAACCGATACACAAACTGCCTCTCGCCCCTTCCTCGTCACCCTCTATTCTCCCACTCGCCATCTTAGTGTGCTTCTCATGGGAAGAGAATTCACGCTCAGCCTGTTTTGTGAAATAGTTTTGAACTTCCTTCCTCTGCAGGATCCTGTGGCTTTGCTGCTCTGCACAACACTTTATCCACATCTAAGGAGAAGTTTCAGTCTGTCTTTTAAAGAGCTACCCTCTTTTTAAAGAGCTCCTGACTGTGGTTTTTCAAAATCCTTGCCTCCCTGGTTGGATGCAGCTGACCCACTCATTGTATTCCCAGAAATCAGAGCAGAAGAAGGTGCTGAAATTCAACTGTGCTGCACCATGGGATTGATGCAGTTATCCTTGTGACTCTGATACCTGATGAACAGTTCGCACTGCCATCCTGGGATTCTGTTTATCCCTGATAATTAATTATCATGTGCACTGTAATCCCTGGATGACAATCCCGAGATGTCATCCCTGATTTTTTGCTAATCCCAGTAAAATATGTTGGTGTAAAACAGCCAATTTGAATGTTTGGTTTTGGGCTTTAAAGCTTGGTTTTCCCTCTCCCTCTCTTTTTGTTGTATTTTTTGATCATTCATTTTAGTCTCAGAAATTCAGTCAAATAACCAAATAACTGAACAAAGATTGCAAAAAAGGCCACCAAAACCAAAACAGAGTTGTTGACAAATATGTAAATACTAATTTTAGTGCAAATATACAGATATTTGGAAAGATATCTGTAAATGCTTTGAACTGCCTTAAGCGGGAGAGGCGAGATATAAAATTTTATATAAATATAAATTAAAATGTGAATATTATTTGTGAATACAAAATTTTCTATTCACTCAGCTCTACACCCAGTATCTTGAGCTTTGGGCTGTCTCCATCTTGGCCTCTGAAATCAGCCTATGGGATGCAAAGTTATGAAAGGTGACATTCCTCAATGAAAGATATTTTTAGTTACAAAATAAATCATATCGCTTCACCAGGTGCATAAATTTTTATGAAATTTTGGGTCTTTACATACCTCTGCCAAATTTTGTTGACCCCCCCTATTTGAGTTAAAACTTTAAGCTTGAGTTAAGCTGTTTTCTTTAGGATCCCAGGCAAAAAATATCCTCCCCGCCCCCCCGGTGATTCCAGTGCAGCTCTGGACTCCCCACACCGCTCGGATGACACTCCTGAATATACTGCTAAAGTGGTTTTCCCTCAGGGATGAGTCTGGGATAATTTAGTGGAAAGTGATTTGGAATGTCACTGAAATGGCTTTCTGTATATGGAATGAACTACTGAAAGAACAACTTACAATCTCTGTTCAACTGGACATTCATTTCTCCTAGGTTCCAAATGCAGGACCCATTTCCACTCTAAATGGCACACACCCTGCTATCCTGAGGTTGTGCATCTGGGAATGATGTCCGATCGAGCCCATCTTTCCTTAGTCTTAATCAGAGTTTAAAGAAGGGAGTGGGGCTGCATATTGGGGGCAGTGCGATACTGATCCCATAGACATCTTTAATACTTTATTCTGTAATAGGAAAGTGTGTCACTCACTTGGTTTGCTAAGAGGTTGGGATGAAATGGAGAAGGGGAGGAAGAAAAATCGGGAAAAAATCCTCATCCTATCCTGCTTTTCTGGATTACAAGGCCTGCAGTGTGCAGTAGGGATGTGCGAACAGAAGGGGGTTTGGATGTTTGGCTGTTCAGTCCAAAAACTTAGTTCGGGTTCTTGGGTTTGGTTCCACACAGTTTGGACCCCCCCGAACGTTCGGAAAGTTCAACCACAACAGAGGCTTGGGGCATTCCAGGGGTGCCCATGGGGGCATGGCAGGCCATCGGAGACACAGCAGCAGCAGAGACTGGGAAGGCTTTGGGCTTGGCACCCTGGGTTGCCCGAGCAGGCAGGCTTGGCGCTTGGTGCTGGAGGTGTCTGTGGTGCCATGGCTGGCCGTCTGAGACCCAGTGGCAGCAGCAACAGCCTCAGAAACAGCAGCAGAGGCCGGGAAGGCTTGGGGCTTGGTGGCTCACCTGGCATCCCTATATGGCCAGGCATTGCAGGCTGCCAGGCATTGGTGGAGCAGCAGCAGACATTGGATTTCCCGGTAGCAGAACCCATGGCACATCAGAGGCAGCAGTGACAGCAGCAGCAGACATTGTATTGTCACATTTCTGTCACTCTTTTTATAAATAGGGAAAAAGGCTAGGTTTCCCAGCTGAACTGGTCAAACTGGATTGGGCCTTTTTCTCCTAAATATATAAATGGAGGTTTACACTTACTTTGAAGTCCGGCTAGCAAAGAAAATATTGTAAATGACAATACATTTATAAATAAGGGAACATGAGACTTTTGGATTATAAAAATATATGCAAAGTTTACTTAAATATAAATAGAAAATATCAGTAGCTTACATAGAATGGTATAATAGCCAATCAAAGTTACATGATCTTAAAACATTTCTATCTTAAGAAAAAGCTTGTAAAAGCTTAACATATGCACAATTCATTGGCTCAAAGATATCAAGAAGTTATACATACAATCCAGATCCATCCCTTTGCCATAAAGATGTTAAATGAGATGGAAGTCCAATGGTATTTAGGATTTCCAATCTGAAGATCATTTCTCTGTGTCCCCCCTTTTAAGGCTAGCTTGAAATGGGAGGTTCAGTTTCTTAGACTGTCACACTGACATCAGATATGCGTAAGTCAGTAAGGAGATACACTGGATTCTAATTGGCTCTCTTAAAGAAACCAATCAAAGTTTGACTTTCTTCAAGCTTTAAAATGAAGAGAAGCTTTGTATTTTTTATCAGAGATAATTGTCAGATTACAGAGAAAATAACCAGATCTGTTAGCTATTTCAATATTTATCTCAACCATTAATTAGATAAATATGTTAGGCTAAAATAAACTAACTTAAATCATTCCTTTGTTTGAGATGATCTGAAGCTGGTATCATCCTTCATTTGGAAGGGTGTGATAAACGCCAAACACCTAGAGATAACATCCCAGACTTTTTGTCTTGAGAAAACCTAAGCTAACCAGAGGGGCCTTATTTTATGGCTTAACTAGAGATATGCCTGTTTTATGGCTCATCCATTTGGTGGTCTCCTTGGCAACAGTCAAAAGTTCCTTTGGGAAGCTTTAGAAAAACTTCTATTGGAATGTGGCTAATGGGGCCCTAGCTTGAACCATTATAATCACAGAAGCTGATATTAAAATTCAATGCTGTAAAGCACAATTAGCTTACATTAAAACAGAAAGTTAACATATAGAAACTCAAAGTTAATACATTTAAAACACAGATAGCCAAAATATATAGGCTTATAACTGGAAATACATGACAGTATTGCTGGGGCACAGAACCCATGGCACAGCAGAGGCAGAATCAGAAGACACTGGATTGCTGAGGCACAGAACCCATGGGACAGCAGAGGCAGCAGCAGCAGACATTGGATTGCCCGAGCACAGAACCCATGGCACAGCAGAGGCAGCAGAAGCAGACATTAGATTACTGGGACACAGAACCCCTGGCATAGATAGCAGAGGCAGCAGAGGCAGCAGCAGCAGACAGGCAGGATGGCATAAGAAGTGGAAGGCAGGCTGAGGAAGGGTTCAAGGTTGGCAACCAGGGCAGGCAGACAGGCAGCGTGGCATGAGAGGCAGTAGGGAAGGCAGACTGGGACCTTGGCAGGGCACTCAGATAGGCTGGTGAAGACTGTGCAGTGATAGAGAGTCAGTCAGATAAGCGGGTCGAAATCGTCTAGCTAGAAGCCGGCTGGCAGGTTTACAGCTTCCGAATGCCACCTGGCATCATGAGGTCAGTCAGATAGGCTGGGTGAGGCCATCTAGTGAGAAAGAGAGAGAGACAGGGTGGTCGCCGGACATTGGGAGAAAGAGACAGCACCTCAGCAGCAGCAGCCCATATTGAGGAAGAGCCCTGTCCCAAGACTGCCCCTGGCATGGGATGGCGTGTGCCACTGTACCATCAATCTATGTCATGGGACAGCTCGGGGAATCCCAGCAATGGAAGGTTGACCTTGATGAAAAGAAACTGCTCCACCAACTTGATCCCCAGTCTCAGGCAGTGTGATGAGAAAATGTCCCCAACCATAGAGAACACCCGCTCACTGAGGACACTCGTTGGTGGGCAGGACAATAGACCCGTGGCCACTTTGGACAGTGCGACCACATGTCCCTCCGAGAGCTGTGTTGCCACCTGTTCTGCCCCTCCCATCAGCACTGTCAGTGGTGCAGAAGCCAGTTGAGGTCTAGAAGCATCAGTGCACCATGGAGGAGCTGGGGTGGGGGCAGCTGTCAGGTCCATCAGCAGCTGCAGAACGTGGAGGGCAGTGTGGCTTTCAACTGAAAGACAGACTCATATTAGGGGAAATTATTGCACTTGATGGGCATCCCTTCTCGGTGGTTGGGGACATGGGGTTTAGGCGCGTGATCGGCTTCCTGGCCCCCCAGTTTAAGCTGCCCTCATGCACCACCCTGAGTCAGCAGGTGGTGCCAGCCTTGTACCGGGCTTTAAAGGAGTGTGTGAGGGAGCAGCTGGCAGGGGCTGGGGGTGCCACTGTCCACTTCACCACCGACCTGTGGTTGAGTAGAAATGTGCAGCATACCTATCTGGCAGTGATGGCACCTTGGTGGCAGGACCCAGAGGCATTATTTGGGAGTGGCAGGAGGAGTCCTGAAGCAGGGTAAAGGTGGGCCCTGCTTCAGGTGGAAGTCACGGACGGCCTCCACACTTCTCAGAACATCGAGGCAGCCCTGACTGCCATGGTGACGGAGTGGGTCACACCAGGTCCACCCTTCACCAAGGGGTGCATGGTGACGCACAACGTGGCCAACATATTGAGGGCAGTCTGCGAGGGGGACTTCACCAGCATCCATTTCACCCCACACACCCTTCACCTGGTGGTCAGGGATGCTCTGGGCTTGGGGGAGAAGGGGATCGGGCAGGAACCCTTAGCTCCCTGATCGAGCGGGGGAGGAAGCTGGCTGGTTTCTTTAGCCAGAGCGTGAAGGGCAGCGACCTCCTCAGGGCAAAGCAAGGCTCCCCAGTGCATCAGCTGGTGCAGGATGTGTCTGCCAGGTGGAATTCCATGTTCCTGATGCTCGAGCGGCTTCTCCAGCAGAAAGCTGCCTTGCATCAGGTTCAACTGGTGATGGACAGCAGGGCACCTCCAGGGTACAATGGGGCAGAATGGGAGATCCTGGCTCACACTGTCTTTGTTTTCAGATGGTTCCTGGCTGTGATGGAGACCATCAGCTCCCCCACAGCCACCATAATTCAGGTGACCCCTCTGGTCCAGAGTCTCCTCAGGAGGCTGGATGAGATTCTCCATGGGCAGGATTGTGGCCCTCAGGGAAAGAAGATGGTGGATGAGGCAATTGCCCTGGTGTGGCAGCTGAAGGCAGAGCTGAAGGTGCAGTTTGATGAGCTCCTGCAGCAGGAGGAATACATGTTGGAAATCATGCTGGACCCCAGGTCAAGGGCAGAGTGGCATGCCAGACAGCGCTCTATGGCCACTGGAAGGGTGAGCTGGTGGAGAGGGTCTGGTAGGCAGAGAGGACTCTGGAGAGTGCACAGCAGCATCAGCAGGATGCCCCTGGGGATGGTGGGAGTGGGAGCAGCCACCCCTTTCAGCTGGCAGGGTCTATCCCTACCCCTAGACTTAGCAGTAGCAGCACCAGCAGCAGGATGAGCAGCAGCAGCACCCCTATTGCTTCTGGATGACATGAATAACATGGATGGACAGCCCTCCTTCCCTGTAATGTAGACCCCAGATCCCTGATGGTCGGTCCTCAGGATGGAGTGGCTACTACTTGATGCCGTGGAATGACAGCTCCCCGTGAGCAGAATGACAACCCCAAAACCCTGACAGTGTGTCCTGGGACAGAAGTGGCAGCTTCTGAATGACTTGGATGGACAGTCCTCCCTTCCTGTAATGTAGTCCCCATAACCCTGATGGTGGGTTCTGGGGCTAGAGTGGCTGTTTCTTGATGCCATGGAATGAAGGGTCCCCTTGACTGTAATGTAGGCCCCAGAACCCTGATGGTGGGTCCTGGGGCTGGAGTGGCTGGCTGTTTCTTGATGCAATGGAATGACAGCTCCCTGTGAGCATAATGACAGCCCCAGAACCCTGATGGTGGGTCCTGGAACTAGAGTGGCAGCTTCTGGATGAAGTGGAATGACAGCCCTCCATACCTGTAATGTAGGCCCAAGAACCCTGATGATGGGTCCTGGGGATGGATTGGCTGACTGTTTCTTGATGCGGTGGAATGGTGACTCCCTCTAAGCAGAATGACGGCCCCAGAACCCTGATGGTGGGTCCTGGGGCTGGAGTGACTGGCTGTTTCTTGATGTGGTGGAATGATGGCTCCACATGAGCAGAATGACGGCCCCAGAACCCTGACGGTGGGTCCTTGGACTAGAGTGGCAGTTTCTGGATGAAGTGGAATGACATCCATCCCTGCCTGTAACATAGGCCCCAGAACCCTGATGGTGGGTAGGGCTGTAGCGGAATATCTCAGCGGTAGCTATTTCCGGCGGAAACAGTGTTTCCGCAATTAGTGGAACAGCATGGAAGAGGCTTTCATTCTGCAGTTTCATTCCGTGGTTCTGCGGTTCCGCTTATTTAATTCCGCAACTTAGTGGAATCGTGGAAACATGACATTTTCGCTATTTCCGCAATTCTGCCAGCACCAAAAAATAGCGCAATAGCGGTTTCCCGCAATTTTTCCGCAATTTTTCCGCAATTCCGTGATTTGCAGAATTCCGGCGGAATTAGCGGAAAATACACAGAAAAGTCACGGTGTGGCGCGGGCAGTTCCGAAATGGCGGAACGGAATCGCGGCACGGTAAAAGCTGCTGCCGCATCAACCCTAATGGTGGGTCCTGGGACTAGAGTGGCAGTTTCTGGATGAAGTGGAACAACAGCCCTTCCTGCCTGTAATGTAGGCCCCAGAACCCTGATGGAGGGTCCTGGAGATGGAGTGGCTGGCTGTTTCTTGATGCGGTGGAATGACGGCTCCATGTGAGCGGAATGATGGCCCCAGAACCCTGATGGTGGGTCCTGGGGCTGGAGTGGGTGTTTTAGGAATGGGGAAGGGGAAGGTAGGTGAGGACAGGAGGGGAACACAAACACACCCGCACTCGCTGAGCTGAGAACCCACTTGTGAGAAAGGAAGTCCTCAGGATCTTAGTTGGCCATATAACTTTAGTCTGGAACAAGGCCAGATCATCACAGGGAAGGGGTGATCTAACTGTGCAGGTCCCCAAGCTACACGTTGCTCCACAAGCACCCACTCTCGCAAACCAGGGGGAAAGGGGGGAATGTGAGGACAGGTGAGGGCAGGGGGTTGAGGCCAGGAAGGAGGGGGGAGGCAGGAATACGTACCCAATATCCAGGAACATGAAAGGGAGGGGCCCAAACAATAAGAAGGCAAGGAAAAGCGACACCAGTTGTCCCACACTCTAACACAATCCCACACTTACGTTCACACACTCACACCACACGTGCTTCCACTTCTTGTATGCACACTAATGTTCCAGAAGATCCACACTTGGGGCCAGTTCATACAGAGGTCTAATAACCAGCAAGGCAGGGCGGGTGTAACTGCCTTATAAATCCTGTGCTTCTCCGCACCGCTGCTCCCACAGGTGGGCCAAGTGTCATGGCCCCTCTGTGACTTCTGCCCTGCTGGTCTCAGTTGCAGTGCTCCCTGGCTCCTCCTCCCCTTTGCTCCATGACTGCTGGGTGGGGTTACAAGGCCCCGGCCCTGCTACACCATCCTCCAATGCTCCAGGGATGCCCGAGTCCTACCGGGGCTGGCGAGGGCATCCCCACCGCCACCACCAGAGTCAGCGCACTATGACAGGCTGTTTCTTGATGCCATGGAATGATGGCTCCCCTTTACTGTAACGTAGGCACCAGAACCCTGATGGTGGGTCCTGGGGCTGGAGTAGCAGCTTCTGGATGACTTGGATGGACTGCCCTCCCTGCCTGTAATGTAGGCCCCAGAACCCTGATGGTGGGACCTGTGGCTGGGGTGGCTGGCTGTTTCTTGATGCCATGGAATGAAAGCTCCTTGTGATAAGAATGATGGCCCCAGAACACTGATGATGAGTCCTGGGGCTGGAGTGGCAGCTTCTGAATGATGTAGATGGATAGCCCTCCTTGCCTGTAATGTAGGCCCCAGAATCCTGATGGTGGGACCTGGGCCTGGAGTGGCTGCTTCTTGATGCCGGGTATAACACCTAAATCTATCTAATCTAATCTAAATAAATGAAACTATGGAGGTAAATGTGTGGAAATGGGTGAAATAGGAGGAGGATGGCAATGGATTAGGAGGAACACAAACTGCGGTGAGAGGGAGAGTTCTGAAAATGCCTGCTGACTGGATCATTGGATCACTCAATATGAATTGGAAGAGGAAAGGGCAATTACTTTTGTTACTTGTTATTTGCATCAGCGTAGCAGCGGCAGAGGCCTGACCAGGGCTTGGTGACTGGCACCCCTACTTGGCTGGGCATTGCAGGCTGGATGGCATTGGTGGAGCAGTGGCAGAGGCCCAGCCAGGACTTGTTGGCTGGCACCCCTACTCGTCCAGGCATTTCCAGCTGTGAGGCATCAGTGGAGCAGTGACAGAGGCCCAGCAAGGGCTTGATAGCTGGCATCCCTACTCGGCCAGGCATTGCAGACTGCCAGGCATTGGTGGAGCAGTGGCAGAGGCCCTGCCAGGTCTTGGTGGCTTGCACCCCTACTCATCCGGGCGTTTCAGGCTGCCAGGCATCGGTGGAGCAGCGGCTGAGGCCTGGCCAGGGCTTGGTGGCTGGCACCCCTACTTGGCCGGTCATTGCAGGCTGGCATCATACTTGACTGAGCTCAAGAAACTCTATTACAAATTGAAAAAGCCTTGCCCAGTGGTAAATCCCATGGACACCCAACCCCCACCCACTGGTGCACTCATCCGAGCTATGCCCATCTACAAGAGTGAGGAGAAAATGGCTGTTGTGCAGCAGCAGCAGCAGCAGCAGCAGCAGCAGCAGACATTGGATTGCCAGGGCACAGAGCCCATGGCACAGCAGAGATGGCATCAGCAGAGGCAGGAGCAGTGGTCATTCAATTTCTGGGGCACAGTACCTGTGGCACAGCAGTGGCAGCCTCAGCAGCAGTAGAAATTACATTGCCGGGCCACAGTATCCATGGTACAATAGCAGTAGTAGTAGCAGACATTGGATTGCCAGGGCACTGTAACAGTGACTGGCACCCATCCTTGGTCAGGCATTGTAGGCTGGATGGCATCGGTGGAGCAGTGGCAGAGGCCTGGCCAGGACTTGATGACTGGTACCCCTACTTGGCCAGGCATTTCAGGCTGGCATCCTGCTCGTCGGATCTCAACAAGCTCTTCTGCAAATTGGTCAAGCCTTGACCCATGGTGAATCACGTGGCCACCCAGTAGCAGACATTTGATTTCCCAAGCACTGTACCCATGGCACAGCAGCGGCAGACATTGGCAGCAGCGGCTGACATTGGATTTCTGGGGCACAGTTCCCATGGCACAGCAGAGGCAGCATTGGCAACAGCAGACATTGGATTGCCTGGGCACAGAACCCATGGCACAGCAGAGGCAGCAGAAGCGGACATTGGATTGCCGGGGCACAGAACCCATGGCACAACAGAGGCAGCAGAAGTGGACATTGGATTGCTGGGGCACAGAACCTATGGCACATCAGAGGCAGTAGAAGCAGACATTGGATTGCCAAGGCACAGAACCCATGACACAGCAGAGGCAGCATTGGCAACAGCAGAAGACATTGGATTGCCTGGGCACAGAATCCATGGCACAGCAGAGGCAGCAGAAATGGATATTAGATTGCTGGGGCACAGAACCCATGACACAGCAGAGGCAGCAAAAGCAGACATTGGATTGCTGGGGCTTAGAACCCATGGCACAACAGAGGCAGCATTGGCATCAGCAGCAGACATTTGATTGACTGGGTGCAGAACCCATGGGACAGACAGCAGAGGCAGCATTGGCAGCAGTAGTAGACATTGGATTGCCCCGTAGCAGAACCCATGTCACAGACAGCAGAGGCAGCATTGGCAGCAGCAGGTATTAGATTTCCATGGCACAGTACCCATGGCACAGTAGAGGTGGCAGCAGCAGCAGCATAGATTGGATGGCCAGGCCACAGAGCCTGTGGAACTGCAGAGGCGGCATCATCATCATCATCATCATCATCATCATCATCAACAGCAGCAGCAGCAGCAGCAGCAGCAGGAGACATTGGATTGGCAGGGCACAGAACCCATGGAACAGCAGAGACGGCAGCAGCAGAATTTGTCTGTGTGCAGCAACCGTGGAGCCAGGATGGTAGGATTTACCAGGGAAGAGCTCCCATACATCAGCAGATGGCAGCAGTAGGATTGCATTGTAGGGATGGGCGAACAGATTGCGGTTCGGGTTCGGGCATTCGGTTCGGCTGCGTTCAGTTTGTGCGTTTGGGTTTGTGCATTCGGGTGGTTCACCATGTTCGTGTTCGGCCGTTCGGTTCAACCGTTTGGTTCGAGTTTGGCCGTTTGGGAAAAAATATTGCGAGGGCACGGGAAGCCGTATTCGCAACGAAAACCAGAAATTCGAGTGCATGCAGAGCTGTGTGGCGAGTGAGTGTGTGTTTGACTGGGTGGCTGTTTGGTTTGTGTGTTTTGGCTGTGTTTGTGTTAGGTTTGGATGTGCTGTGTGTTGGTGTCTGTTGTGGGTGACTTTTTTGGGTGTGAGTGTTTAAAAAAAAAGAAGAAGGCTGCAGTTCTGATCACCAGGCTGGGGGCCAACTTGCCGGTCGAGGAGGAAGAGGAGGAGGAGGTAGAGGTCGTTGCCCCTACTACACCTCCAGGGGTGGTGCCTGGCTCCTTGGATGAGCAAGCGGCGGGCTCAGGAGGTGCTGTAAGGTTTGTAAAAAAATGTTTACTTTGAGGACAAGAATGGCTCTATCTGTTAGAGCGAGCTCACTGGCGTGCGGGTGGGTGCATGCCTGGGTGGTGGACATCAGTCAGGCACAAACAGTGGGCATCAGCGGGTGGCAGCGGATGCCTGCCACAGAGAGAGAGGGTACTGTAGTGTGGGGGGCTCTGGAATGAGCAGCACCCCCACCCAAACATGTGCCAGGCTAAGGCTAGCAAAGGTTTCCACTCTCCAGTTGCCATCCCATTCCCTACACACACCCAAATAAGGGCAGGGTCTTTCCTCCAGCCAGGGTCACATCTCCCGTCACCATCCCTAGCACCCCAAGGAGGGCAGGATTTGCATGTGCCAGCCAGGGCCTTCTTAGTTGCAATCCCAAGCACCCCAAGGAGGGCAGGATTTGCATGTGCCAGCCAGCTAGGGTTTCTCCATTGCCATCCCAATCAGCACTCCAGGGAGCACAGGATTTGCATGTGCCAGCCAGGAGCTTTCTAGCTGCAATCCCTAGCATCCCCTAGCACCCCCGGGAGGGCAGGATTTCCATGTGTTTTCTAGTTGCAATCCATAGGAGGAGTAGAGGCATAATCATAAATGCATGATATTACTTTGGTGTTCTTAATGTTTTCCCATTTCAGAAAGGAATCGGATTCCAGCCCCAGTGCTTCTGCCAGGGCCAGGCCAAGGACTCAGAGGACCCCTAGGCAGAGGTCGCTGCCACAGCCAGTGACACCCCCAGACATCTGGTGCCAGACGTTGGATGTCTGGAGGTTTTACCACAAGGGCGACAGAATCGCCACATGCAAGGTATGGCACGGGGACTGGAACAACAGGGAATGAATTGCCCTATGACCTGTTAGGAATGGAAGTACCCTGCAGAGAGAGATTGGATGGCCACCCTAGTCCACCCACTTGTGGAGACAAAATGCAGGCAGGGCTTGACAGACCATTGGTCTGACACAGTATGGCACATCTTATGTTCCTATCTTTTTCTGCTCTTTTTATATCTGCTACAAAATAATCCAGCACCAGAGGGAGGGGACCACATCTGGGCTAATCACCCACATCAAGTGGAGGCATGGCCTGAAAGTGAGGCGCCAGGGTGAGGACTCTGATGTGGTTGTGGAGCCCCAGTGCCAGAAGAAGGGGGGGAAGGCTCTCCCCCCCCTCCAGCCCTGATGTGGAGGAGACCCCCGGGCCAAGGAAGGACGCAGAGGTCAAGGCCCTTCGGGCCAACTTGCAGCCAACCTGGGACTGTGTGGTGGAGATCCAGCAGTCTGTTGCCACCATGGAGAACTGCCTGGTGGAGCAGTTGCAGG
>QEPC01002218.1:645440-658543 GCA_003113815.1 Sphenodon punctatus | reverse complement strand
TCCAAAACTCCGCTGCCAAGGTCATTCACTCTGCCCGTCGCTTCGACCATGTGCAGCCTCTCCTCCTCTCCCTTCACTGGCTCCCCCTTCCTGAACGTATCCTGTTTAAACTCCTGGTTTTCATGTTCAAATCACTCCATGACCAAGCTCCCCGTTACCTCTCGGACCTAACCTCCCTACGCGCTCCTGCACGCGCTCTCCGCTCTTCCTTTGTCCCCTCCCTCCCTCTCCCTCGTTTCTCCTGCTCGCCTAACAGCCTTCGACTCATCTCCCTCACTGCCCCCCATGCCTGGAACTCTCTTCCTGCCCACATCCACCTTGCCTACTCCCTCCGCTCCTTCAAATCCCTCCTCAAGACCCACCTTTTCCTTGCTGCCTTTCCCAATGGCTACTAGTCTTTCTCCTTACTCTTACTGTCTGCCCTCCTCTGCTGACTGCTGCTACCAACCTCTTTGTAACCAAGCCAAGCATACGCACCCGAGACTTTGCATCCGCTTGAATATTTGTTTGTCTTCTCCCATGTCTCTCCCACTGTCCCCTCTCCCTGTCTTTCCCCCCTTCTGTCTTTTAGATTGTAAGCCACAGGCAGGGACCGCATCCAGTTCTGTGTTCTGTACAGCACCAGGTCATACAACTGGCGCTATATAAATGTCTAATAATAATAATAATAATAATAATAATAAAATGTGGATCCCATAGATAATTCTTAGACCAAAAAACCTTCAGTTTAAAGAGGGAGTTACGGTGAAGCTAAACAAACTTAACCACCAAAAGACATGGAAATTGCAAGTTAAGGTCTAACTCTCACACCATGTAAGTAGTAGATAGATAGATAAATGATTTATTTTCTCAGCCATTGGCCATAACAACACACACAAAAAATCCACTAATATAAATACAAAATGTAAAATCGCATTAATACCAATATATTTGGAATAATACCTTCTCTTAGACCTTCATGCCCTCATTTAACCCTTTGGCGCCTCTCCGTTTTAAGGTAAGCCACATACCCATCTCAGGATTTGTAGCGGGCCTCCTGTATGCTCCTGGAAAAAATTAATTCCAGATCTAGCCCCTATACTTAGTTTGGGATTTGGGGGAAATAGCTTACTTCTCCTATATTTCCCATTCTTTACTGAGTTTTTGTTTCCACACCAAGGTCAGAAATTTTGCAACCATTACTGAGACATTACTGTCATAATCTCCAAGCAGACAGGATTCCTTCAATTTCCCTGGGTCTATATTTCCCAGGAGGGGGGTAATGAACAAATCTCTCCATATATGATATTGGGGACAAGAAAATAAAATTTGTTCCATCCTTTCCACCTCGGCTTGAGCTGCTTTACTACAGTCGAGACAGAACCTCTCCTCCCAGGGAGTACCCTTCAGTCTACCCCTCGTTACTGCCGAGAGGAAGACATTTAATCTTGCCAGTGTGAAGGCCACTCTTATATTTCGTAGCCTGGGATTCAACCGATATTTAGCCCCCTCTCCAAGGATTCCTAAATCTCTATATAGCTCAGAGACCCTTTGTTGTTGGATTTGGTCCCACTCCAATTGAAGTTTCAAATCATTAATCCGTGTCTTGGCTTCATGCCAGATTCTATCAAAGGGCAGGGACATTACATATACAATGGAAAACCCCAATGATATGAAAATCTTTTGGATTGCCTCAAACCAAGGCCCCTCCCTGCTTACATACTTCAAAGATGCCAATGATGCTGAAGGGAGCAAATTTAGATGGAACCAATAAATAATTGCAAGTATGGCCTGCTTCCCGATTCGACAACAACCTGTTTCCACTCTTAAGAGAACTGCCGGAGTGGATCTGGGAACATGTAAGATGGTCCTCAGAATGCAGTTTTGCTCCTTTTCAAGCTCCTCTACCTTGTTTGGACCCCATACTTGAACCCCATATAATAACTGAGGGACCATTTTAGCTTGGATCAATTTTAACGCTGGTTTGACTAGTTTTCCTCCTTTATTCAGATAGAACCCAGCTATGGCTTGCCCTGTTATTTTTGCAGATGCCCATGCCACCTTCAAATGTGCATTCCAAGAGGGGGCAGCCGATACTATGACTCCCAAGTATTTATACTGTTTTACTTGTTCGATGTTATTTCCCCCTAGTGACCATTTATGCTGCTTCCTCTGCCTACCAACAACTAGAACCTTTGTTTTGGTATAGTTTATCTCTAGCAGCTCCTTCTTGGAGTACCTAGAAAAGGCTTCCATGAGTCGTCTTAAGCCAATCTGGGTTCTGGCGACCAATGCTGTGTCATTTGCATATAGTAAATTATTAACCTTCTGGCCATCTATCTCTACTGGGTGATGGGCTGGATCCTCTAATTCCATCTTCATGTTATTTAAATATAAGTTGAAGAGTATGGGTGCTAACAGACATCCTTGTCTTACCCCCCCTTTCCACCTTCACCTGGCCTGAAAGTACACCTTGCCTATTTATTCTGACCCTCAAGACTGTTTTTGAATGTAGGCTTTGAAGCAGAAACAGCAGCCTGCGGTCAATACCATAGCCGGTCAATTTATCCCATAATCTTTCCCTGGAGACTAAATCAAAGGCCATTTTCAGGCCTATCAAACATATATATAAACTGGTTCTGTATCAATCAAACATATTTAGAGATTAGATGGTCAATTATCAATATGTGGTCAGTTGTAGACATCCCTTTTTTGAATCCTGCCTGCTCTGGGCCTATCAACCTTTCTCTTTCTACCCATGTTGTAATCCTATTCAGGAGGTACCTGGCGTAGAACTTTCCCACCACACTTAGGAGGCTTATTGGACAATAGTTTGCTGGCTCTACGGGGTCACCCTTTTTGTATATCAGCACCACAATACTCTCCGACCAATTTTTGGGAATGTAAGTAGTAAAGATGTTGTACAATCCACAAATTGTGCTCACGTATAAGTTAGGCTCCATGCATCCAGTTTGCCTTGGTCTTTCAGCCCCAATATTCTTCATCTGAAGGTTGGGGACAGGAAACTGACACCTGCTGTCACCAAATGGTATCACGGTGCTGGCCAGGGCGCAGAGGTAGGGAGGGGACTGGAGGGGTGCAGGCCAGGGGGGAAGGGCTAGGGAAGGAACTGGGGGGGGTGCTGGCCAGGAGGTAAGAATGGACCAGGGGTGTGCTTGCCAGGGTTTAGGTGGCAAGAATGAGAGAGGGGGGCGCTCTGGCCAGAATTTAGGGGGAAAGAATGGGGGTGTTGGCCAGTTTTTAGGCGGTAGAGATGGGATGGGGCAGCACTGGCAAGTAGCATTGCCACTTTTTTCAGTTTGACCCTGAGACTCCTATTTTGGCTGATGGGAGTTTCATTGTCAAACCCCAAGATGTGGCAACCCTACTGGCAAGGGTTATGGGAGTAGGAGTGGGATGGGGGTGGCTGGCCAGGGTTTAGGGGGTCAGAGTGGGATTGGGGTGTGCTGGTCAGGAGGTAGGGATGGGATGAGGGGCTGGACAGGTGGTGGGGTGAACCAGGTACTCACTGCGCTGAGCTGGTCTGAGCCTGAGTCTGGTTGGAGGCTGCAAGATGAAACAGCAGCATCCCCTGCTTGCAGAGAGGGCTCACTTTAAGTTCCCTACAAAAGTGACCAGGCTGAGGCCACTTGCCCATGTTACTGTGGTGAAGAATCTCCTGGCTGGGAAATCTCCCAGCGGGGGATCTTACAGCCGCGTTGTGCACGTGAGCGCTTGTAGTCAGCCACGTCCAGCGGCTTTTTTTCTTTCGATTGTCAGGGTTGGATTTTGAGTTCTGTCAATTGAAAGAAAAAAAGACACTGGACATGGCTGATTACAAGCACTGACATGCACAGCGCGCTGTAAGATCCCCCAGTGGGAGATTTCCCCATTGGGAGATTTGGCAGTGTGGTAACGTGGTTAAGTGGTCTGAGAGGCGGGGATCAGATGAACAGCATTCCCACAGTGGAGGGCCTGTCCAGAATTCCATGGCAGGTGCTCAAGCTCCCCCCGCCCTACCATTTTGCATGTATGGCACGTGGCCTTCGGCTAGCCAGAATACTGGCAGGATTCTTCTACAAATAAGTGTTCTTATTCCACAGACAGCGCTCACAATGTCATCAGTGCTTCCCATTTCTAAATCGCTACAGGGAAAGGAATGTGGCCTTCCTTGAGTTACCCTTTGTTAATAGTAAGGGGTCCATAATTGCAAATGAGCCCTCCCCAGCCTTGCTATGACACTACAAGTGGCATTTGAGAAGATGGGAGGGGAGAAATATTGTGCATTCCTGGGACTCAAGCCCTGGGATATGTCTATGGCCAAGAGGGGAGCCCCAGCCTGTACTCCTGCCCGGCTGCACCCCTGGATTTGGCCTAGAGAGCTTTTACAGGAAACAACATGCACGCAGATTGGAAATCAGGTACCAGAGCTAGGTTTTCTCAAGGAGAATGCTCGGCATCGTTGTCATTTTCTAATTTCATACTTGATCTCTAACCTGTTTGAACAACAGGCGGAGGCAGCTCCAGCAGCATGGAGCAATGTCTCAGGACTACATTTAGATTTCCCATGAGAAGACCAGAAAAATCCCTCTGTCTAAAGCTGTCTTGGTGGAAGAACTCCCTCCAGTGCCGAGAAGTCCATTACTTCTCTGCCTGTAAATCCTCCTAATATTACATACTGGAGCAGTGAAAAGGTCAAGCTTGGTGAGCAGTTTCCTTTCAGTCCCTTAGACAGAACAGTAGGCAATAGTTTTCAATTATTAACAATCAACTTATAAAATTGGAGCTCCTGCAGGCTGAAGCGATCATAGCTCTGTGCCTCTCCAGCTCACAGAGCAACCAGCTCATCAGCTTTCCATCCGAACTTAGCTATTTCATAAGGTCACTGCTTGGCTTACTTCTCTACCTCTGGCAGTCCTTAGCACCACTGCAATTTAGTGCGGCGCGTCCATTACCGCCGTTACAGAAGGACGAACACAGACATGCTGCTCCCTAATTCTGCATGCCCTTATGCCATGTACTTGGAAGCCTCAGTGTTTGGCTCATACAACAGGCCAGGGGAGAAATGGGCAACAAAATCTACTTGTAAAAGTTGTTCAGGATCCAAGCAGAAAGCTGTATGGCTCATCAGGAGGGTGGGAGTGCTCAGGTTTTGTGTAGGGACTTGTTCTGACGAACCTTTAATTTGATACGATTCAGACTTATTTCTGTTTTACTCCTTGAGTATTTTCACCCAAATTAGTACTTGAACTGAAATTAATCAGGAGTACGTACTCCTTTTCAGCTTGTATTCTGAAGTAACTGTTTGTGTGAATTTAAGTCTCAGCTAGGGAGCAAATTGACGTACTACTACATCAGTCTATGAGGTCCATCTGAATAATACCAAAGGGAGGTAGTTACCTTGATTTAATTAAATTGAAGTAGTTACTCTGCTTCTCAGAAAGTGGCCTAGACAGCAGCAGTAAAGAAAACATTATGAGTTCTAAATTAACTGTTGTTGCTCAAGGAAGAGATCTTGGAGTCACTGTGAACAGTGGATGGAATATTCCATCTGATCGATGCCAGATCCAAGGAAGTTGGAGCCCTTGTGCAAAATGGTGGCATGGTGGGCTAGGGCCCCTCATGTTTGAGGCCCCATGAGCCCATATTTTACACTTGTGCATCTTCCAGTCATGTTCTCATTTCAAGTTTATTTATGGACCCCTTGTTTCTGTGGCTCCTGTGGGACTCTTCAGCACATTACAACAACAACAACAACAACAACAACAACAATAATAATAATAATAATAATAATAATAATAAATTAATTAAGGCTCACATGATGTACTAAAGCACCAAACAACCAAAATACCCAAATATGAAGAAACAAAAGACTGAAGTAAAAAATTGGATGAACTTCACCAGAGCGATGATTTCAAATTCATTTTTTCACTTTGGTAAACATATAGCCAAATTTGATTCATCCAAATATGGAAGTGCATTCTGGATTTGAAGCACAAATACTAGGGCTGTGTATTCAGGTTCTAAGTGAACCCAAACTTCCCCCCTAAAAAACATGGTACCTGAGGTCTCAAACTTGACCTGAGAAACGTCAGCATATATCCAGCTCAGAGCCAGGCTGATATCTGACTTTCAAATTAAGCCACCTGCTTGGGGAGCCTGTAGTCAGTCCTCCGCACCTCCAGGAGCCACCACTGTCTCCGAACTTCAGTTTCCAACACTGCAGTCAGGTCCAGTCCAGTGAAGCCTAGTGGATCGCAGCCAGTGAGAAATGATGAGTCCCCAACCGGCCTCATTCCCCCCACTCCCCAAGCCAGTAAACCCCCCTGAGCCATTCTAATTCCCCATTCATCCTCCCCAAGCCAACAACCTCTCCTCAGTCTGATCCATGTTCCTTTCCCAATCCCCAAACTAGCAACCCCCTACAAGTGACCCCCCCATTTTCTAGTCTCCTCTCTTCCAATCCAGCCACATGCCTCACTCTCCCTCATGCCAGCAATCCCCCTGAGCCAGACTCATGCCCCACTCCATCCTCCCCAAGCTAACCAGTAGGGGTGGGAATACCGGTAAATCCGGTATGCGATAATGCCGGTACTGGGCGTACCGGCATTATCGGATTCAACCCGGTAAATCCAGTCCCGCTACCGGATTCCGGGTACTGGATTTTTTTTACATTGCAGCCATTTAAATGAATGGCTGCAATGTAAATCCCACCAAAAAAGTTTTAAAAAACCCCTCCCCAAGTCCAGGCTGCGCGGCCGCTGGTGCTGGGGTGGCGGCTCTTTTTTTTAACAAAAATCCAGGCTGGGCAGGGGGTGTCCCCCCTTCCACCCGCGCAGCCTGGGAGGGGGAGGGGGGAGGAATTCTGGAATTGTATTCCATTGATTTCAATGGGGACACAGTGCCCCATTGAAATTAATGAAATAAAACCGGTACTGGATACCGGACTTAATCCGAGAATCTGGTTCTTTGAGAACCAGAAACCGGTAAATCCGGTATCCGGTAATTGTCCCGGGGTCCCACCCCTACTAACCAGCCATATTCTCCACCCTCTTCTAACCTTCCTTTTAACATTGGTAGCAGAGTTAGCAGCAATTTTAACTACATTTCCCTTTTTTTATGGGCCTGTCAAATTGGCAAGGCTTCACTGCACTTCTGTGCCACAATAACCCATATGCATGTTCACTGCATTTTCCACAATGGCAGATATTTGAAATTGGAAAGTACTTGATGCTGTGCACAGCCCTATATACAAATTTGTTATTATCTCAGTGTACTTCAGCAGTCAAAAAGGCAACCAGATTGCTAGGAATTATTATGAAAGGGATGGAAGTTAAAATGGAACAGCTACTTTGTATACTCCTGGGGCAGTTGCCCATACCTTGAATACTGTGCTCAGTTCTGATTCCCGCCCCCCCTCAGAAATAATAGGGTTCAACTGGAAAAGGTGCAGAGAGAGGAAAAAAAGATGATCAATGGTATGGAACAGCTTCCATACAGAGAGATGCTCAAAAGATTATGGCTCTTCAGCTTAGAAAAGACACAGCTTGGTGAAGTTGATAAAATCATGAATGGTGGGAACAAAATACTTAATAATACAGTGTACATACTAGGGGTGGGAAGTTTGGTGACCCGGTATCCGATACTGCTGGTATTTTGCTGTACCGGCAGTATCGGATTAATCCGGTTATTGGGGGTACCGGTTCCCGTTCCCCCATGCTGGATTTGTTTACACTGCGGCCATTGAAATGAATGGCCGCAATGCAAAAGAAAGAAAAAAAAATCCCTCCCCCGTCCAGACTGCGTGGGTGGAAGGGGGGACACCCCCCACCCACCCTGCCCAGCCTGTATTTTTAAAGAAATTTTTTTTAGTCCCTGCTAGTGCGGGCTTCGAGCCGCCTCCATGATGGTGGCGGAGACCCGAAACCCACACCAGCAGGTACTAGAGTGATCCCTGGGGTGTGGGGTGGTTTAACACCCCTCCATCCCACAGATCACCCTACCCCCCCACCCAGAGATCGCCTATCTTTTGCGTTCTGGGTGGCAGTGGCAGCTGCACGGTGGTATGGCAGCTTCAGCGCTGGCTGGCTTCAGCGCTTGACTAGGTCTTCCGGGGAACTTCTGGGTTTCCCCAGAAGGCCTAGTCAAGCGCTGAAGCCAGCTAGTGCTGAAGCTGCCGAACCACCATGCAGCTGCCGCTGCCCGGAGCACAAAAGGTAGGCGATCTCTGGGTGGGGGGTAGGGTGATCTGTGGGATGGAGGGGTGTTAAACCACCCCACACCCCAGGGATCACTCTAGTACCTGCTGGTGTGGGTTTCGGGTCTCCGCCACCATCATGGAGGCGGCTCGAAGCCCGCACTAGCAGGGACTAAAAAAAATTTCTTTAAAAATACAGGCTGGGCAGGGTGGGTGGGGGGTGTAAACCACCCCCACCCCAGGGATCACCCTAGTACCTGCTGGTGCGGGCTTCAGGTCACCGCCACCAGTACGGCGGCAGCCTGGAGCCTACACTATCAGGATATTCGGCTAACATTTTTTTTAAAAAAAAATCCAGGCTGGGCAGGATGGGTGGGGGTGACCCCCCCTTCCACCCGCACAACCTGGATGGGGGAGGGAAAGTGTTGTGTTTTTTTCCCCCCATTGATTTCAATGGGGACAGTTCCCCATTGAAATCAATGGAAAAATACCGGTACCGGTATACCGGTTCTAATCCGGTAAACCGTGTTTTTGGGAACTGGTATCTGGTAAAACCGGTATCCTTTTTTGGGGTGAAGTCCCACCCCTAGTACATACCACATAATACAATCATCCCCCCTTAGATAGGACCACCCTGTTTTTGTGGAAAAATCCCACAGTCCTGCCTAAGGCGGGTAATACCCCAGTTTTGCCTTCAGTCTATCCCTGCCAGTTGCGAGTGTCACGGTGAGAGATGGGTACCATGGAGAGAGCTGGGCATCATGCACAATTGCTTCTGGAAGAGCTGGACTGTCACCACCACCCACCATCACAAGTATGCATCCTAGTGTGTGTTTCTGTGTGTGAGTGACTGAGGCTGTATGTGTATCTGTGAGCCTGAGGCTGTGTCTGTGTGAGTGTGGCAGGGCTGTGCCACAAGATGGCATCTCCCATGAGGAAACACCTAAGATGACTGCCAACCAGGAAATGGAAGTTGGTGGGTGTGGTTTCCAGTATAAAAGAGAGCCAGCCCTAGATGAAGGGGCAGTCTGCTCCTGACCAGGGTGGAGAGCACATCTCTACTAGAGGCTACCTCACTCAAGAAGGAAGATGGGCCCTGGAGCTGATAGAGAAGTTTGACTGAGAAGCTGGATGTTAGAGTGGCTAGCCAGTGGACTGTTGCCTGACTAGACTTGGCTTATACTAGAAACTGTAGTTGATGTACTGAGACTGGACAGAGGTTTGCTGCCTGTGCTGGAACAAGACTGTGTGGTGTAAATGAACTGTATGCTGATCCCCCAAAGTAACCTCTTGACTGATCAGGACCTGATCCTGACAACACTCACTCACAGCCAGTGGGCCTGTACTACAGTGAATGACTCAAGCTGTGTCTGTTTGTGTAACTGTGTTTGTGACTGACGGTGAAGCCACACGAGCTGGGAACACAACAAGCCCTCTCGTGATGCACGAGAGAAGAGACAACACCATGGAGGACAGCAGCTTGGACAGTAATTTCCTGCATTTCCTGCCCAGTATGTGCCTCTGTTGTTACTGACTGGGACTGCCAGCAGCTACAATAGCTACTGGACTCATAGGTAGGAAGGGGCTACTGCTGCTGTGGCTTCATGTTTCCATGGTGTCCCCTTTGTGTGTCATGGTGGAGAGTGGGCAGTTGGGCAGGACTTGGGGTGGGGGTAGGGAAGGAGGAACAGCTGCTTTTTGAGTTGTTTGCAGGGCTGATCTATGGTGGCGGGAATGTGTGGAGGCTGTCTGAGTGGGCACGGTGGCCACCCTGGGAGCTGCCCATTAAAAACTCTTCCCCACTCACTCCACATGTGTGGGTGCTCTGCACCAGTGCCAGTCAGTGACCACAGACCCCTCTTTAAATCTTGCTTGCTTAAAAACACCCAAAGACACTGGGTGATTTCAGACATTATGGGAGGGTGGTTCACCACAGTGAATCCCCAGCGGGGGAGAACAAAACAACCACGCCCCGGGGTGAAAAAAGGCCCCAAACAGACGTGACGGGACCGGGACCACGACCGGGAATCGGGCCGACAGATCACGGATCGGGGCAGTGCAACAGACGTGACCCCGATCCCCTGCCGTGGTCAAAACTCCCAGAAGACACCGGGCAGGGGCGGGACACACACATGGCCGCCTGAGGGCAAACGAAGCCAAAAAGCACAAAAGGCAACGCTCACACAAGGGAAATGGGAAGGGAGGGGGGAAGAAGGACAAGAGGCTGACAGGTACCACACACAGCATGCACACACACACACAGCGGAGCCACAGTGGAACACACAGCACCACTGCACACACACACACACGCGCACGCACACACACACAAGAGAAAGGTCGGGAAGGGGGGCATGGGCGCCCGAAAAAAACACAAGGAACAATGGGAGCGGGGGGGGGACATGGAAGAGGGGGGGCACCACAAAGGGGCAGGTCAGGACACTGGCAGCAGCAACCCCCACCCCCACAACACCACAGTCCACAAAGGCACCCCCACAGCAACACAGGCAGTCTCAGAAAGGGGGGGCCAGGACCCCGGGACCAAGGCACGATGGGGGCCCGCAAGGCACAGCGAGCCCGGCGGAGAAGGTCCAGGAGGAGAACAGTGACCCCACAGTCACACAGGGCAGATGGAGGGCATCCAGGACAGGCGGAACGGCGCTGCAGGTCCAACGCCATGCACCCCCCCCGGGAAAAGCACCATGGTGCAGTCTGGGGGTGCCCTACCCCTAGGTCACACATGCACCCACGAGGAGGGGGGCCTCCAGAAGGTGGCAGTGCCAGCGGGTGCGGACAGGTAGCTGGACACGGGCAGGTCGGAGAGGCTACCCAGGCACTAGGAGGGGCAACCAGGGGGCCCCCGGAGGGGGCCCAGGGCCACAAGCAGGGGAAGCAGCACCCCATGAAGCAGGCAGGAACACACCATGGCAGAGACAACAGGGCGGGAGCAGCCAGCGGGCACCAGCCCCCCCCGGACTGGGGCAGGGCCCCCATGGGGGCACGATACCGGCGGGGCCGGGAGGAGCACAGGGAGTCACAGGCTGCCGCTGGGGTCCACTGTGGGACCAGGGCCTGGGTGCCCCACCTGGTGAACCAGGTGGGGCCAATGGAGCAAGCCCCGGCAGTACCCCTGCACGGACATGTGGTGCGTGATCAGGTAGTACGCCTCGAAGGGATCATGCATGGAGAGAGTCAGCTGGACGTCCACGCGGGACCACACCCCCAACAGGGCCGACATCTGCGCCGCGGAAGGCTCCAGCACACAGCAGGCAGCAGAAGGGGGCCAAGGAAGATGTCCCAGCTCCAGCAGCCGGTGGTACACTGCCCCATGGGTGCGCTGGTACCCATGCGCCCCGTGGACACAGGAAAAGTAGGACACGGCTAGGGCAGGGCCACCCTCAGCAAGGCACAGCATGTAGGCGCTCAAACCACACACCACCAGTGCAAACACAGTCTCTGCCCCGGTCCAGGGCACATGAGGGCACTGCTTGTCCGGGATGCGACCCTCAGGGTAGTGAACCAGCCCCAGGGCCGCCGCATGCAGCCGGCAATCATGAGTGCTCGCCTCATAGCTGAAGTAATGGAGTCCAGAGCTCAAGCTCTCAAAGGCAACCTCACGGCTTCCCGGGGCGCCCAGGAGCAGCTTCATGGCTGGGGTATGCCACAGGTCGCAAAGAAACATGGTCTCGCGGAAGGTCCAGAAATGGGAGGCCCCATGGGGCCCGGGGAGCGCGAGCCCCATGGACGGGCAGCCAGCCATGGTCCAGCACGACATGGAGACTAACACAGAGCCCTGGGGGCACACACACCCTCCAGGGCCAGGCGGGGCTCTGAGGGTCCCCGAGTACAGGGAATGCGGCTGCAGACCACAACATTGTAGCACAACAGAGTGAGGCATGGGGTGCGGACCCGGCACAGCTGCACAACACAACAGCGATCTCACTGTCCGGCTAATCGCACCTCCAAGGCCAGACTGTAGCAAACAGTGGGAGGGAGGGGGGCCGGGGTGGCAGTGGAGATGCCTGATGGAATGCAGCTGTCCTGGGAGCACACAGACCCGCGCACCCATGCAGGGGCAAGGCCAGGTGCCCCGCCGGCTGGTGCACCCAATTGCACGCACGCATGCCCCGGCCCCCCTGGGGAGGGCCATGGCCAGCCAGGGGCCCACCCCCCGGACAGCCCTGCCAGAAGAGGCCCTGTATAACTGCTCCTCCCCCCCTTGGCCCCCCCCAGCATGGAGCGCGACAGGGCAGCTGGCTATTGGATGTTCCTCACGCTCGCAGCCGAGTGGTTCCGTGACCACACCTAGCTGCTGCGCCTCCTGACCGCGGAGATGCACCTGGCCGCCCGCTTGTGGGTTGCTCTGGCCCAGACAGCTGCAAGGGGCCTCCGGACCCACTACAGGCGCAGGCGAGCCTGTGTGTGGCTCAGGGCACAGCGGCTCTCCGGGGCGGATTGGCAGGCTGCAAGCCGGAGCCTGACCTGGCCTGCACTGCTCCGTTGTGCTGCCAGGTGCCTCCTCTGGGCAAGGGAGACCCTGCGCCGGGCAGCCCTGCTCGCTATGCCCATAGCCAGAAGCCTATGGGTCGCAGAGCGCCCACAGGCATGGTGGGCTAGGGCGCTGGCCCACTGGGAAGAGCCAGACTGGAGGGCCCACTTTTGGATGAGCAAGAGCACCCTGCTCCACCTAGCGGAGCTCCTCACACCCTGGCTGGAGCAGCAGCGCACCTCCATGGGGGACCCCATCCCCATGGTCCAGCGGGTGGCCATAGGGGTCTGGGCCCTCGCCACGCCCGACTCCTGCCGATCAGTGTCCCAGCACTTCGGGGTGGGGCTCAGCACTGTTGCCTGAATTGTGCGGGATGTGTGTGAGGAGGTGGAGGGCGTGCTCCTGGACAGAACGATCCAGCTAGTGGACCAGGGGGCCGTG
>QEPC01002218.1:623195-635145 GCA_003113815.1 Sphenodon punctatus | reverse complement strand
CCTCCATCGCTGCCCCTGCCTCCACCTCCTCCGCCTCCTCCACCGCCAGTGTCGCTTTCTCTGCCTCCGCTCTCTTCCGCCTCCCTCCTCGCTCTATCCCGCCACGCTTGCTTGCTGCTGATTTAGCTTTAAATCTCCCTCCGGTGGTTGTGTTGTTGCTGGTTGCCCAGCAGCAACGCTGGTGCCTCGTCCCCGGCTGGGGCTCGTTTCATTTGGTTCCGCCCGGGGATTGGCATCCAGACGTTACTTTTCCTTGGTTCCCGGTGGGGGTCTGTTTGACCACGCTTCCCGGGATATTCCCCCGGCTAGCCCGGGAAGCGTGGTTGAAATTGACCCCATGTGGGTATTGAGCGTGATGAACATCTGGCGCGTGCTGAACAGATGTTCAGGGCCCTTTGGTCCCGCCGTGAGGTTGAGCGTGATTCACTGTGGTTGACTGTGATTTCGTAACGTCTGAAAATACCCAATGTGTCTTGTTCCCTATTGGTCTATCTTTCTATCATCTGGGTTTATCAAGTCCTGTGTTTGTTCCTTGTCCCACCCTATAACCCTGTTGCTCCCACAGCTCTGGTTCCCCAGCTCCCTGCTGCTGGTTCCCCAGATTCTCGTTGCTCCCCTAGCTCTGGTTCCTCAGCTCCCTAGATTCCGGTCTCTGGTTCCCCCGCTTCCTGTTGCTCCCCCATCTCTGGTTCCCCTGCTCCCTGTCTCTGGTTCCCCCGCTTCCCTGTCCCTTGACCTCCCCGATGAGCCATAAGCTTTCTTAGGCCAGCTTGTCTGGTTCTCATGCTGAGCATTCAGTCTCCCTGATATTGGAGAACGGCCGAGAGGTTTTCTTGTTTGATCTGTGGGACATCCCCTGTTCCCTTCAACCTTTTCCCCGCCTACCTTCTCTTCTCCTCTTTTCTTGGCTCCTGGCTGTAGAGCCTGACCATTCCCAGTCTCGGTTCCATTAGGCTTTTGCTACAGGCTTGCTTTGACATTTCTATTCCTGATTAGGGTTACTATCCTTCCAGGTTTGACCTGGAGTCTCTGGGTTTTGCTAAATCATATCCAGGTTCTGGATGAGACCCATATTTCTTGGGGGTGTTCAGGGGCACTTCTAGAATCTATTTTCAGGGGTTGGCGCAAAGAGGCTCTTCCATCCTTTCTGGCATGGTGCTGCTCCCTGTGGAGCATTGTGTCCTCTTCCCTGCTCCCTTTCAGAATGGCCCCACCCCTTTTGGGGTCAAAGCTGGTGGCAATATAAGTCCTGAGATGGAGTTCACAGCCATGATGCTTCTCCTTCCAAACACAGAGCGCACACATCCCTTCTGGGCTCTCCACCCAGCTTGATGTGCCCTGGTCTTCCTTGTTACAGGTGAAGCTCTATCCTCCCCATGCAAGCCTGGATGAGGGCACCACACTTAGCCACATATGACATCACCCAC
Organism: Sphenodon punctatus; assembly: GCA_003113815.1. Classification (NCBI taxonomy): domain Eukaryota; kingdom Metazoa; phylum Chordata; class Lepidosauria; order Sphenodontia; family Sphenodontidae; genus Sphenodon; species Sphenodon punctatus. The sequence continues at coordinate 633,718 of QEPC01002218.1, read as the reverse complement.
CTTGGCCTCTTGTAGTTTGCATATGTCAGGGGGTGGGGCTATGGGACAGGGAAGTCAGGAGGTGTTTAGGCTCATTTAGGCTTACAATATACATTCACACATAAACCAGAAATGATTGAATAAAGTCCAATGAATGTTTCTGGTTTTACCAATTCACTTATGCATTGTTCACAATCACACCTGACTTCAAAACTGAATTAATACTCCTGCAATTGTCCCACAGTGGTGAAGTTGTGGAAGTGCACATATTGGGTAAAAACAAACTCTACAGTAATATCCTCGGGCCACTGTCATGTGTGTTTGTCAGGCTGCCAGATGTTCATGTGGACTGATCCTGGGTGTGTTGGTGGCTAGTCTGGGCTCTCCCTTGGCAAATGAGAGGTCACAGACTGGGTCACTGCCTGCCTGATCAGGGCAAAGTGGGCCAGAGCATGCTAGCACATCTGCTCCTGCTGGTGTGGATCAGGTCCGCCATGGTTGACCACCATGGTGGGGAGCAGGGTTCTGGGTGCAGCACAGGGGTGGGGCCAGCTGCACATTTGTATGTCTCCCCATTCCCCCCCTCCGCCCCCGGTCCCAGAAGCATGAACACTTGTTTCATGGCCCTACCCGGTCCAGAAGACTGTCCGCAGCGACTTCTGTTCCTGACCTGAGCCTGTCCGGGTTGTTTCTGGGCTCTTCTCTTTTGTCTTTAGTTCTGTCCGGGTTGCCCCTGCCGTGCGGTGACATTTGTTTTTCCCCCAATGAGACATCATTATGCATGCAGAGCATTTTGGGATGCTGCGGCATCAAGAAGCAATATAGAGTTCACAGCAGGAGAGGTTCTGTGCACTGCAAACCTGGGAACAATCATGTTCACCCACCATGTTCTCCAACCAAACATGGGAAGAGTTCACATTGCAACATACTTTGATTTAGAAAGTGAAGGAGGTTACATACTCATTAATCCAGCATGTGTACTTCAGCTCCTACTTCTGAATGATACTTGCTGTTGTATGAATGATAATAAAGTACAAGTAAGTTAATGACTTACTAATTTGATTGAGCTGTTTGTGGGAATGTGCCTGGAGTTAGGGTTTGGAGGAGCAGGAGGAATAGGGCTGGGAACTGTTGATGCTGCTATGTACTGCCCCACTGCTTCCTCAGCTCAGCTATATCTGCGCAGCATCTGGAATATAGTGGAAGTGCCCAGAACCAGAGAGTAGGCAGATGTGAACACCTGCCAACTGATCCTGAGTGTGGGCCTTCTCCTAAACTGAGCCCCCCGTCCTGTAGTGTGGTTAGTGTAATGGTTACTCTGGCCCTGCTCCTCCCACGAGCCTCTGGATAATTAAGCTCATTGGGGCAGACAGGCTCCTGGATCACACCCCAGCTCACCCTGATACAGTAAGGCACGTCTCATGGACTTACTGGTTCAAATATCTCTGAGTGATAGGCTGTAAAGGGGGTCCTGAAATGTGGCTGTTTGGTATCACAGTTGGGAATTCAGCAGAGGATCTTGCAAATCAAGAAGCTGGATTGTCAGAGCTGTGTGGGAATTAGGGGTGAAACGGCAAGCAGCAGCAGCAGCTCTTTTTGTCGAACATGTCCAATCTGACACTCCCTTCATGTTAACGGCAAACCCCACTGAAGCAGTGGCACTTACCAATATTTTCTGCTGTTTTCTGCTTCAGCATATTGCTGCTGTTGTCCTTTTTGAAAGTTTCAGAGACTCTCGTGGACTTCCATGGACTTCCGTAAACTTCTGTATAATTTCGTAAAATTACATAAATTTCTGTGAACCGTCAGAATGTGCTGTGTGTACTGTTTTGTGATTGGTGAATCAGATGTGAGCCCTGCTTTTTATTGGTTTTAGTGACTGTCCTTTCTGCTTGATAGGGGTAGCTGGTGGGTTTTGAGGCTGGAGGGGCAGTAAGACTGTGTGTGTGGCGAGCCTAGGGGCGGAGCCAGGGCAACGGTAGGTGGAGCCAGGGCAATAGTAGGTGGCATAATCCATCAGCAAGGAGTTTCCAGGGTTAACATACAAAACACAGTTTGCATGCACATCAAACTTAAAATAAATAATTTATAAACCCAAAACACAGGCACCCGTCCTTGTAAAGCACCCCAGTCACAGTCTGAGTCCAGTAGTTCATGATACTGAGGAGGACTGACAATGCCATGCATTCTACATAACCATGCAAGATTATCATTAGTCCCATTTAAAACCACAGATTGAAACCCACCAGTCGCCGTTTTTACACCCAATCAAGGATTACAACAAAACACAGTTTGCATCAAGGATTACAACAAAACACAGTTTGCATGTGGTTTCTGTGTGTGTGTTTTTGTTTTTTTTAATTGTGATTCATGGAGCTTCAAAATTCCTCCCCAACACGCACACACAGCAGAGGGCAAGAATACTGCTTCAGAAAGAAGGGACTTGCTGCATGTGTGTTGGAGAGACCCCAATCCCTGCTCCAGAAGTCCCTTCTGAATCAGTATTCTTGCCCTCTCCTGCGTGTGTGTGGGGGGGGGAGGGGGGGATTTTAAGGCCCATGAATCACCAAACTAACAGTTAAATCTCAGCATTTCAAAACCTCAATTTTATCACAACCATCACATTTCCAGAATTCTGAAAACACCTGAAATCACAGGACTAACCAGTTAAATCTCAGGATTTCAAAACCTCAATTGAATCACGGGGCATTAAATACTAATTCCCCCTCACCCTTTGCTGTGTGTGCATTGGGGGGGAATTAGTATTTAACACTCCACATCATCAAGTGAACAAAACCCATATAAAAACCAGAAAACCAGAAACCAAACCAATCCCACAAGGAGACAAAGGTATCCACAGATCCCTCACATTTATTTATTTTATTTATTTTTATCAATTTTTATCCCACCCCTCTTGAAAACAGCTCAGAGCGGCTAACACTTTTAAAACATAAAAATACAATAATATAAAAATTTTAAACACTCCTAATAATATTAAAAGAGGGTTAGGCACAGAAACAATAAATAAGGGTAGCGGGAGATGAACCCCCCCCAACCCACCCACTCCCCTCCCCAAAGGCCTGGGAAAACAGCCAGGTTTTATAAACATGCCGGAATGTTAAAAGGCTTGGGGCCAGGCGAGCTTCCTTCAGGAGGGAGTTCCAAAGGCGCAGCCCGGCCACTGAGATTGCCATCTCCATTGTGGCCCCCTGTTTAACATGGGGGACCTCCAAGAAGGCACCCCCGGCAGACTGAAGGAGCCGCTCTGGGGCACGGAGGACGAGGTGGTCCCTGAGGTACGAGGGGCCAAGAGTGTGAAGGGTCTTATAGATCAATACCAATACCTTGAACCTGGCTCGGCACGTTATTGGCAACCAGTGCAGAGTCTGGAGCACAGGTGTTATGTGGTCCCGGCGACCCATCCCCGACAGGAATCGGGCCACTGCATTCTGCCCTAGCTGCAGCCTCTGAACCAGGTACAAGGGCAGCCCCACGTAGAACGCATTGCAGTAGTCCAGTCTCGAGGTGACGAAGGCATGGACGTGGGAGGCCAGGTCCGGGCTGGAGATGTTTGGGCGCAGCCTCCGCACCAGATATATCTGGCGGAGGGCAGCCTTCACCACCACCTCCACCTGTCAATCCAGGCAGAGATCTGCATCCAATACCACCCCCAGACTCCAAACATGCTGAGCTATAGGAGGGCGAACCCCCCCAATCAGGGGGGCCGACACCTCCCTCACTCTCCCTACCACCATCACCTCCATCTTATCGGGGTTGAGCTTCAGTCTGCTCTGCAACATCCATTCTGCCACGGCCTCCAGACACTGGAATAGTGACGTGGAATTCCGTGGGTAAAGATAAGAGACGAGGAGGCTGCAGATGCAACAGCAGATACTCTTTATTCAGCAAATTTACACAACGCATTGCGGGCCTCTAGGATCAAGGAATCCCAAGCACCCCACAACAAAGAGCACTATATTCTTATACAGAAATCCTTGGGCGGAAAGCCCATACATGGGTTGCCGCAACTGCGCAGTAAACAGCATGACAGCATAACTTTCAAACTCATTATTTAAAGAAAAGACAGTTCTCTTCTAAGTTCAGATAAGAGAGGAATTAGGGAGATATAGGGAGGGTCTTTATCTAGACCAAAGCCAGGTGCATTCTTGAGCTAAAGGAGTCCTCCCTATAAACAAAGTAATCTTCAAAGGTGGGGCTTATCTATCTGAGGAGAAGCAGAGCCTGTCTAATTTTAAGGGTGAAGCAAGCATTCCTAGCATGACGGGGTAACTACAGGTTATTGTCTAAGAGGGCAGAGGGTACTATGGGGTAAACAGAATATTGGGGTTTTCTTCATCAATAGCAACGAGATAGCAGGGTCTGGGTTAGATGAAAAAGAGAGTTACAGCTGAGTATCATCAGCATATTGGTGACATCACACCCTGAAACCTCTCACGACCTCCCCCAAGGGCTGCATATAGACATTAAATAATAATGCATCAGCGAAACAAACACTCCACATCAAGTGAACAAAAACCACATTCCAACTCCCCCACCATGTGCCCCCACTCACCCCCCCACCATGTGCCCATGTGCCCCCCCACTCCCCCCTGTGCCCCCACCTTGGGCCCCACAATTTACTCACCATGTGCCGGGTCAGCTCCTCTCCTCAGCGCTGCTGATCCTCGCTGCGTCCTGCTTCTGATGGTTGCCGCAGAGAAGGCTCCCCATCCCCCTCCCTCCCAGAGTCGAGTCAAGTTTGACTTGACAGGGAGGGAGGGATGGGGGAGGCTAAGAGCTGCATGCGCAGCAGCAGCTCTCAGCCGTCCCCCCCTCCCCACACAGGCTGGGACAGGGAAGTTCATACCCGGGCACCTCTGTGGTGCCTGGGTATGAATTTTAGCTCTGCCCGCCCCTGCAATGAAATAGTGCCCCCTGCGGCACTATTTCATTGCAGGGTCCCTTTATGCGGAATGGACAGTGCTTCTAGCCGCCTGTTCCGCATAAAGGAAGAACGCTTCCCTTTTGTCCCTGAAGGCTTCCTTAGGAGTCCTTAGGAGTCACCGGTTGTGTGCGTGCACACGCACACAACCAGTGAGAATGTTCGGAGCCATCTCGAAGAACGCGGCATGGATGATTTAAAAAAAAACAACAAATTTTAAGTCTCTGTGGGGGTGGTGTCCTGGCTAGGAGGGGCATTGCTGCTTGAACTAGCACATGGGTATAAAGGTAGCTCTCCCTTTAATCCTTCTCTTTCTATTTGTCTTCTGTTGCAGTGCCTGGCTCGCTCATTCAGCCCCTGCGTGCTAGAGCTACTCCGTCTAAACAAAACATTTGGATCCATACATGGTAAGTTGCTTTGTTGTTCAATTGTATGAGATAGCAGAAAAGTAACTTGCTCACATTATACATGCCATTGACTGCAGGCACAGCAGCCAACCAGCACAGCACCCACGCACTGCTTAGTTTATTTTTTTCCTTTTGAGGATATTTTAAATGGAGGAAATTCTGCTACCATGAGGCAATTTGGGCTTAAATTAGAGAGGAAGGAATAAATGCAGATTTCTTCTTCTGCTAAAGAAGGCTCCCTGTCGCCTCCCCATTAACAAAGTGATCTACCAGGGCAAGCCCCATTCACATGACTGGGGCTTGTTTTGTGTGCCCAACAATTTGAGGACTGAGTTGTGTAAATTGTTATAGTGGAAAACAAGCCACAGCTGAATTCCTCCCTCGCAGGTTCAGTTTGTAGATTGCAGCTATGTGTTTCAGTTGCAGGTTCAGTTTGCAAACTATGTGTGCAAACAGTTTGCAGCTATCCTAATTCTATTCCTAGCCTAACTACTCTATGCGTCACAGTTCTGTTCCCTACCTACTCCTAATGCAAACTGCAAAGAGGGAGCCTAAATATCTATTAATATACTGAAGGTGCTGAAAACCATGGGACAACTGCCATAAAGTGTCATAAACGTTGCTAAAAGTTCAGAGAATTTCCATGAACTACCGTAAATGCTGTGATCTGCCCTGAACTTTCATAAACTACCGTACATTTTTGAAAACTGCCATAAATTTTTGTGAAGTATCATAAATTGCCATTTGTTGCCGTCGACTCAGCAAGAGACAAGCCAAAAAAGTGGCAGCACAAAGCAGAATGGCAAACAATACTGCTGCTTCAGGCCTAGTGGGAATCCAGAAGTCAGGATTAAAATATTAGAGGATACCATCAGTCAGAAGGAGACACATAGGTATGTAGGTTAGGTATGCTGATGGCTACAAATAAGAGAGCTGTGTAGGAATCCAAGTCTGGAAAATCAGGGGGATGCAGTAGCTCAGGAGAACAGAGATATATAAGGACAGTCATGTGGGAGGCTCAGAACTGGAACAGCAGAAGGTGCTGCAGGTTAGGATTAAGGGGCTACATTAAAGCTCTGGAAGGAGGGCACCGAGGACTAGAATAGCATAGAAGACTGGAGGGCAAGGCTAAGATTCGCTAGCAGAGTTGTGTGGGAGGTCTCAGGCTGAACAGACATAGGGTATTGTAGACACTGGCAGAGCTGTATGAGGGCAGAAGCAAGGGCGGGGGAGGGTGGGCAGCAGATCAGGAGGATTGAAGTGCCATAGTAGAGCTGTACAGGGAGTTGGAGAAAGCTGGCTTTGCTGTGAACTACTTGGATGCAGGAAGCCCAGATACTCATGTCTTACTACATTCCTGAACATCCATACTTTGATCTGCTGAATATAAAGCAGACAAAAAAGACCCAGAAGGAGGAATGCATAGAACGCTGCTACTCTCACACTAAAGCACACTTTCCCCATCTGTTCTAAGAAAGGGCCTTTTTAAAACAAGCGTGATTTCTCCCACAGTTTAAACCAGCAATAATCGAGATCTTATCTATGCCATGTCTCAAAACATCCAGGAGTTGAGAGGGCGCCACTGTTTCTAATGGTGCCCGGGCGACTTCCGGTTCACAGAGAAGCATCTAAAGCCCCCCTGCGGAGGTTTCCAGCGCTGCCAGTTTAAATAGTGGGAGAATTCTTGCTTGTTTAAAAAGGCCCAAACAGTGCTTGCCCCATGTTGGAATCTTATTAGTGGTCAAAAACCAAAAAGCCAAAGTTTCACTGCCTACTGTGCCAGGACCTGTTAGAGTTCTGGCTAGGCATCAGCAGAGTTTACACACAGCAAAAGAAAATAGCTCGAATTCTCAGTAGCAACAGCTTAGAAGTAATCAACACCTTGGAGATTGTTTCTAGATTAAAATAATCTACTTTATTGAGAAATACATTGTGATAGGAAAGGCCTATCCCTAGATCTTTCTATCTAGCTGCCACCAGCATGGTGGCCAGTCATGTTGACGGTCCGAGGAAGAAAAAGGGAATGGAGAAAGGTCAGGAAGAAGGAGGAAGTCCAGTAGGAGCTTCCTGGGCACATCCCACCTGAGAGGGGGGGAGGGGGGGCTTAGAAGCAGAGATCAGAAAGGTTAAAGTGACAGTCACACTAACTCACTATCTCTACTCCCAATGCCCCTAGTGGTCATTAGGGTTTGTTGGTGCAAAAGGTTGATGCCATCTGGAGCTGTTTCTCCAACACCCCAAAGGACTGTAAACTCCAGCCTGGCTGTACCCAGAAGCCTGTATAGCTGTGATTGGTGGTGTGTGATACAATCAAGAGGTACTCACACCCCTGCCAGTTTTGCTCTGTTTATAGCTAGGGATTGTAGGTTTGGGGAGGAATGGTTGATTCAGGACATAAAATAGGTTTGTGCATTCCTCTACCATCTGAATATCATGTACTTAGTGCTGTTGGGTATGTGCTACAGAGTAATCCTCCTAGAGTCATTTCAGCTTCATTCTTCTGTACTTCACTGGGCTTTTCTGCACCACAGCAAAGCTGATGGCGGGGAAGCAGGGAAAAATCACTGCCATTTTGTGCTGGATCAGCAGCTTCTTTCTAATTCCTTTAAACTTCCTTGTCTACTGACCTGAGACAATGAAAGTCATTCACTTGGGTTCTTGTCATACTTGATTCCCTTAAATTGATCTTGGTTTCTTTTGCATTTTTCAAGCCCTCTGTGAAAAAAGACTAGGGCTTGACACTGATTTAAAAGCCTGATGTATACTCACATGTTGGAACTCACTGCAGCAGGATGTGGAGGAAACCAAGAATTTAGTGAGATTCTAAAGACTGGACATCTACAAGGAGGACAAGAGTATCCGGAAATTAACTAAAGCTACCAAATATGAGGGAGGGAAACAAAACTGCATGGTTTAGGGCTAAAGCCAGGGCTCATTCACACACCATTCTCTGTAGAAAACTCGCTAATCTGTGCTTGCTTTACCCTGTAACTGTGCATTCTCACATGGTAAAAACAGATGTAGGGGCAGTGCAGTGGCTCTTTGGCCTGACCTGGAGTGGGAAACAGTGGACCCCCCCTCCCCTCCCTGGACCAGAAAAGGCACTGATCTAACATGACTGTGGCCAAAGAGCTGTCCTGCCGTCCATATGCCCCGGATAGAGCAGGGAGCTCAACAAATACGTGGGCAGCCAGCCCCCACCCCCAGTGCCCTGGCATGGCAGACAGTCATGGTAACCAGCCATGGCACTCGGCCACAGTGGCTCCTACCCTGAGGCGGGAATGGCAGGGCTGAACAAATGTGCTAGCCTGCATTGGTTTGCATGGGTGTCCCTTGCCCTGGGTGAAAATCCAAAAATCAGACATTTTCTGAGGATGCAGTTTGGGCTAGCCACCTACCCAACCCGGGGCAGTCCTGGGCCAACATCTGGTGGTGCATGAACACACGTGGTGGTGGGTCCTGGGTCACCATCATATCTGTTTTTAGCCATAGATGCTGATTTCCTTGACCCACTCCTTACATGAGGTATTGCAGAATAAAGCACAAGGAATTCACTGAACACTAAGAATGTTTGAATTCATCCCACCCCTTCCTAATGTGACCACATCCTTTTCAGAGCATTGTGACTTCGCAGTGTTAAAAAAGGGGGAATGACCACAATGGGAAGAGGCGGGGGGGGGGTAGTGAATTCACAAATTCCAAGTGCTCTGTACTTCTCTGAAGTCAGGAAAGATGGCCACTGTCAGAGACAGGTGCTGGGCTCGATGGACCATTGGTCTGACCCAGTATGGCACTACTTATGTTCTTCCATATCAACTTATGTTGATACGCAGGGCTACCTATGATGATGGCTTGGAAGCTGCAGCTGGCGCAGAATGCAGCGGCCCAGTTCTTGGTGGGGCTGGGCCGCCTGGAGCACATTACACCAGTGCTCCGATATCTGCACTGGTTGTCAATAGTCTTCTGGGCCCAATTCAAAGTGTTGGTTTTAACCTATAAAACCTTACACGGCCTGGGCCCTGCCTATCTGTGAGACCGCCTCACTCCCTGGGTTCTGGATCGGCCCCTGCGGTCATCCAGGAGCACCGTGTTAGAGGTCCCCCGGGTTTCCTGGGGGGCCACGCAGAACAGGGTGTTCTTGGTGGCTGCACCGTGCCTCTGGAATTCCCTCCCGGTGGGGGGTCCGTCTGGCCCCTGACCTCCTGGCATTCCATAGGAGCTGTAAGACCTGGCTGTTCCATCAGGCATTTGGTGAGGGGTAGAGGTAGGTGGGGAGAGGGTGGGGGGAGTGGGGCAAACATTTGTTAAATAAATAAATAATTATGCTCTTTAGAGAGCCCCTTTACCCCATTCCTTCCCAACATGACCCTGGCCCTTGTCCAGAAGAGGCAGGACCTGGTGAGATCCAGGGGGATCAAAGAGCACCCCTTTCCCCCTCTCACAGAGCTCATGTATTTTTATTTACTTATTTATTTATTTATTTATTTATTTATAAAACTTTTACCCCGCCCCTCCTGCACGCAGCTCGGGGCGGCTTCCAACAATCTTTAAAACAATAAAACAATTTAAAACAACCATAAATATTATAAAATCATTAATATACAGGGCAGACAAAACACTAAGAATAGGTGGGGGAATTAAAACTGCACCCTACTCACCCTCCCTCCCAAAGGCCTGGGCGAACAGCCAGGTCTTACAGTTTCACCGGAATATTAATAGGCATGGGGCTGGGCGAGCTTCCTCCAGAAGGGAGTTCCACAGCCGTGGTCCCACTACCGAGAACGCCCTCTCCATCGTGGCCCCTCGCTTAACACGGGGGACCTCCAGGAAGGCACCCCCAGCAGACCGCAGGAGCCGCTCTGGGGCACGGAGGGCGAGGTGGTCCCTAAGGTATGAGGGACTGAGACCATGTAGGGCTTTATAAACCATCACCAGCACCTTGAACTTGGCTCGGCATGCTATCGGCAGCCAGTGCAGAGCTCGGAGCACCGGTGTAATATGCTCCCGGCAACCCGTCCCCGTAAGAAGACGAGCCGCCGCATTCTGCACTAGCTGCAGCCTCCGAACCAAGAACAAGGGAAGCCCCACGTAGAGCACATTGCAGTAGTCGAGCCTCGAGGTGACGAAGGCATGGATGAGGGAGGCCAGGTCCGGGCCAGAGACAAATGGACGCAGCCTGCATACTAGATATAGCT
>QEPC01002218.1:597498-613912 GCA_003113815.1 Sphenodon punctatus | reverse complement strand
GGGTGTCGTCAACAGGGTCCGAGGGTTGATCATGCCGCTGGGTCTCATGGTACCTTGTATTCCGGGTGGCGGAAACATGATACAATGATCAGCTAACCATAAAGATTCCGTGATCGATGGAAAGGGGAGTTGGTGCCGCTTCTTATTGGAATCCGCAAAAGTTCCGCTTCCATTCACCAGTTCAAATGCCGTGGCACCATTAGTGGCAAACTGCAGCTGGAGCCGTCGGAGAGCTGTCTCTGCCGAACCGTGCCACGATGTGCAGAATAGGGGTTTCCGTCGGTAACAGTTGCTGCATTCGGCATCCCACTACAGCCCTAGCTGGGACCACGATCCAGGATGGGCCAAATGTAACAGAAGTTACATTTGGCCCATCACGGATTGTGGTTGCACTAACCACGATTTCAGGGATGGTGCCGGCACCATCCCCGGAATCGTGGTTAAAATGATTCCCGCTGGAGGTTCACTGGGATGAACCTCTGTCAGGAACCATTTACACGCTATGGGACTTTTGGTCACCACAGGGGACTCACTGTGGTTGACCGTGGTCCTGTAACATCTGAAATTACCCTAAGAGGTCCAAGCACAGTAAGCAACTTCATACCTTAAAATAATAAAGCCACAGATAGAACATGATGGTGTCCAGAAGAAGTAGTGGACAAGACAAACCACAGTGTTCTGCTGGGTAATAGTACCATATATTGAGTAATAGTTATAATAGAATAGAATAGAATATTATATTTAGTAATAGTACCATATATATTTTTATTTATTTATTTATTTATTTAAAATTTATATCCTGCCCCTCCTGCCCACAGGGCAGCCCGGGGTGGTGAACAGCAATCAATAAAACAATAATTTTTTAATAAAAAACCATTTAAAAATACAATATGTGGGGAAACCTCCCCACCCCTCCCCCTTACCAAAAGCCTGATGGAACAGCCAGGTCTTACATGCCGAAATAGCAGGAGAGTGGGAGCCAACCAAGCCTCCTCCGGAAGCAAATTCCACAGCACAGGGGTGGCTACCAAAAAAGATCTAACATCAGTGGCCACCCTCCTTGCCTGGGGAACCTCCAAAAAGGTTCCCACGGATGATCTAAAGGGTCGCACGGGCACAAGGGGATTGAGGAGGTTCCACAGATAATCAGGGCCCAGGCCTCATGAAGTTCGTTATAGAACCACAAAACACATGCACACACAAAACCACCACAACAATGAAGTGAGACAGCACATCCCAAGACTGCTCTGGTTTCTGGTAAAGTTAAAAACAGCCACCACTGCTCTCAGCCGGAGCTTCTCTAGTATTGCTGTGTGTGTGCCTGGATGTCTCTCTCCTTCCCTTCTTGGAAGAATTGTCATCTGGGGCTGATGGGGGGAAAAGGCAGCTGCTTGGGTAGTCCAGCAGCCTGCAAAGCCTCAGAGCGCTGAATCTGTGTCTCACCTAGCCCAAAGCCGAGAGAGGTGCCTTCTTTCTGCTACACCTTATTCGTGCAAACTTGAGGCTGCTTCCTTCTGGATCTGGGCTGGCCATTTTTCAGTGGTGTCACTGTCAATGCTGGAGGGAAAGCAAGGAAGCATGGTATCAAAGGACTCCCTTCTCCTGTGTTGACTGCAACTACAGTAGCAGAGCCCCTGAGTGTGAGGAGAGGGGACAGGGGTAGCACGACAGAGGGAAGTAATAGCTAGAAGGTTTGATGCCAATGAGAAACAACTGAGGAACAGGGTGGGGGGCGACTCATGACCTCTCCCTGCCTCACTGGAGCTGACTCAACCTGACCTACTCCCTCCCCCTGCGTCACACAACTGGACTTCGATGTACCCCCTTGCATGCCCACTTCCCATCTCATCCAACCCAATCTGCCCACTGAGCACCCACTCCCTGACCTGACCTCTCGCCTCTCCCTTCGCCCCACTTAACCTGACATCTCCCCCCCTTGCGTACCTGAAACATCAGTTGAAATTCACAAGTTGACTGAAGAAGCTGGTCATGGAGCAGCAGGATCCCTCTGAATTGCTCTGCTAAGTTAGTGGGAGTCATTCAGAGCAGTCCTGCTGCTCCACAGCCAGCTTCTTCTTCTGGCTTATGAATCTGGTGACTGGTGGATTGTTAAAGCTGTTTCCCTGCCCCCTCCCTGTATGCCCCCCCCCGCCCTTATCTGCCCCCCCTGCATGCCCTGACTCCCCCCCGCCTCGACCTGTCCCACACTTTAACTTTGTGTGTGTGTGTGAGTGAGAGAGAGAGAGAGAGAACTGACAGTTGAAGCTACTGACCACAGCTCGAGTCTCCTGTAATAATGCAGTTCCATGAGTAAACCAGAGTTACAAACAGTCCAGTCCTGTTCCATCTTTACTCTCAGATCACCAGGCTGCGACAAGCAAAATATTACAGCTGCTAATGCTGTTTGTGAATGTGTAAGTGAAAGGCAAATGTGCATTCTTCTGTGGTATGCCAGAGCCCCATCCCTCCCACTCCTTTTCTGCAAGGTGGCTACAGAACCATGCCATGCATCATGCCGAGACTCTCCAAGTAATGTAAAGACTTTTATACAAAATACAATTTTACAGTTCATTTCAGTTAATCACAGACTCTATGTTCCAAGCAGCTCTCCCCAGAATTGCCTATGGAGAAGAGCAATGGCTGATTGGCATTCCATTACTACCCAGCTAAAACATTCATAATGCAAAAAAACAGAACTTGATGGAAAGATTTGATTCAGTTTTCAAGCTAGGCTAATTCAAAACCCAGAGCACTATAAATCATAGCAAATGTTCTTTATAAAAAAAATATATCTCCAGCTCGGGTGCCGTATCAGATCTATGATTTATGCATCCACCCCATTAAACTGAAGGACAAGTGAGGGGAACAGAGGGCTGCCATTAAGCAGGGATATCCAGGGCTGCCCTGTAATGAGCATCTTCACAGTGATTAAGGGGGTATGAGCACATTCCATGGAGCTTTCAGACATGTATGTTTTTATTAGAGATGCGTCTGTGTCAACAGCTGCGTTCAGCTCCACTTTCACTGCTGCTGACTACCTGCACTAAGGAAACCAGCCGTAGGGAACAACAAGAAGCCGAAAAGAGCCACTTTCTGCTGATGTAAGAATCTAGGAGCCTTCTACTGGGTCAGAGCAATGGTCTGTCAGGCCCCATATTCTTTATCCCACATGGACCAGTTCTGGATGCTTCAGAGAGAGTTTGCAATATGAAGACCTCCTGTCATTCACTCCCAGCTTTTGGAAATCATGAGGTTATGGATACCTTAAGCAGTTGGCTACATCCCCTATGAACCTTATAGACTCATAGCCCTGTAGTTTATCTAACATTTAAATGCAATTATATTATTGGCCTTCACATTGGGTATTTTCAGACGATACGCGGGCCGTTGGCCCCGTACCGGCACCACCGGCTTCGTTCCCCGCCGGGGTCACCCCGTAACGGCACAACAGACGTGCCGGGGGGATCCCTGCGGGGAAAGTGGGAGGGGCCGGGGCCGCGCGGCGCAACGTGCGGCCGCACGGCCCCACCCCCTCCACGCACCCCGCCGCCCGCCCTCCGAGGAGACGGGCGGGCGGCGGGGCCAATGCGGCCGCCGCGTCCGGCCGATCGTGCCACGGCCCGGGATCCCGCCGGGGATCCCGGGCCGTGGCACGCGGCCAGACGTTACTTTTCCTTGGCCACGGCCCGGGGTCCGTTTGACCACGCTTCCCGGGACCTTCCCCTGGCTAGCCCGGGAAGCGTGGTTCAAAAAAACCCCATGTGGGAATTGACAGTGGCCAACATCTGGAACGCCGCGAACAGACGTACGGGACACGGTGACCACAGGTGGGTATTCACCGTGGTTCACCGTGTTCACGTAACGTCTGAAATCACCCAATGTTCCATGTCAATGAATTCCACAGGTTAAAGTAGATTCTTCTTTAGAATAGAATTGATTAATAGAACTAGAATCATAATCACAGAACTGTAGAGTTGGAACAGACCCAAGGGCCATCTACTCCAAACTGCTGCTCTGAGCAGTTTGTCCTCCACTTATATGAGAGGCGCACGGGGGGAGGGGTTGGGGGGGTTAGTGCCACTCTTTTAGTAATTTCAATGAGTTTTAAATTTTAAGCTGTGATTTTAATTGTTGATTTTATTGTGGATTTTTTTGTTTGTTGCAAGCCACCCTGAGCTGCTATCTGAGCAGGAGGGTGAGGGATAAAATATTCTGAAATAAAATAAATATATTATAGAATCAGAATTGTGTTAAAAAAGACTTCCTTTTGTTAGTTATAAACATGCCACCTGATAGTTTACTCAAGAATTCCCTAGTTCTAACATTATGAGAAGTGGTAAATAATAGTTTCCTGTTCATTTTCTCTACAGCACTCATGATATTATTTTATAAACCTCAGCTGTCTCTTTTCTCAATGGAATAGCCCTAACCTTTCAAGCCTCTCTTTGTATTGGAGCCATTCTATACTCCTTATCCTCTTTGTTGTTGTCCTTTTCTGTACTTTCCCCCCCTTCCTACTTCACTACTATTGCATTTGAACTGGGCTGGGCCACTTGCAATATGATGTTTTTTCAAACTGTCTGTCAAGCTTAGGAAAATTAGCATCTCCCTTCCCTGTACCATTATCTTCTCTACTAGATCTACAGCTTTAATAAAAAGCTGTTGTTTTTTTAAAAAAGAAACTTATAAAAGTGGTGAGTAAATCTTCCCGAAGGCCAGGGTTTGCCGTGGGAACAATACACCCCATGGTGCCCACACATGCAACCAGCTACAGCTGGGTTTTATAAACGGCTGCTCACACTCAAGGTATCTCTGAGCACTTTGCAGGGTAATGAGGTCCCGTAAATCCAGGAAGTGCAGAGGCAGTGGGGGAAAATTGTAGCATCTCATCCCCCATTGTGTTGAGCAAGAGCTTTCATGTACACACAGCTTTCTGTGAGGCTCTGTGTGACTGCAGAGGGAGCATTAGTCAGACTCTGTGATTGTTCTACAGTGTGCAAGGCAGAGCTTAATTTGAGTGTGTGTGTGTGTGTGTGTGTGTGTGCGTGCGGGGGTGTGGTATTGGGGCTCTGGCAACTTCAAGGGGGTAATCAGGCCCTGGAAATGTTCCTCATAGGAGTGTGCACCCTGGGATGTGAAAGATCAGGAAAATGCAAATATTCGCCATTTCAGGGTTGGAAACAAAAGCCAGAAAAACCTGGATGGTTTATTTAGATTTCATTAAGGACTTTCCAGCCCTACCCCATACACTGGCTATTATATAGATTAAATAACAAGAACACCTGTTTCATATTCAGCCATAGAAAGTCAGGTTAGTCCAATGGTTGGGCTGCTACCTGGAGAATAGGGTTCATTTCCCTACTCTGACAAGCTCTGGGCAAGAGATATGGCTTCTGGGGCAGGCTTTGGTCCCGGCAATTCATTTTTTATTAATTAAGCACTAGGGATGAAACAAAGTCTTTGGAATTTGGCAAATATTACAATATCCTGTTTGGAAAGTCTGAATTCCGATGTTCCGAAGACCAAGGCTGTTCTAAAAACTTCAGAAAACTTTGGAAACTGCTGCACGTGCTAGGGGTGTACATTTCATTGTTATTATAATAATGAAAATGAAATAGGGCTTTTTCATTTTTGTTATTATAATGAAAATTGAAGTACATAATTAAATAATGAGAGAATTTTATTTTTTATTATGAATTAAGAGGAAAAAATGGAAAAAGACAGTTTTGGCTATTTTTTTTTCTTATTCCATTGTGCTGAAACCTAGGGAGATTGTACCCTCAATGGAAGGCATTATGGTTACTAAATTTCAGAAAGGTTGGATAAAGGAAACCAATTTTATAAGCAATTTAATTTTGTTATCTTAAGAAAAGTTGTGTATACATTCTTACATACATCTTCTTTGTCTTTGATACAGTTGCATAAAACATGGGTATATTATGACACTCCCCAAGGTTACTAACTCTGCCAAATTTCAGAAAGATTGGATAAAGGGTCCTGATGTTATAAACCATTTATTTAAAAATGCATTTCTGTCTGTAGTATTTTTGTTTCCCATCCATTTTATATGAAAGTTTGCAAGATTTTATATCAGACCATCATGATCATCTATGCCAAATGGTAGAAAGATGTGATAAAGGGTCAAAATGTTATCAGCAATGGAAATTTCCCTCTTGAAGACTTTTGTTCAGGTAAATAACACTGTGACAAAGGACATAACACTGTGACAAAGGACATAAGAGAATCCCTTATTGGCTTGGTCCTACCCAGATGCTTCCAACGTCCCAGTAACAAGTGGGGGAGAGAAGTTGGGGTGGTAACAGCACAGAATGATATATGGGTGACATTTCTGCTGGCCAATTAGCATCACAAACACATCTTGTACCACAGTGACAAACATAAGAGAATTTCTGCTGCCATAGAATCACACTCTGCAGATGCTATGCAGCCTTATAAACTTGGGGACCTTTATAAAATCTTTATGATATTTGTCAGATATGCTCCTGAAGTTGTAAAATATAATTCTACCAAATTTTATGTAAACTGGATGTGATACAAAGACGTTACAGCCAGAAATGTATTTTCAAGTAAACTGCTTATAACAGCAGGACCTTTTATCAGATCGTTCTGAAATCTAGCAGAGATGGTAACCATGGGGAGGGGTATAAAATTTCCAGGTTTTATCCAAATTGGATGGGACACAAAACAGTTACAGCCAGGAATGTGTACACATTTTTTGTGTGTAAAAGAACAAACTTCAACTGCTTATAAAATCTGATTCCTTTATCCAATATTTCTGAAATTTGGCAAACATAATGCCCTCTGTGGGGGTACAATCCATGCAAGTTCCATGCAAATCAAATGAAAAACACAAAAGTTAGAGTCAACAATGTGTTTTCCTTTGAAACCATTTCTGAAGTCTGGAATTCTGAGTCTGAATTCCAGAACTCTGGAAACAGCACTGAAGTGCCACCGAGTACTTGGGAAGATTACTCGGAAATTCATAATTCATCCCAAGTACTCAGAAGTACTATTCAGTACAGCCCTATTAAGCCCTGGTGCAAGAAGATTTTCAGCTACCACCTGAAAAGGTATGAAGGGACAGGTGTCTCCAAATCTGTGGCATCAGTCAGGCAATGGGAACTGTTCTGAGAATTCATAAGGCGTCTTGTACCTATTGGAGGAAAGACTTTCAGTTGTGGAGCAAACACAGGGTGTTTTTAAATGAGCCGCTACCCCACATGGCCAGCCAGGAGCCAAGGATTCAACTGCACGTCTGAAGGTGAAGTGGGAGAATTCATGCTCCCGTGAGTCATGGAGTACCCACCCATAGCCATTCATGGAGCACTGCTAGGAAATCTGGAGTGCTATGTGCAGAGCAGATCAAATAGCTCTGTGACAACAGGAGACCATGGAGTCCCTGATTGTATGAAGTGGGGCAGCCAGGCACACCAGCAGACCGGTCCACTGCTCATAGACACTGTGGATAGGGGACACAGCCTTTGCAGGTCACAAGAACTGGCCGGGAGCACTGGGAGCTCGTGTTCTCCAGTGCTCATGCTGGGGACATATCAATTTCAAAGGCCAGACTGGCACACTTTACCCCTCCTCCATGGTCTGAGGCAGAGGGAGTGCATGGTGGCTTGCATGCATGGCTGGGGCAGCCATTCTTGGAGCCACCCATTTGAATCCCTTCCCACGCACGCCATCTGAGTGCTCCACAGCAGTGCCATTCAGTGGCCATGTCCACCCCCATCGCCTTGCTCATTTAAAAACACCCCCTGGGAGGGGAGTGGCTTGTAGCTGCCAGAGAGCAGGAGTGGATGAGTGTTCTTGGTCTTGCATCTGATTTGTTGACTCAAAAGGTTTTTTAAAGGTGTCCAGAATCAGGACAAGTCCTCTTTATTTTGCTCCTCCCCACCTTTCCCACCTCCAGAACCACCCAATAATAGAAGAATCAAAGATTTTTTAGTGATGGAGACCAGTCCACCCCCCCTGAGCCAAGTCCATCACCTAGTCCAACCCCCTATGCCAAGGCAGGATATCCTCTACCTGCAGTACCATAGACAGATGCTTGTCCAGCTGGATTTTGAGAACATCCAAGCAAGGAGATTCCACAGCCTCCCTGGGCAACTTATTCCATTGCCTGACAATCCTTAGAGCTAGGATATTTGTCATAATATTATACCAAAATTCACTCTTATAATTCCTTCTTGTTCTGTTTTCTGACAATGAAGAACTAATGTTTACTAGGGGTGGGAATTCCGGTTCTCCCGAGATCTGATATTGCAGGTATTTGGGTGTATCGGCTTAATCTAATAAATCCAATATTTACCTGTACCGGCACATTGGATTTTTAACATTGGCCACGGTACTGGATTTTTTACATTGCGGCCATTGAAGTCAATATCCGCAATGTAAAAAATCTGGTACCGTGGGCAATGTTAAAAATTCGGTATGCCGATACTGGTAAATCCGGTACCTGGGATATCCGATACCGGTACATTTGGTATCCGGTATTCTCCCCGGTGTCCCACCCCTAATGTTTACCATAATTTTTGTGGCATCCCTTTAGATTATTTGAAAACCATTATTGTGTTTTCTCCCTTAGTCTTCTTTTCTATAGGCTAAGCATACCACATTCTTTCAGCATTTCCTCATATGGCTTGTCTTCTAGCTCCTTTATCTTCTTTGTTGCTTTCATTTGAATCTTCTCCACTTTGTCTACATCCTTCTTGAAGTGTGGTACCCCAAACGGAATAATTCCATTTAAGGGCAAGTTTGGGGGAACTTTCCCTCCCAAGTACTACTTTTAAGGAAATGGGGAGGACCCCATTAGGAAAGCCTCTCTATCAGAGCACTGTGACTTCTTGAAGCTGGGGGATGGCAGGGAGGACCCATAGCTTTCTGAATAACTTATGTTACTCACCACTGCTTTAGAACTCATAAGGAAAGTGATTTTCAGATATTTTCGACTGCATCCCCTTCCTCCTGTTTGGGGTACCTGCACCATTTGCTCTCGCACCATTCACATATATGTCCATTGCTCTGACTCTCTGCCCTTGCTATCCCACCATTTTGGAAATGCCCCCCCCCCCCACTTCCCATTTCAGTCAGAATGGAGTTATGGGATTTGGCAGCTGGGTTCCTTCTCATGCCCTTCCTGCAGTTTGAGAATCACTGTTTAGGAAATCAGCTGCACAAGCCTTGTGCAAAGCCTGCATTTTTGAAATGCTGATGAATCCAAAATGACGGACAAGATTACATTCAGGCAGAAAAAGGGGAGGGCTATTTGGTTGCGCTGGATGGATTTATTTATTCCGCAGACATAATTTTGTTTTTGGCACGCTCTGCAGTTCCTAAACTTAAAGGTGGGGCCAGGAGTTGTTAGCAGCTGTTGGCAATTTCAAGCTCATCCTGAAAGGAACTGCATCCTTCAGGAACTGCCGTTGACATCTTAAAAGCCACATCTGAAAATCCCAAACAATTAAGAACCATCTTTTTCACATTCCTTCGCTATCGGAGGCATTATGCATTACAGTCAGAGCTGAGTTGTACATGTTGATGCGCACAGGGAAAGCCACGATTAATGAATAATGGAGCACTGACAATATATAACTTTCAAGCTCAGCAGTCATAATTTAATCCAAACAGAAGTATCTGGGAAATTTCTCAGAGGATCAAAATGGCAACGTGATATTAAATAAAAAAATTAAAAGACGATGTTTCATTATGATTTTTTTTTTCTTTTTGCAATTTTATAGCCATCTCCTGATTTCAAAGCAGGTTAAGGAAGGAAACCTCCATGATAAAGAGCAAAGAAGTTTAAATGCAAATTTATCCACCTGTTGTATATTAGCTCTGCAGCAACGGTGGTATAAAAGTCTTAAATATCTATCTTGGGGAGAGGACTGCATCTCTGTGTTGTTTAGCTTTCCACTTGTATAGAAGAAATTGACATTCATCATCTGCTGGAGCAAATATCCATCTGTATTTATCCTTTTGATCATCATATCGCCATTTTCTCATTTCATGGCTCTTTTTCATTTTGTTGTGACTTTCCTACAGAAACTGACAAAGCAATTTTAGTTGTTAACATACTTCTTTCACCCTCACCCTATCAGACTGTTTACCAGTCTGATGGCAGCACACTCCCTTCTTGCACTGTTGCCCGAGTCCCACTGCTGCAGTTCTCCACAGGGAAGGTCCAGACTCCGGACTCACCCGGGTCTCTGCTGGGAGGGAGTTCCACATGCGCAGGGTGGCCACCGAGAATGCCCTCTCCACAGTAGCCCCCAGGAGCACCTGGGGGACCTTGAGAAAGGTGCTCCTGGTCAACCACAGGGGCTGATCCATGGCATGGGGTATGAGGCCATCCCTCAGGTAGATGTGGGCCAAGCCATATAGGGATTTATAGGTAAGAACCAGGACCTTGAATTGGGTCTGGAAGACTATAGGCAGCCAGTGCAGAGAATGGAGCACCAGTGTAATATGCTCCCAATGACACGTCCCCATAAGGAGGCGGGTCACCACATCTTGCACCAGTTGCAGTCTCTGAACCATCACCATGGGCAGCCCCATGTAGACCATGTTACAATAGTCCAGTCTTAAGGTAATGAATGCATGGATGATAGTGGACCAGTCAGAGTCTGATACATATGGCAGAAGCCGTGGCACCAGATGTAATTGGCGGAAGGCGCTCCTGACCACAGCCTCAACCTGGGCATTTAGGTGGAGCTGTGAATCAAGGAGCACTCCCAGGCTCCAAACTTGGGGAACCAGTGGGCGCAGACCCCATCAATCAATCAATCAATCAATCAATCAATCAATCAATCAATCAATCAATCAATCAATCAATCAATCAATCAATCAATCAATCAATCTTTTATTATAAGCATGGCCTTTGGCCATTGCTAGGTACCACATAACATACACAAAATCAGACACAATAAATGTAAATACACAGAATATAGGCATTGCTTAGGACCACAAAGATTATCAGGGCCTAAAGGCTACCCCTGACCTACTGGGGTGCCAATTGGAAATTTATAAACTGATATCTCCTAAGAAAGACTACCGTCAGGAATTTCACCACCTGACGAGTAATGTCCGGATTATGGTCCCCAAGGAAAAAATCCGTTAGTCTATCATCGGACCATCTGCACTGCCAAGATGGCAAAGACCCCAAGAACTCAACCCACAGGTGATCATAAAGATGACACCTAAACAAAACATGGTCAACCATCTCGACCTCAAGCTGATCGAAAGGACAAAGTCTCTGGCTAAATGGACCCCCTGCTAGTCTACCAACCCAAAGCTACGTTGGAAGCACATTAAATCTTGCTGCTGACATCAACCACTTCTCTCTCGCCGAGTACCTTGATGCCAGGTACTGAGCTAAAGAGTCAATTGGAGGAGCCAGCCGTGAATAGCAGGACATATGCTTGGGGGCTGTTGCCCCTGCCCTTTCCTCCTGAAGGTTCACATCCTCCCACCTTGTTTTAAGTTCACTTGCCACCCCACCCCCCCCAGCTCTTTGTAGGCAATGTAGGACCTGGAAAAGCCTAAACTGGCCAAATGGGCCTCTGTTCTCTGAGCCCACTGGCTCCTAAAAGTATCCTCACCGAGGTAGGGAACAAGCCCATTTGGCTTGGATCAACTGATCTCAACCAGAGCTTATGGGCCCTAGCCCAAGCCAAGAAGAGCCAGCTCTGCTGGCCTGTCTCCAGCCTAATAGCGGCCCCAGGAATTCCCCCAGGAGCCCTAAGCAATGCCCTAAGAAAAACTGACTGGTCCCTATCCAGATGTGATGGGGCAAATGGTGCCCATAAATCTGCTCCAAACAAAGCCTGGTCAGTAGACTTCACATTGAATGCCCAGAGGGCCATCCTTAACTCCATTCTGCCAGAGATCCAAAAAGATTTCCTAACAGCACAGGCAGATTGTTTTGCCGCCACCAATGCCCCCTCTAGATGTTTTTTCCACCCTCCTGCAGCTTGAAACATTAACCCCAAGTACCTAAAATCTTTAACTTGGAGGATCTGAGTTCCATCAACCCTCCAGGAATGCCAATTGGCCCTGGGAGAGTTAGCAAAAACCACCACCTTCGATTTAACCAGGTTAAGGACCAAATGATTCTACCTGCAATACAAAGCAAAGGCATTGAGTTGCCTACTTAGGCCCTTCCAAGTCTGAGATAAAAGGGCCAGATCATCCGCGAATAGTAGGCAACCTCCATAACGCGAGCCCAACAAGGGGGGGGGAGGAAATTGGGGCAATGCCATACATGGGATCACATCACTGAAAAATAAATTAAAAAGGAAGGGGGTGAGAACACACGTTTAACGGTTCCCCACGTTTAATGGGAACCTCCTCTGAGATATAGCCCTGGTGGTCCCACCTAACCATCAATGTGGAGTCGGCATACAGAAGTTTAATTAGGACCAACCACCTACACTTCAGGGCCAGGTTTGCCAATTTGGCCCACAAAATTGGTCTACTGACAGAATCAAAGACCATCCGGAGATCCAGGAAAGCCACAAAAACCCTCTGGTTCTGCTGTTTGTATTTCTCTATTAAATGCGTTAAGATAAGGCAGTGGTCGATAGTTGACCTGGCCCTCTGAAACCCTGCTTGCTCAGGGTAAATTGTGTCTGACACCTTGCACCATGCCACGAGATTGGTCAACAAGTGCTTGGCATAAAGTTTGCTTATTACGCACAGCAAGCTAGTGGGTCTATAATTCTTCCGGTCGCTAAAAGCTCCCTTCTTGAATATAGGTACCACAATTGCTTGCGCCCAAATGAACGGGACACGTCCCGATTGGTTGAAGACTGTAAAGAGTGCCATTAACATTGGCACCCACCATTCCTTGTGCTTGTTAAGAAAATTGATGGAAATGAGATCCCACCCTGAGGCCCTGTTGCTTTTGCATGAATCAATTAAATCACTGACCTCCCCAGATGACACAGGGGGCCAGGCGGGAATACCCTCGAGACTTCCCAGTTGATTGCACGCAGAGACTCAACACCAGAGTCCTGATCATTTTGACCTAGCCTCTCATTAGAAAAGCCTCTCTTTGACACCCCCTGTAGATCTAAATCCAAAATCAGGGGCAAGTGATCACTCGCCTGTTCTCTCCCCGCCACAAAGCCCCTAATGAAGGACAAAACATTAGGGAGAAATCGATAACACTAGATCCCCTAGCCCCCCAAAAGGTAAATTCCCCATGACGGTCTCCCAAATGCACCCCATTAAGGAGGCATAAGTTGAGTCCAACCCGGAACTTGGCAGGGGAAAGCCCCCCCCCAATGTGATTATGGGGTCCTTGGTGTGTCTAGGGAGTAGGGGTGGACAGACATAGGAGGAAACACAAACTCCATGAACATCCAACGCCTCATCATCAGGCCCCAGCCTGGCATTAAAGTCTCCCATCAAGAGAAAATAGCTATTTGGATGCGTGACAAGGACACCATCTATAAGGATCTCTAACTTATCCCAAGTAGCTGGACCATACCTGGTAGTGTTGTGAGGCAGAACATACACATTAAATATTGTGAGCCTCCTGCCTCCCAACTGCAAAGTTATACCCAAAAGGAAAGGTGGGTGTCCCAACACAGATATTAACCTCTCTTGGAGGGAACAATGTATAAGGCAAGCCAACCCCCCACAAGCATGCCCTCTCGAGGCTGACAGTTGCCGGAAGAAAAATTGCCCTATAACCGGAGAGAACTGAAGGCAAAACCGGGGGCAATACTAACCAAGTTTCCTGTACACACAGCACATCCAAACCCCCTATATATTGAACAAATTCAGGGTCCCCAACCCTAGGCCCCCACCCAGCAATATTCCAGGAACCTATTCTACACCCAATGGGCCGGAGGCCAAGGGGATGTCAACAGACAGTTCCAGAGGACACATCCTCCATCTGGGCCGAATCCATAGCTGTTCGAATGGGAGGTGTGGGCCCCAAGGGGCCCCTACCCCCAGGACCCGGGCAATCCACCAGGCCTGGAAAGGTTGCTACAACCCCCCAACTGTGACTCGGATTCAGACGCAGCCACCACCACCCCCAATCCCCCAGCTACCCTGGGGGAAAGATCCAACTGGGGGGGTGGCAAAGTGGGAGAATTTCTGGCTCCCAAAAGGGGTAGTTCCCTCTTAGCCCTACTTAACTGCGTTTTTCCTTTTGCAATGGCTAAAGAACGGTCACTTGCTGAAACTCCACATAGGCTCATCCCCAGGCCCAGTCGACTTCCCCAAGTGTCTCATGTTGGAGGAGGATATCCTAGGGCATGCAACCCTAGTGACATCAGGGGGGAACTGGCCCCCTGAAGTCCATGCTGGCAAATCCCTCCAGACCTCCTCCACATGCACACCCCAAGTGGAAAGCAAACATGCGTGATCCAGGACCTCGACAGCGTAGTGTGGAACAGTAAAATGCACAACGAGTCTCTGGATACGGGTAGTGGAGGGTAAGACCTGGAAGAAGCCAATTGCCCCTGGTGGGATCCACCCCAATGGACATTCCAGATGGTATCCTATCTGGGACACTGAGCTCCACCTAGGTGAAGCCCCATCGGGAAGGGGAAAGATTGCAAAAGCCACTGCTCCCCTAACTGGTGCCAACTCCCTAGAGCTGATCCTTCCTACCATATCCTCCCATGGCTCTGAGTTCACATGCCCTATCACACTCCCCCCAACTATCCTTGACAGCCCCTCTACTGGCAATTCCTGATCCTGGGAAATTACTCCACCCAAACCACACTAACGAAACCCCTACCTGTTGGGGTTTTGGAGTAGTTAGCTGTTGGAGAATAGAAATATCTGGCCCTGTTGCCCTTGTATAAGACCAATAATTTCCCCAAACTTGGCCAACATTTGTGATGCTAAATCCCCTAGCGTAACACACTGTTTCCCCAACATATCTGCAAGGTTGGAGACCGTGGGCGACTTGCTGTTAATATTCGTGGGCAAGGAATGTTCCGAGTCATGTGTAAAATAGGGATCCAAACAATGGAGCATAGGGTCTGCCCACACCGAACATGACTCAGCTACCTCATAGGTGGGTGAGACATTCGGACCCCTGGTGGTGGCCAACTCGATGGACTGTACGGGCCCACCTGCGTTTGAGCACTGGGGCACCAAGCGCAAAGAATAAAAGGGATCCAAGCGCTGCTGGGAAACCTGCGGCTGAGTCGGCGAGGCCACACCAGCCTGGTGCTTTTTTCTCCTGGCGGGTTTCTTCCCCACCATAGGTAACCAACCAACGATCATCCATAAAGACCGGAAACCTCTAAGTACACTGCAACAGGCTCCAAGAACATTCGAGCTCAACAATGCCTCCAACCATTGTGGGCTGCAAGCCCCTTCCTCCTCCAGTTCCTCAGCTGGCACTCTTCCCAGTTCAAACAGGGGGCAGGGCACTTCACAGCAGTCCCAGCAAACGGGCCCAGCCAACAGGTGACGCCCTTTGGCTGTCGCCCTTTGGCGGGTGCCCAAAGGGTCCCCAGCCCCTGTGTAAATGATGATACCTGCAGGGAAAAGGGATCCAATCAGGCCAGACAGACACCCGGACAGCTCCCCCCCCTAGCTTCCCCTTCCCTCAGCTCTTGCTCAGGCCACGCCCAAAGGGGCCCCAGCCCCTGTGTAAATGATGATACCTGCAGGGAGAAGGGATCCAATTGGGCCAGGCAGACACCCGCACAGCTCCTCCCCTAGCTTCCCCTTCCCTCAGCTCTTGCTCAGGCCACCCAGACCCCATCAATGACAAGGGACACCACAACCACCACCTTCTCCACAAGCCTCACCTGCATCTTGTCGGGATTCAGCCTCAGTAGACTCGCCCTCATCCAGCCTCCCACAGCCACCAGATATCATGTGAGCACCAAGATAGCAGGCCCTGGGTCAGATGAAAAAGAGAGATAGAGTTGGGTGTCATCAGCATATTGATATCACCGGACTCCAGAGCTCCAGTTGACCTTGCCCAGCGATGAATTATTATTATTTATTTATTATTTTAGACATTTATATAGCGCCAGTCGTGTGACCTGGTGCTGTACAGAACATAGAATTAGACGCGGTCCCTGCCTGTGGCTTACAATCTATAAGGCAAAGGGGGGGAGACAGGGAGAGGGGACAGTGGGAGAGACAGGGGAGAAAACAAACAAACATTCAAGCGGATGCAAAGTCTCAGGTGCGTATGCTTGGCTTGGGTACAAAGAGGTCGGTAGCAGCAGTCAGCAGAGGAGGGCAGACAGTAAGAGTAAGGGAAAAGACTAGCAGGCATTGGGAAAGGCAGCAAGGAAAAGGTGGGTCTTGAGGAGGGATTTGAAGGAGCGGAGGGAGGAGGCAAGGCAGATGTGGGCAGGGAGGGAGTTCCAGGCATGGGGGGCAGCGAGGGAGAAGGGTTGAA
>QEPC01002218.1:560699-597398 GCA_003113815.1 Sphenodon punctatus | reverse complement strand
CAGGGTGGGCTTTTTGAGGATGGGGGAGACAGTGGCATGCTTGAAGGCAGAGGGGAAGGAGCCTGTGGAAAGGGAGAGATTGATGACATGTAGAAGTGGGGGAGCGATAGTGGGAGCAACAGAGGTCAGGAGGCGGGAGGGGATCGGGTCAAGGGGGCAGGTGGAGGGGTTGGATGAAGAGAGCAGAGCAGAGATTTCCTCGAGAGAGGCAGGAGGGAAGGATGTGAGGAGGGAGGGGGGAGGGGGGAGGGGGTGGGACGGGAGCGGGAGGTGGAAGTGGAGGTGGGTGGGAGGCCGTGTCCCGACGGATCTTGTCAATCTTTGATGTGAAGAACAATGCAAGATCCTGAGCAGCAAGGGAAGAGGGCGGAGGAGTTATCAGTGAATGGGTTATCAGTGCTGTTCTGTAGTTTTGCTGGTGGTTTCTGCTTGGCTCCATAAACCTGGCTGGCATCTGTGGATGTGGTGTTGACAAAGTTGAATTAAATTGTGTTGCATTAATGATATAACTCTTGTAAAAGAGTCACATTAAGTCCTTGCAGGCCCGGGTGCAGGCCAAGTACAGGGGATGGTTCGCCTGCAGAGACCATCACCTGCTAGCCTCAGAACACAATGCAAGCCTTTTCCCTTTAAGGGGATTGTCAGAAAAAGAGCAAAGGAGGATGTGGGTGATTCGGCCCAGCTGTGCAGGGTAACCAGCTAGGTCTCAGATACAAAAGTCAGAAAGTTCAAAGAGAGACCACCTGAGAAATCTAAGAGTTGTCTCTGGGCTAGAGTCTGCCTTTGAAAAAGCCTGCTGTGCGGGTAAGGAGGCAGGGATCATCCTGGGTTACATTGGGAAAATGGAGTCCCTGGAGATGACTGATTAAAATGGGTAGGAGTGGCAGGCTAGAGGTCTCAGGGGCAGGAAACCTCAAGCTGTTTGACAAGGAGTGCATCAGTCAGAGAGCCTGCTCTAACAGGTTTCCACAAACCCATAAAGGGATTCAGCATAGACCCCTGGGAGGGGGAGCGGGAAAGGAAAGAATGCTATGTAGAATTTTGTGTGTCTATATTTAAGAATGTAAGAAGTGCCATACTGCGTCAGATCAATGGTCTATCAAACCCAGCACCTCTCTCTGACAGTGGCTAATCTCTTTTGTTTGGAGGAAGTACCCAACAAGTCACAATGGGGCAATCCAGTTCACTCCCAGCTCCTGACAGTAAGAGGATACATTCCCCAAACCTACCTGCCTAATAGCTGCTAATGGACCTAGCCTCCAGAAACGTCTCCAAACCTTTCTTAAATCCATCCATACTACCGGCTGTGACCACATCTTACGGCAAGAAATTCCACAACTTAATTGTGTGTTGAGTGAAAAAAATACTTTCCTTCATTTGTTTTAAATCTGCTACCCAAGTACCCATTAGTTTCATGGAGTGTCACCTAGCCCTAGTACTATTTGAGAGGGTAAATAAACATTCCCTATTAACATTTTCCACACCACTCATTTAATTTATTTATTTAATTATTTATAATAAAATTTGTATGCCGCCCCCTCCTGCTGAAAGCATCTCAGGGCGTCTAACAACATGTTAAAAACAAATAACAAATACAATTAAAATAGAATAAAAAACAATTCAAACCCCTGCCCCTCCCTAACCCAACCCACCCACCCCATCTCCCTCGGGAAAGGCATGGGGAACAGCCAGGTCTTAAATTGTCTATGGAAAGAGGGGTGGTCGGTGGTGAAGTGGACCTCCAACAGGAGGGAGTTCCACAGCCACGGCGCAACCACAGAGAATGCCCTCCTCAAGGTCGACACCCGAGAAACCTGGGGGACCTCGAGGAAGGCGTCCCTGGCCAACTGCAGTGGCCGATCCAGGACCCGGAGGGTGAGGCGGTCCTGCAGGTAGGCAGGGCTCAGGCCATCTAGGGTTTTAAAGGTCAACACCAACACCTTGAATTGGGCCCGGAAGACTATCGGCAGCCAGTGCAGAGAATGAAGCACTGGTATAATGTGCTCGCATTGGCCTGTCACCATCAGGAGATGAGCTGCCGCGTTCTGCACCAACTGCAGTCTCTGAACCAGCACCAAGGGTAGCCCCATGTAGAGTGCATTACAGTAGTCCAGTATCAAGGTAATAAAAACATGGACGATTGTGGCTAGATCAGAGTCTGAGACATACGGCTGAAGCCGACATACCAGATGCAACTGGTGGAATGCCCCCTTCGCCACAGCCGCCACCTGGACATCCAGGCAGAGCTGTGGATCCAGGAACAGCCACAGACTCTGAACCTGAGATACCAGGGGAGGACGGACCCCATCAATGATGGGGGTCAACACTACCTCAGCTTTCCCTACAACCATCACTTCCGTCTTGCCAGGATTTAACTTCAGGTGACTCGACCTCATCCAATCCCCCACAGCCGCCAAGCATTGGGTAAGCACCGAGACTACTGGGCCTGTGTCTGATGAAAATGAGAGAGATAGCTGGGTGTCATCAGCATATTGATGACACCGTACGCCAAACTCCCTGACAACCTCCCCCAAAGGCTGCATGTACACATTGAACAAGAGAGGGGACAAGATGGAACCCTGTGGGACCCCACATGTGAGACCCTGGGGAGAAGATGAAAAATTACCCAGGATCACATGCTGGGATCTCCCAGCCAGTAAAGAGCGGAACCAGTCAAGAACGGTCCCACCAATCCCTGCCTGGTCCTGCAGCCGAGTCACCAACAACTCGTGGTCAGTGGTATCAAATGCATCCGAGAGATCTAACAGGATCAACAGGGTCGAATTACCCTCGTCCAACTCATGGGAGAGGTCGTCGACCAAGGCCACAAGCGCAGTCTCTGTGCCATAATCTGGACGAAAGCCAGACTGCAAGGGATCAAGAAAATTGACCTGGTCTAGATGCTCCTGCAGCTACAGAGCCACCACCCATTCAATAACCTTCCCTAAAATGGGAAGGTTAGAGACAGGCCGATAGCTGTCTAGGACACCAACGTTCAGTGATGGTTTCTTGAGCAGGGGCCGCACCACAGCCTCCTTGAGACTGTCCAGTACCCTGCCCTCCCCAGGGGAGGCATTGACAATCCCCGCCAACAATGGCCCTAATGTGTCCTGGCTAACCTTAACCAGCCAGGACAGGCATGGATCTAATTCACAATAAGTGGCTCGAACAGTCCCAAGAGCATCCCCCACATCTAAGGCTGACACATCCTGAAATTCATCCCACAAAACACGACAAGATGGGGCTTATAGTGCTTCTGGCTCACCTACTACTAAAAATGTTGCGTCAAAACTGTGGTGGATTCGAGCAATTTTATCCACAAAAAAGTTCAAAAACAAATCACAGCGGACATTTGATGACTCTAGATCCAGGCGGAGGCAAGTCATACTGACCAGCCCCCTCACTACCCGGAAAAGCTCTGCTGGGCGGGACTTAGCAGACGCAATGAGGGCAGCAAAGAAAACTCATGATTTTATAAACTTCTATCATATCCTCTCTGTCATCTCTTCTCCAAGCTGAAGAGTTCCAACCTATCCAGCCTCTCTTCATAGGGGAGCTGTTCCATAGCCCTTATCATTTCCATAGCCCTTTCCCCATTGCTGGGCAACCAGAACTGCACACAATATTCAAGATGCAGTCTCATCATAGATTTATATAGAGGCATTATGATATTCTCAGTTTTATTCTCTATTCCTTTATGAATAATTCCTAACATTCTGTTTGATTTTTTGACAGTCACCGCACACTGAGCTGAGAATTTCAATGTATTGTCCACAACGATTCCAAGGTCCTTTTCCTGAGTGGTAACTTCTAATTTAGAACCCAGCATTGTGCACATAGAGTTTGGATTCCCCCCACCCCCTATATGCATCACTTTGGACTTGTCTACATTAAATTTCATCTGTCATTTACATGCCCAGTCACCCAGCCTCACAAAATGCCCCTGTAATTCTTCACAGTTTGCCTGTGTTTTAACTACCTTGAATAACTTGGTGTCGTCCTGAAATTTGATCACCTCACTCCTTACTTCCCTTTTCAAACCATTAATTAATACATTAAAAAACACCAGTCTCGGTATACACCCCTAGGGCACTCCACTGTTTACTTCTCTCCATTGTGAAAACTGAGCATTTAGTCCTACCCTTTGCTTCCTATCCTTTAGCCAGTTACCAATCCACAGTAGGACACTGCCTCCTATCCAATGACTTTTTAATTTCCTCAAGAGTCTCTCATGAGGAACCTTATCAAGTGCTTTCTGAAAGACCAGATACACTATATCAGCTGGCTCCCTCTTATCCACATACTTGTTCACACCCTCAAAAAATTCCAATAGATTAATGAGGCATGACTTCCCTTTGCTAAATTCATATTGACTCTACCCCATTAAGCGTTGTTTATTAATATGTCCCATGATTCTGTTTTTAATAATAGTGTTCACCATTTTGCTTGGCACAGATGTCAGGTTCACCCATCTGTAGTTTCCAGGAACTCTGGAGCCCTTTTTAAATAACAGCGTTACATTTGCTACCCTCTAGTCCTCAGGTGTAGTGGCAGATTTTAGTAATAGGTTACAAATTACCAGTAGTAGGTCTGCAATTTCATATTTGAGTTCCTTCAGAACTCAGAGGTGTAAGCCATCTGGTCCTGGTGATTTGTTATTATTTAGTTTGTTGATTTGCTCTAGAACCTCTTCGAGAGTCAACCTGTGAAGTACATTGAATGGGCTTCCAAGATTGTGTTTTTAAATAGTCTTCATGCCTCTTGCAGACATTTAATCCTCGCCACTGCTCCTTTTAGTTTCCTTCTAACTAGCTTCATCATTTTAGTATAGTCCCCCTTTTTAAGTTTAAATGTTACTGCAGTAGTTTTATTTACCATTCTCTCTCCACTAGTTATATCAAATTTGATTATATTATGATCACTATTTCTAAGCGACTCCACCACCATTACCCCTTTCACCAGGTCCTATGTGCCACTTAGGGCTAGATCTAAAGTAGTTCCTCCCTTTGTTGGTTCCAGGACCAGCTGCTCCAAGAAGCAGTCTTTTATGGCATCTAGAAACTTTACCTCCATATCTCATGCAGAAGAGACATCACCCAGTCATTCAATATTAGGATAATTGAAATAGCCCATTATTATTGTATCACCGATTCTAGTAATCTGTCTAATCTCCGCTAGCATTTCATAATCAGTCTCGCCATCCTGGTCTGGGGGGCTTTAGTATAGCCCCACTTCCCTGTTAGGCATGGATTTTTTATTCATAGAGATTCCAGAGTACAGTTCACTTCCTGTAAAAATTTAATCATACTTGATTCAATGCTGTCTATAACATATAGAGCCACTCCACCACCAGCTCGATCTACTATATCAATTCGATATATTTTGTACCCTGGGATTACTGTGTCCCATTGACCATCCTCATTCCCCCTGTCTAGATCTTCATTCAGTGCCATACACTCCAGTTCTCCCATCTTACTTTTTAGACTTCTAGCATTTGCATATAGACATTTACATGTATTTCTTTTGGTTTTTATTCTTAATCTGCCCATTATAAGTAACCATTTCAGGTATTTTGGAATAATGTATATTTGTCTGTTCGGCACTGATTTCTGCCTGAGCTCCCTCAGCCTTTTTCCTATCCTCTATATTAAGATATTCTAGTTTCCCTGAATTAACAGCATCTTTTGGATATACATTGGTCTGAACCATGCGCTTCTCAGTACCTGTTGGCTTTCCCCCAGATTCCAGTTTAAAAACGGCTCTCCTTTTTAATTTTTAGCACCAGCAACCAACGTCCATTCTGGTTAAGGTGGAGCCCTTCCTGTCAGTATAGGCTTCCCCTTCCCCAAAAGACTTCCCGGTTCCTAATGAATCTAAAGCCCTGCTCCCTGCACCATCGTCTCACCCTCACATGGAGATTGTGGAGCTCAGCCTGCCTCAGGGTTCTGTGTGTGGTACTGGGACCATTTCTGAAAATGCTACCCCGGAGGTTCTGGATTTCAATCTCCTACCTAAAAGCCTAAATTTGGCCTCCAGAACCTCCCTTCTACACCTTCCTATGTCATTATGTTTGGGAGTATTTAGGGTAGAGATCCGGAGATTTACCCTACAGCCCCCTTTCTAAAAATCCCTGAGAAGACTCCAAGCAGTGTCTGTGTGTCAGGAATGCACTTTACAGCCGAAGCCTGGCATGAATGGTGTAAAGTATCGGTGAGGAGTGTCTGCCTCTGTGGGGGAAAGGAGGAGAAAGAGACTCCCTGTGTTCTCTTGGTGCCTGGAGCTGATTGGCTGTTTCTTCCCCTTGCAGGTACAAATACAAGGGCTGGGACACCCTTTGGGTGTGAGGAGTGTCTGCCGCTGTGGGGGAAGGGAGGAGAAAGAGACTCCCTGTGTTCTCTTGGTGCCTGGAGCTGATTGGCTGTTTCTCCCCCTTGCAGGTACAAATACAAGGGCTGGGACACCCTTTGGGTGTGAGGAGTGTCTGCCGCTGTGGGGGAAGGGAGGAGAAAGAGACTCCCTGTGTTCTCTTGGTGCCTGGAGCTGATTGGCTGTTTCTCCCCCTTGCAGGTACAAATACAAGGGCTGGGACACCCTTTGGGTGTCATCCGAAGGGCAACACCAAAGGGTGTTGCCTGTTGGTGGGCCCGTTGGTGGGGCTCCGAGTTGGTGTGGGCACCCCTCCTTGAAGTTATTTGCAGGGAAGCAAAGATGCATAGTCAGCTCACGGCCGCGCCCCGGAGCAGGAGTGTGATATTCCTTTTTGGTTGTGGGGCGTGAGGAGAGCGAGCTTGCTGGAGAAGCCGCTGACTACAGAATCCTGCTGGGAGCTGACAAAAGTAAAGACACCTGTGCGAGGATGAAAGGCTCTAAGCGTTTAAGGGTGGAGACGGCTGCCCCCCCCTGTCCTCCGGATAAAATTCTAAAACAGAGGCGGATGGAGAGCTTTCTAGCTGGGCGCAATCCTGGCCAGCCTGGGGACAACATAGAGGGTGGTCTGGATTTGTCAGTAAGGAATCGCTTTGCAGTACTTTCTTCCCCAACGTTGCTACCAGTTGAGCAATCTCAGGATCTGTGCTCCCCTACCTCCTTGGGTGGTCATACTGCTGTAGGGAGATGGTCCCCAGTGATTGCTCAACATAGGGGGAGCGTGGAAGAAGCCAGTCTGACTGACTTTCTTGCAAACCATGTGGCACTCACCACAGAAACGATGCGATTTATGTTCTCGCAGCTTAACCAAATGAATGATAAATTGGAGGCTTTAAATGTATTTGTCTGCCAGAAAAATCGGGGGGGGGGGGTGACGGCTTTGGGCATGTGAATCCTAATATAACCCATGTTCCATCAAGAGTTTCTGTGGGTCCAGGGAGGGCTAGGAGAAGCCCTTATCAGGAAAGCGTAGATCCGCAGCTGAGAGTTGAGAAATCAAACTCAGCAGAGTGTGTTGATATTAGGAAGGGCTCTAGGCTCCAGAAAATAGAAACTGACTTGGGTGGTCAGCGGTATAGAGTCTCACCCAGGGAATTGATCTTTACCATCTGCCCCTTGGCAAGTGGTTATCTACCTCCCTGGAGCACCCCCTTGGAGGTAGCTGAGAACTTACGGTTGCTGACCCATAAACCTTTTACTAGGCATAATATTTCTGAAATTAGTTATAATCAGCGCTAGGGATCGATATATGATTAAAATTTTGTTTGATGCCCCACTTTGGGTGGCTAGAATAATAGAAAGGGTGGAGTGGTTAAAAGAGAAAGCTGTTTTTATATCAAGGGTTGCGCAAGTGGGCCCAGATCTTTTCCAGGTGGTACAGGAAGAATGCTTCCCTACGGGGAACAGTACCTTTATAGTGCACACAAATCCTCATGACCTGGTGGACCCAGCCATGAGGCAGGGTGGGCCATCTGCGGTTACAAGCCCATTAGCCCAAGGGAGCAGCAAGGGTCAAGGAGCGAAAAGGGTATTGACAAGAGCAAGGAATATGAACCCATGCAGAAGCAAGGGCCTAACCATAGCTAAAGAGGGACGATCCCTTGTAAATCTGCCCCCTATGGAAGTGTTAAACTGTGTGGTGCAGCCAGTTCAAGGGGAAGTAAATAGTGGAGGGTCAGGGAGTATGGAAATAGATCATGCACTGGTTGGGCTATCCCAGTTAGGAAACACTGGAATGGGAAACAATGGTTTAAATACTCTTCAAACCCTTGTGCAATCCAGTCAG
The DNA here is from genome assembly GCA_003113815.1 of Sphenodon punctatus. Taxonomy (NCBI): domain Eukaryota; kingdom Metazoa; phylum Chordata; class Lepidosauria; order Sphenodontia; family Sphenodontidae; genus Sphenodon; species Sphenodon punctatus. Next base: position 589,186 of record QEPC01002218.1, on the reverse strand, counting down.
AAAGGATATTTAGATAAATTTGGTTCCCTGTCAAGGAAATTGGGAGAATTTCAAAGCAGAAGGACGATGCCGAGCCTTGCATCAGGGCGGGGAAGCAGCCGAGAGTTAGTTGCGGGGGCTTCTCCCCTGCCTTTTTGCCCCCCTGTCTCCTCCTCCTTAGTTGAAGTAGGGGAGGGGTTAGGGAGGAGGGTTGGCAGTGATGATACGGTGGTGCCTTTGAAGACTGGGGAAGTTTTGGCCGGGGCCGTGTGGGTTTCCTCTGCCCTTATTGAGCTGAAAGAGGATGAGTTGGTGAAGGGGGATGGAGGTGAGGGCGGGGGACATATGGCCCGGAGCCCGCAGATACAAAATTCAGCGATATTGATCTCTCCTCCCCAGACCCTGGGGCAAGAAAAGATGGGGGACCAAGGCTTGGTTAGGGAATATTCACAGGTTGAATGACTTCCAGCAAAAGACCCCCGTATCCTTAGATTTTTGAGCTGGAATATCGCGGGGTGGAGGTCCCGCTTGAGGGACGTCGATTTTCTTCCCTTCCTGGATGGTTATAATTTTATCTTGCTGCAAGAAACGTGGACTCTATCCGAGTTTACATGCGAAGGGTTTAGAGTTTTTTCCTTGCCAGCAAGCCCTGCGGTAGGCCCCGGCAGACCAAGTGGGGGTCTTGCATTGTTGGTCTCTCAGGACCAACATGTCCAAATTCATCTTTGTGATTCCATAGGAGCCTATTTTGCCATGTATTACTGCTTATTCCGGTCTGGATTGGAGCTATTGGTAGGGAATTTGTATTACCCCCCTGTTTCATCTCCCTTTTTTTCCATTGATTTTTTGGGGGCTGTACAGGGAAAACTGCAGGGGTGTTGCAGGTTATATCCGGGGGCAACATTGTTGTTAGGCGGGGATTTTAATATAAGAGTAGGTAATCCCACTCTCTCATCAGAATCCCCAAGTCTTGATGATTCTGATTCCCTGCCCCCTGTACGTTTTTCTAAGGATTGCACTGTTAGCTCCGGCGCAGATCAGTTACGGGAATTATTATCCATTGCTGGACTTATGATTTTGAATGGTTGCTCACATGGTGATTATGAGGGGGCTTTCACTTTTCATTCAATAAGAGGGTCTAGTGTAACTGACTATTTTTCATTATTGGTGCTCTTTTTTCAGAACGTGATTGATTTTCGTGTTATTCCCAGGCCTGAATCTGACCATTTCCCCCTCTCACTTTTATTGGCTGACCCCTATACCCCTCAGTTGGAAAGGAGTGTGTCTGGGTTGACTTCTGAGGGAGAGGGGTTGGTACGGGTAAAATGGACTGCAGATGTAGGGGCAGCGTTCGTCGATTTCACCCTTCAGCCTGCAGTTGAGAGGCTGGTGGGTGGGATTGCGGACTTAGAGGGCGATTATCTGGCGGAGTATGACAAGCTGATGGCCTGGCTTCGCCCACTTTTGACTTATGAGAAAACAATGGGTCATGGGCAGAGAAACCTACCTACCTTGGTTTGACCAGGAGTGTAGAGACTTGAGGAGGAAGCTTAGGCAGTTGGTTAGAGGGTTAAAGAGGGAATCTACTTGGGCTCTCAGATTAGAGCTTCTGACCTTTCGGAGGTATTATCGACAAAGGATTACATCAAAGAGATTGGATTTTCAGAGATGGAGATGGGATCAGTTGCGGGAGGCTGTTCTCCAAAAAGACCAAAGGTCTTTTTGGAATCTCATTCGCCCTGGCTGCTCAAGGAACTCAACCCCAATAATTAATTCTGTTCAGTGGGAGGAGTTTTACACAAGACTTTTCTCCTCTACCCTGCAGGAAAAGTCTATTGTTTTGTCTCCAGCTGTATGTCTCCCGGAGTGGCCCTCTATTACCAAGGAGGAAGTGATTTCCCTTATAGGTAAACTTAAATCTGGCAAGGCCCCAGGGGAAGACTTTATACCTGCTGAAGCATTGAAGGCTAGACCAGATTGGTGGGCTGGCTTCTTAGCCCCACTCTTCTCTGCTATTAACTCTTCAGGAGAGATTCCTAAAAGCTGGGGTAATGGGATTATTGTCCCGATATACAAGAAGGGTGATGCCTCCCAGCCAGGGAACTATTGACTGATCTGTCTCCTAAGTATAACTGGAAAGCTGTATACTCATTCTCTGTTGGAAAGAATGCAGAAATGGATGAGCGAGGATAACATCTTAGAGCTAGAGCAGGTGGGATTTCAGAGTGGAAAGTCCACTATGGACCAAATACTCGTCCTTTCCGCCCTTTCTAACCATTATGTTGCCAAGCAGGGAAAGTTTTTCTTATGTTTTATTGACCTCTCTATGGCCTTTGATTCTATCAGCAGAGAAAGGCTCTGGGCTAAATTGGGTACTACTTCAATTGACAGGCGGTTGCTTTTCCTACTGACTCAGATTCATACGGGGAATCTAATCCGGATACGCCCAGCATTGTCCTGGCCACTTTCGGAGGCGATTAGGGTTCAAAAGGGAGTCAGACAGGGCTGTTTGTTAGCCCCGGGTCTATTTAACCTTTTCATAAATGACGTAATTCCATTTTTGAAAGAGGCTAATACACATCCCCCAAGGATTGGTGCAAGGGAAGTCCCAGCCCTCCTATACGCGGACGATATGGTCCTGATTTCCCAGAGCCTGGTGGGGCTAAGAAGAGCCTTGCAGAAGTTTGGGGAATATTGCGATAGGGAGGGCTTAAGGATAAACTTTGCCAAAACAAAGGCTATGGTGATGGGGAGGCAAGGCTGCAGGAAGCTCCATCGATGGGAAATTAGGGGTAATCCTATTACCCAGGTAAATGAGTACAAGTACCTAGGGGTTATTTTCAATTCGATAGCAAGCTGGAGACATCACTATCAGGCAGTTATGCTTCAATCAAAAAATACCTCAAGGGCTATCCTGGGGTTTTATTTTTCCCAGGGTGGGAGACTGGTATTACCGGCTTTACAGCTTTTCAAACTTAAAGTTATTCCACAAAGTTTATATGCCTTCCCAGTTTGGGGTTTGTCTTACTTGAGGAAATTAGAGACTATACAAAACCGGGTTCTTTGTTCTATTCTGGGGGTTCCGAAAGGCACGCCCCAGGTGATACTGAGACGGGAAACGGCTTGTCCCACAATTAGATCCAGAGCTCTACATTTATTGATGGGGTTTTGGTTGAGGGTCTTTCTGTTCCCTTCTCAGGGAAATTCCTTGCTGATTGTAGCAGTGAGAGTGGGATTCTTGAATGCCTGGAGCAGTCGGGTGGAGGATGAAATTAAGCTCCTGGGCTTTTCGAGAGAAGCTCTTGAGCCCTTGGGCTACGAAAGAGCTATGTCTATAATTAAAAGGAGGATTTTAGATCAGGAGATGCAAGAGGAGGATTCTCTGATGGCTAACCAGCGGGTGGCGCCAGATTACCCATTGAGGGGAATTTCGGATTTAGGGAACAGCTATTTACATCTCTGGCTGGACTTTAATCAGCGAAAGATTTTTACATGTTTCCGTTGTAATGTGTATTCATCCGCTGTATTGGAGGGGCGTTACAGGGGCACGCCGAGATCAGAGAGAATCTGCCAGTTATGTGATTTACATGAGATAGATTCCCGAGAACATATCCTCCTCTATTGTACTGCTCTAAAGGGCCCCAGGCTTGCTTTGCTGGCAAGGTATATACAGGATTTTCCTGACTACGGGAGCCTGGAAAGGAGATTTTTTCACGAAGCTGACTCGATCCTTACAAGAACTGTGGCTAGGTTTTGCCAAATTTTCCTTCGTTTAAGAGCCGAGCAGCTGGATTCAAAATTGTTGATATAAATTGTGGGCTATGGAGTCCGAGGTGGTGAACTTTTATCTCGTTTAAACTCAGGATATTGTGGGGAAGGTAGGGTTGTGGACGATGGGATGCTGTGCTGGTCATAGAAATCCTTGAAGTTAATGGCAGTATATATCTGATAGTGCTATATAGGTGATTAAGAGTTTAAACCAGAATGGTGTGATCTATGATGTTTAATATTGATTATAAACTCCTCAAATATGTCTAAATTTGGACAAAAGTTTTATCTTATTTTATTTTATTATTATTATTTATTTATTTATTTATTTTTTTACTGTCAAAAATAATAGTTATTATATGTAGATTTTCTGAATTATGAGCTTGGCTCACTGTGGTTTTATGTATAATGTTTTGTAAATTGTGACAACCTTCAGGTTATACAATAAAGTTATTTGATTTGGTGTAAAGTATCTCTTAATAGGGATGTGCGAACAGAACATGGTTCGGATGTTTGGACGTTAGGTTCAAAAACCGAGTTCAGGTTCAATCATTTGGTTCGAAAACCGAGTTCAGGTTCAGTCGTTTGGTTCGGCGGATTTAATTCCTCCCCGAACGTTTGGCGGAGTTTGGACCTGTTGCGAGGCTTGGGGCACTCCAGGGACCCCCAGGGGTTCCCATGGCAGCATGGCAGGCTGTCAGAGACCCAGCACCAGCATCAACAGCAGCAGAGACTGGGAAGGCTTGGTGCTTGGCACCCTGGGTCTGCTCGCTCTATGCTGGCTGGGTTCTTCATTTCTAGTCACCATCATGACAGGCAGTGGCTGGCTGGTTGGCTGGCCATGTGAATCACCATCAGGCAAGGCTACTTGACCAATTTGCAGAAGAGTTGGTTGAGATCTGGCAAGCAGGATGCCAGCCTGAAATACCTGGCCCCGTATGGGTGCCGTGCCAACCACCAAGCCATGGCCGGGCCTCTTCCCTGCCTGGAACATAGGCCCCATAATGCTGAGGGTGGGACCTGGGGCTGGAGTGGCTGGCTGTGATGCAGTAGAATGACAGCATGCCATGAGCAGAATGACGACCCCAGAACCCTGAGGGTGGGTCCTGGGCCTGGAGTGACTGGCTTCTGGATGCAGTGCAATGACAGTCCTCCCTGTCTGTAACATAGGCCCCAGAACCTTGATGGTGGGTTCTGGGGTTGGAGTGGCTGGCTGTTTCTTGATGCAGTGGAATGACAGCTCCATGTGAGTGGAATGATGGCCCCAGAACCCTGAGGGTGGGTCCTGGGGCTGGAATGGTTGGCTTCTGTATGCAGTGGAACTACAGCCCTCCCTGCATGGAATGTAGGCCCCAGAACCCTGATGGTGGGTCCTGGGGCTAGAGTGTCATCTTCTAGATGAAATGGATGGACAGCCCTCCCTGCCTGGAACATAGGGCCCATAACCCTGACGGTGGACCCTGGAGCTGGATTGACTGGCTGTTTCTTGATGCGGGGGAATGACAGCTCCCCATGGGCAGAATGATGGCTCCAGAACCCTAAGAGTGGGTCCTGAGACAGGAGTGGCAGCTTCTGGATGAATTGGAATGACATCTCCCATGTGGAGGGTCTTTATTTGCTTACAGCATGGTCCAGGGACTTCCGGCTCTGCTCTTGTTGGACACAGACAGCTATTTGGACTTAGAGAAGGTATTCTTGAGGCAGGTGGGGAAATAGCCAAGAGGAGCTTGCAGGCTGGCTGGCATGGGTGGAGCAGTGGCAGAGGCCCGGCCAGGGCTTGCTGGCTGGCAGCACCCCCACTCGACTGGGCGCTGCAAGCTTGGCTTGTACTCAACAGAACTCAAGAAGCTCTACTGCCAATTGGTCAAGCCTTGCCCGGTGGTGAATCACGTGGACACCCAGTTTCAGATATTAGATTACCTGGTCTCAGAACCCGTGGCACAGCAGAGGTGGCATTGGCAGCAGCAGACGACATTGGATTGCTTAGTAGCAGAACCCGTGGCACATCAGATGCGGCAGCAGCAGGATTTGGCTGTGTGTAGCAACCATGGAGCCAGGATGGTAGGATTTGCCAAGGACAAGCTTCCATACAGCAGCAGATGACAGCAGCAGGATTGCTTGGGCACATTTGGATTGGCCAGGGCAGACCACCCATGGACCATCAGACAGCAGCAGTGGGATTAGGGTTGTAGTGGTATACCGCTGCAGCAGCTGTTACCGACGGAAACCCCTATTCCACGCATCACAGCATGATTAGGCATAGACAGCTTTCTGATGGCTGTGGCTGCGGTTTGTCGCAAATGGTGCAGCGGCATTGCGACTGGTCAATGGAAGCGGAACTTTTGCAGATTTCAATAAGAAGCAGCACTAACTCCCCTTTCCATCAATCGCGGAATCTTTGTGGTTATCTGATCATTGTATCATGTTTCCGCTGCCCAGAATACTTGCCATCGCGAGACCCGGCAGCATGATCAACTCTCGGACCCTGTTGACAACACCCGCATGCCCAATTTCATTGGTTAGGGCTTTCCCAGAGAGATATGTCCCACCTTCACCATTAAGTATAAATAGGTGTGTTTGTAGCTTTTTTCTCCCTCCTGATCCCTAATCGCAGTGAGAGTGAGTGGCTGTTGGAGCTGCGCCGCCAGCGTCTGTGTTTGTTAACACACTCTGATCTTCCACGCTCCATGACAAAATACCGCATCGCAACTCGAGGAGAGAGAGTCCTATCCCTTCCTAATTCATAGCACACCATCGATTTTGTATAAGCGCAGACTACAAACAACATAAAGAAGGTTTTGTGTAAGTGCTTGAACTTTTCTGCTAATTCTTCTAAACTGTGTTTTATTTAACTGTTAATGTAATGCTAAAGCAGCTAAAGTAATTCTGCTACAGCTACACTTTACATTTTCCATTATCCTTTTTTAAAATAAATGTACACATATGTTGTTTGCTGCTAGCCTTTTAGTGTTTACGTATATGTTTATCTCTCTGTTTGTGCCTCTGTTCATTTTGTTCATGATAATGGCTGTTAGTTGGATGGATGGTGGGATCATTGGTTTATTTGTGAAAACTGTGCTGTTGGGTTGATGATAACTGTGGCTGTCCCGATTCTTTTGTTGTGAACGGTGGGCAAACAGCAACCGCAGCTATCGCCACCCCCCCTCCGTGCTCTCCCTTGATTGACCCCCCTAGCAGCCCCCCCACCTATTCCCACATGTGCTCCCCAGTCCCTGCTCCAGGCTCGCTGGCAGCTTCTGTGGCTACCGGCTATGACCCCCACTCCTCCTTGCTCTCTATGGAGTGACTCTCCCGGCAGCCCCCCCCGGTGCCTATTTCCTCATGTGCTCCCCTGAGTCCCGACATGAGTCCCTGCTCCAGGCTCGCTGATGGCTTCCGTGGATACTGGCTACAGCCCCCCTCCTCCTGGGTCTCTATGGAGTGACTCTCCCAGAAGCCCCCACCGGGCCGGACCTATTTCCCCATGTGCTCCCCCGAGTCCCTGCTCCAGGCTTGCCATCGGCTTCCGCAGCTACCGGCTCTACCCCCCCTCCTCCTGACTCTCTATTGAGTGACTCTCCTGGCAAGCTTTCCTTGGTTATCTGGTGTGGGAGGGAGGCAGGGGGGCTGGTGGCTTACCTGATGTATCCCACAACCCACCGCAGTGTATGGAAACAGCAAAATCAGGCAGTGTTTTTTTAAAAAAGAAAAAAAATCCCCACCGGAGAGGCATGGCTCAAGGTTGCTGCCTTGTAAACAATGGTTCTGCGAACTGGTTCCAAACATTCTCACAAATGAGACGCGCTCGGCAGGGATGGGCGAATGCTGTTCAGAAGTTCGGAGTTCGACCCGAACTCGGCCTGTTCGGACGACTGAACCCGAACCCGAATTCGAACACTAACTGACCAAACTGAACAAACTTCCGAACGCCAAACTGACCAAACTGTTCGGTCAGTTCGGATTGCGTTCGGGTGAGTTCGAGTGGCAAAAAAAGGGTCACTGGAAGGTCAAATATGACAGGGAGGGGTAGTCCCAGGGTGGGAGCAGACTTCCAGGCACCAGGGGTGGAGAAGCTTGCAAGAAACAAAACTATCTGACTCCCCCCCCTCCCAACACCTTCTGAGCTAGTCACTGTTCCTGAACAGCAGGCGTTTCTGAAGGCTCCCTCTCCCAGCATTTCCCAGCTCCCCAATCCATTGCAATCCTCCTCCCATTTCACTCATCCAGCCCATCTACCTGCTTATATTAGATAGATTTAGTGGTTATTTTTTGTTTTTACCCCTCCCAGTGTTCCCTGTGTTTAATCTTCCTTCCTTCCTCCCTCTCCCCTCCATTGAATCCTTTCCCTCTCCCATATATTCCATCCCAGATTCCCTTCTTTTCCCCTGTTTTTTCATTTAGAGTAGGATTATTAGATTGCTTTAAGTTTCATTTTAGTTTTGTACTGAAATGAAACTTAAACCTTAAAATTAAACTTTGTGTTGTTTGTGATTCCCCCCATCCCATACATATATCTATATCTATAGATAGTAGATGGTTCTAGGAGTTAGCTTAGTGATAGAGATAGCGTTAGTGATTTAGTTTTAGTGTTTGAAGGAGTAGGCCTGTGTACTTATTAGATAATCCATTTAGTTCATAGCATTTAGAATAGTTAATAACAGTTAGATTTAATGTAGCTAGATTATATATAATATTAGATACAAACATTAAATTAAAAAACCCCATATAAAACCAAAATAAAAACCCAGATAAAATGAAATTTAAAAAACAAAACCATATAAAAAACAAACAAAAAACCCCCATAACAAAACATTTCCCGAACGCAGCCAAACTGGATGCAGCTGAACCAAATGGCTGAACCAGAACCGCGATTTTTTCGCCCATCGCTAGTGCTTGGGCGCCGTTATATACACAGTCATATCAAGCACAGCTTACTAGTTTGAACAATCACACGAACGATGACAGTCTCGAGCCCACATACAGTAAACAAAGCACCTTCCTACTCATTCCAAACAGTGCTTGCCAAAGGGTTGGCATTTGTGATCATGTTCAGGGCCATCCTGAAGAACATTGATTATGAGGCAGCAGCCTTATGATCTTCTGCTTCTTCCCATTCCCACAAACGTGATAGTCCCTGAAAACACTTTGGTTATTTTTATTTCAGTTTCATGATTTTTAGCTCCCAGCTCATGAGTCATGATTTGTGTGAACATTCATGTTTTGGCAACTTAGTCAATGCAGGCACTGCATGTAGTTTTCCTAAGCATACCTTACATATTTGCGTAGGTCACACAACTCTAGTTACAATAGTTTTCCATGTGATTCTGAGACTATCATTTGACAAATAGGAGCATACCCACTCAGGCCTCTCCGTAGTGAGTGGCTCCCTCTGGCATGCATCCCTGTCCAGAGTCCCACGTGGCCTATGCTGTTGATGTGTGATGTGTGCATGTGCTTTGTGTGTTACTTATTTACTTGCTTAGTTTGTGATATTAAAGATTCTTCATCAAACATTATGCTTGCTGTTAACCTAAATTCTCATCCACTCTCTTCAGATCAACTCCCTCTCTGATACATTTGACTGACAAACACTTCAGCAGGATTCTCTCTGTTACAGAATTTAAGTAAGTGTAATAAGGACATTTATTTAATATATTTTTTACAAAACAGCATACTAATCACTAATTGCTTGTCTTATTCCATTAGGTAATGATGAAGAACATTTGGTTCATTGGTGATTCCTACATCACCAGACTAGAGCAATTCTGCCACACAGAACACACCGAGGTCAATTTGAATTTGGAAAATGTTACAGTACGATGGATCAGAAGGGAGGGAATGCGATGGTCTAATGTATTGCCTGCTTTAAAGAATGAAAGGCAATTCATTGCCTCCATTTCCTCCCTTTCTTCATGCATTGTAATCCACTCTGGTGGTAACGATTTTGGAATGCTCAAAGGCGTTGAGCTACTAGAGTACATGAGAAACAATTTAATGGCAATCTCTCGGCTTTTTCCTGGTTGCAAGATTGTTTTCTCTGATCTCATTATTCGCAAGTGCAACAGATATAGAACAAACATGAAGGCTATTAATAAATGTGTTAGAAATGTTAAGAAGTCTGTTGGTGCTTTCATTAAAGATATTGACATGGTTTCGGTCTGGCATAGGAACATTTTAGCCTCTAATAGCAATATGTTTGTGGATGATGGTGTACATCTTTAACACTCTGGCATGTCTATGTTCTATAGTAATATTAGGTCTGCAGTATTAAAAAATGTATTGTAATGTGTGTTTTTAGGAATGCATATTGATGTAAGACCATGTTTTAATTATTAAAAATATTGAGAAATAAATGTACATTTAAAAGCCCTGGAAACTTTTTAAAATACACTCATTTTTTCTCAATTTCTTTCTGTAGATTATAAAAGAAAAGAAGAAATGGCACATGATTCTGCAAAGCGGAAACATTATTATTATTATTATTAACAAACATTTATATAGCGCCAGCAGTGTACCTGGCACTTTACAAAGTAATAAAATAGACACGGTCCCTGCCCCTAGGGCTTGATTCCTCTTCTAAGCTACACAATAAAGTCACTGTATAAGCCCTAGATTGTCGCTTCAGAATGGGAAAAAAAAGGGTACAGGAGACAGAGAACCATCAGAAGAAGCAGCACTCCGAGTCTCGCTGATCACAATTACCACAACCTTTTCTGGATGCTCCAGCTGTTGCTTCATGCACCGCACACTCACAGCTTCCTCTTGTGTTGCGACCAGAGTCCCCACAGCAGTCTAATGTTACCGAATTATCTCAGCCACTTCTATCAATGCATATTTCACCAGCAAAAATAACATTGCCGCAGCCTGGCAGTTCTAAATGCCATTACTTTCACAGGAGGCACTTATGGAATACCTTGTGAAATGCACACCGTCCGATGTAGAACAATCATCATTAGAATCAGACAGCGCTATAGAAAGCCAGTTGTTGTCACAGCAAGATGATGAAATGCTTCCGCTCGAAATCGAATGCACACCCGACGAATCTCAAAAAAGCATGGAGGAGGCAGTAACGCACCAATGCAACAACACACAGTGCCTATTGTCTACTTCAGCGAAAGATGCAGAAGAAATAAAAAACACTCAGGAAAGTGAGGTGGTACTACTGGGTGTGTCTGACAATGCCACTGTGAGTGCTGCGCATCGTGATGCTGACTCAGACGGTGATGTCACCGCAGATGATGTTGACATTATCTATTATGATGCTGACGGCTATGACTATGAAGATCCAACATACACCCCGAGTTACGCAGCACTGAAATTGGCAAGCCAACCATGCAAAAGAGCCAGGATTGATGACAACCTGAGAAATGTGGAACAGCAAGACCAAGGAAATGATTTGACCTTGCACTCTAGAATAAGAAAAATATAGCTCCGATGTTCAACAGATGTTTGTCTAAAAGTCAGTCAACCAGCTCCAACCGCACCACCACGGCAACAGCAACCAACGCCAGCAGTCCATCACCAGTGGCTTGTAGCACACCATTACTAGAAATTCTACACCTGCGTGTTCACTGGCTCCCTCAACATCAACAAATGATGACAATGTTTCATTGTTGTCACAGCAAGGAACAATCACCTCAACCACCAACAGCCATGCAGATGCAAAAAAGCGCAAAGGTCAGACGTCTGGAAACATTTCACTGCCTGTGATGAAAATAAATTTGTAGTGCAGTGCAAATACTGCTGCAGGAAAATAACACAAGCGAAAGAAGGAGGTAAGAGCCACCCTGGCACTAGTGGCATGCATAGCCGCATGAAGCACCATCACAAGTCTGTTCTCAATGCCTCTGGCAGAACACACTGCAGAACGACAAACACCTCCAATCCATCTAGAAGCACTGCTAGTGCTACGACTATGCAGAAAACATTGCCAGAATCTGTGTAAAATCAAATGAAATGGCCAGCATCTCACCATAATGCACAGTACTACCTCGCACTGGTGTCCAAGATGCTTGCAGTTGACATGCTTCCCTTCTCATTTGTTGAGAATGAGGGATTCCGCAAATGAATGGAGGGAATGGCACCACAATGGAAGGTACCGTCACGATTTTATTTCACTACAAACACTATTCCCAAACTCTATGAGGCATCATACAAAGCAGTATCAGATGCTATGAGTGACTGAGAAGGCAATGTTGTGCACCTTACAACAGACATGTGGACCAGTGCGCAGCACATGGAGTACCTGTCCATTACTGGCCACTAGATTCATCGTGACCCCCAAGAATAGACTGGTGAGGCAGCAAGCCATACTTGCTTTGGAGCACTTTCCTGAGACACACACTGCTGAAAATATCCAGGAAAAATTGTTACAACTGACAGAGCAGTGGTTGCAGCCCCTTGGTTCATTGGGTGTGTTGTTTCAGACAACGGGGCAAATATAGTGAAAGGCATTTCAGATGCAGATTTCCAAAATGTATCCTGCATGCCTCATTTGCTGCATCTCATGGCAAAGAAATTTCTCGAAGCAGATCCATTGATTAAGGACACAGTAGAGCGTGCAAAGAAATTGGTGGCACACTTTTGTAGATCAGCAACATCGCGCCGCGAGCTATGGAGGATACAGCAGGAGACAAACCTTCCACTTCATTTCTTCCCTATCGATGTCTGCACACGGTGGAACTCCACATATCATTTGCTGAAGAGACTGCATTCCCAAAGAGTTGCAATCGAGACTTCCTATGCTGTGGCCACAAAGTCTGTAAAAGAAGCCTCAGATATGGAGATAAATCTCAGACAGTGGAATGTAATAGAAAATCTCATTATTCTGCTGGAGCCCTTTCAGGCCATGACTGAGTTCATGAGCAAAGCCAATGCGACAGTCAACCAGAGCTTGGCCTCGCTTGTATTATTAAGGAGCCAAGTCGAAGACATCGCTGCCTCGCTTGATCATCAGCAGGTGGATGGTAAACGTCTTGCCATTATCTTGGGTAAAATTATTCACCAGAGCCCCCAGTTTGAAAAGATTGGTGAACATTCATTGTACTGAGTGGTAGCAGCTCTGGACCCATGTTTCAAGATGGTTAAGAAGGTCTTGGGGGGGGGAGAATCCGCTACCGCTGCATGCAAAGAAATCATCATACAGATGGTAGGAGAGCATGGCAACATCATGCATGATGAATCTGAAGAGGATGAAGCAGAGAGAGTTTCCAAAGATAACAGTCAACAGCCTCAGGCTTCTTCAATGTGGTCAAATTTTGAAAAGTATGGCCTCCTTGCACAGAATTGCACTCGACGTCCAAGAACAGTTGATTCGCTTCACCGTCGTTGTCACCGTCCAATAACATGCGCTGCAGCCGAGGATATGTACGATCAGTACCTTTCGTCGGATGGTGTGGTAGCATGAATAACTATCCACTCATTTACTGGGCAGAAAAAAGAGAGACTTGGCCAGCACTCTACAGTTTGGCAATCACACTCCTTGGTTGTCCTGCCAGCAGTGTCCCATCAGAATGTTTATTCAGCTGTGCGGGCGCAATTGTAGGCAAAAAAGAACTAGTCTGTCCAGTTTAAATCTTGAGCACCTAGCATTAATTAAAATGAACAGGTCATTCCTACCTAAAATTACTAAGGATTTCCTGCAAGCCACAGATGAGGAAATAATGAGGTGCACCTCAGAGGCGATAGATTACCAGAAAAAAGGTTATGACCACCCAGATGAAATCTCGGAAGGTATACAAGAGCACTGAGTGAAGAGGTAAGCTTGTCCACTAATGTCCGCTTGTGAGCAGCAAAGGTTGTTTTGCTGTAATGAAGTGTCAGTGATTCTGTTGTCTTTGATTGTGTAGTCAGTGTAGTCTTTTTCTGTTTCACACACACAGTTTGCAGAACTCGTGGGAACAGATCTCAGAGGCAGAATTCTGCAGAATGGATCTATTTTTCAGGATTGGAGCATGCACCAATGCTTCCAAAAGCCATGGATGCTGTGCGGTCATGGCCTCAACTGAATGACACATAGGAAACATGGACTTGGGAATCTCATGGGGTGGTTCATTTGGAAATAGCATAGGAATGCATTGGCATAGTGATTGTGTAGTCAGTGATTAATTTGTGCTGTCTTTTTCTATTTCACACACACAGTTTGCAGAACTCGCGGGAACAGATCTCAGAGGCAGAACTCTGCAACATGGATCTATTTTTCAGGATAGGAGCACCCACCAATGATTCCAAAAGCCATGGATGCTGTGCGGTCATGGACTCAACGGAATGACACATAGGAAACCTGGACTTGGGAATCGCATGGGGTGGTCCATTTGGAAATAGCATAGGAATGCATGGACTCAGTGTGTTGTGTGCATCAGGGAAATAGTGTGTTTTTAAAATAAATTAATGTATTTAATCTTCATCTTGGCTATTTAGGGATAGTGATGGTCCGTATGACTGAAAGAACAGCAGGCAAGAGAAGTGATCAATCCAAAGTTTAAGCTAAGTATAATAATTTTTTTAAACACTGATACATATGGCCTATGTACACATACAAGTATGTTTACACATACAATGTGTACACATACTTGTACATGTACAGTAGAAGTACAGATCCATGTACAAGTACAGGTCTGTGTATGATCCATACTGTACACATACTTATACAGTACAGTATGTGTACCTGTAATTGTACACGTACAAGTAGCATGCATTTATATAATATGTGATAACTAGGATTTTTATAGAAAGTGTTCCTTCAAATTCTCTATTAAAAATAAAAAAAGCAAACTGAACAACGATCAGCGTGACTAATAATTGTGCTTTAAATTATTTTTTTTCAGGAATATGGATAAATTCATGACAGGAACACACAACAGCTACACAGTCTATTTGTAGCCACAGCCAGTATTCTTCAGGGATCGAGTACTGATCCGATTGCCATTTTCATATGGAGTCATGAAGGAATTTTCCAACCACAATCACAACCCAGTAGTGGTTTTTTTATAAGATGTGAAAAGTTGGTTTTGCCTTCATCTGGAGAATAAAACAAATTGGATTTCCAGCCAAATTGATTACCACAGCTACCAACCTGTAGTACATTAATACCTACATTGAATAAAAATAATTTGGTATTCATTCCTATATGTGCTTTATCATCTTTCAATCACTGATCATACACTGGACACATGGTATATATTCTAGTTAATAAAAGAAATCTGAACACAGATGGTGGTGGTGGTGTAGTGGACTGGCAAAGGCCTATGGCAAAGGTAATACAATCATACTGCAGCAGCAGTGATAACAGTGCATGAATCTGTAGCTTCTAGTTTTTTGCTTTAAAAAGTAGCCCATTTTACTGTTGGCTGCTGGGAGGGATTTGAAAATAAACATATATATTAACTATTAAGAATCAATGCTGTGATGTGAGTGCCTCCACGTTTGAAGAGACACTCAATTGGTCTGGACTCATTACATTTGGGAAGAGAGTGAGGCACACATCTGAGAGGGGAGGGGGATATGATAGAAGTTTATACAATCATGAGTGTTATTGAACCAAAAAAAATAAGGGAACAGTTATTCACTCTCACAAAAATGTCTCTTGAGAGTAAATGTCATGTAGGGGAGGGGATACGAAATGAAACTAATTTGCACAGGGTACTAAGGCCTGGCCCCAAGCCTTTTGACATTCCGGCGGAACTGTAAGACCTGGCTGTTTGCCCAGGCCTTTGGGAGGGAGGGGGGGGGTTGATTTTTAATCCCCCACCAATGTATTTATTTATCTACCATTGGACTATGCCCTGTTTTATTGTATATTTTATATTTGTATTTTAAATTGTTTTAATGATTTTATTGCTGTTAGCCGCCCCGAGCTGCATTGCAGGATTGGGCGGGATAAAAATCCATAAAATAAATAAATAAAATAAATAATTGGTTTTTTGGGGTTTTTTTTAAGGGGAGTTCCATCGCACAATTAACTGGTTTTACAATTGACTGGCAGACAGTGCCAGATGTGGTCAGGTCAAGGGAAGTACAGTTGTATAACTGTGTTTAGGAAAGGGTTGGGAAATATTCGGGAAGATGGGTTCATGTATGTTTGAGAATGTAACTTCTTACTGGTTTGGGGCTGGGCAGTGACAGGCTGGCAGCACCAGTCAAAATAAGGGAATGAATCACCCCAATGCTGGATGGATGGAAAGACTGCAAAATGGCCCTGCCTGGAGAATTATTAATGATCGGTTGGTAAACATTCTATCCGTTGAACATACTAGACTTTCGTAGCAAGGGATCAGCTGCTGCAGATAGGGTTGTGTCACTTGTGTGTTTGGTCACTTCACTGGTGTGTGTTGTGAGCGACAGGACAGGAGCAAAAATAATGAGCAAAAATGCACATAAATGAAAAACAAACTATTTAATAGAAAAAATATTTTAAAACAAACTATTAAAAATATAATTTTTTGAACATACATTATTCATTAACATTATTTAAATTAAAACTTTGTTTTAAAAAGCATACAACAACTGTGTTGAAATCAGCTGCAGTCTGTCACTCTGCCTCAGCTCTGAGAAATCCATGTGTAACACGCAACTCCTGCGGTACTTCCATGAGCGAGATACGTAGGGCTTCGTTGTCCTCCCTCAACTATTGCACCACTTCCAGCTGGGCCTCCAGTTGTTCTGTAAAAATGGAATACAGTTAGTGTATGCATTCTTGAACAGCAGCAAAGTTATTTTTTTATGGGAACACTCTTCACAAGGGTACTAGTAACTAACTATGGACCTTAGAGAAATCCTTACCAATTTTCTCCTGTCTGGAGCTTATGTTATGGACTGCATCTGAAGTGTCCCATACTGTGGCCCAAATTGCAGAATCAATGTCCACAAGTATTTCCCCTGTAATGGGATTGAAAAATAAAACATATCAATGCACTATTAATGACAAAAGCCCTACTAATGTAAAGCATGAAATACAGTGAGAGATCACATTAAAAAAAAAGGATTTGACTTACCAATTCGAATAAGTCCATCAAGTAATGAAGCAAACCCTGCCAAAGCCATTCTGCCAGTCTTGAATTGAGATAGATTTGACATGTAAACATGCACCACATGGCCAACGTGAAATAAAGCCCGCCTGCCTGTATTAAATGCCTGTGGCTGTCAGCTGTCAGTCACAGGGAAGGACTGTTCTAATTGGTGTGCGTCCTTTGATAATTAAATGACCCATGTGGCCAAGGTGAGGCAGGTTCATCCAGGTAATAGTGACAGCTTTAAGCCACCTCTTTCTATCTGGTGGGAGTGGGAACATGGGATGGTCACGGTGCAGTGCACCTCAGTAATAGCACTAGAGATGCGGAGGATGGCTATATTCAATAAATAAATTTCAAAAACTTTATTAAAACAATTAACAGGTGGGTTGTGTGGATGGGTCAGTTAGTGAGTGAAAAAAGAAAGTGTCCCCCAAACCACAGCCAGAACTCAGGAGCAGACAGCCAGTCACTGCCAGCAAGACCGGGTGGGCACCACACCCCCTCTCCCTGTCTGTTGCCGGTTGCCGCCCACCAGTGTGTCTACAGAATGCAAGCAGAATGATATCATTTCATTTGAATGATAAAAGATATCATTTCATTTGAACTACTTTGCCTCCAATCCAATCCATCTCTTACATTGGTATCGGGACCACAACAGCACTGTATGGCATGTTGGAAGTGAAACTCTCTTGGCCGGGGGGGGAGGGGATGGGGAGTGGGGGACTTATAGTTTCCCAATTCCTAACTCTTCACGTTCACTTCACTCCACCCTAGTTTCTGCAGATGCAGTTAACTGTTTAGTGTTAACAGGTAACATAAGAAAGAGGTAGGTGTGGTGGCGGGTGTGTGATACAATCAATACACTGTGAATAGGGTAGTGGTGGGTGGGTGTCCCATTGGGTCAGTCACTGTCAGGTCATGTGCAGCAGGGCCGGGCTGGGCAGGACAGGAGGGAGGGAAGACACTGAGCGTGGGGTGAGGTAAGGTGGAGTTAACTCTGGTGTCAGGGAGGGAAGGTGGGCATGTAAGGACAGGTGGGGGCAGGGCAGTCAGTGACAGCGTCGGCGACTGTGAGGGAGCATAACGACAGCAGCGCTATGGGTGCAGCATAATAATACGTCATGCCGCCTGGCCTCGGCTACTCAGTCTTGGGTTAATGTAATAACTAAGCATATTTTGGGGCATACAAAGTATGCCATGAGCAACACAACACAGCAATAATTTTATGATTAACATACAATAACAGTAATGTAAAAGTTTTTTTAAAATAATTAAGTGACATGGAACAGTGGGGATTCAAACTTGTGGAATGACAGTTTCAAATCGTATAGCAAGCAGGAACCTTAACAACTATGTCAAGTCCCTCCAGGAGTTGTGGTCCAAAAACTTTAGTATGGAGTTCAAGGGGGTTAATGAGCCCTTCATAATTTTGATCCCCGATTAATCAAGGAAGCGGTACAAAATAATTTGAATTTAATGTTATGGTTCCTGAATAGTTTTTAACCCCCCACCCCCCCAAATGGGCCTTTTTGTTTTTAAGTAATATGTAAAAAGTTGAGAGTTGATTATATTTATTTTTTATAATGTTATATTGTAACAAAATATTCATATTTTATAATGTTATATTGTAAAAAAATATTCATGTATCCATCTGGAGAATGAAACAAATTGGATTTCCAACCAAATTGATTGCCACGGCTACCAAACTGTAGTACCTTAATACCTAAACCGAATACAAATAATTTGGGATTCATTCCTATATGTGCTTCATCATCTTTCAATCACTGATCATACACTGGACACATGGTATATATTCTAGTTAATACAAGAAATCTGAACACAGATGGGGTGGTGGTGGTGGCAAAGGCGTATGACAAAGGTATACAATCATACTGCAGCTGTGATAACAGTGCATTCTGTAGCACCTACTTCTTAGCTTAAAAAAGGAGCCCATTTTGTTAGTGTTGGGTGAGGGGACGGGGAGTTGGGTGGGGAGGACTGATAGTTTCCTAACTCTTTGAGGTGGGTGTGGGGGAATTCATGTGTTCACTCCCTCCCAACCAACCTACTGCACTGGATGGCAAGCTGGAAATCAAATCACTCTCTCGTCGGGAAGGGGGGGAGGGGATGGGGAGTTGGAGGGGTTGGACTGATAGTTTCCTAACTCTTTGAGGTGGGGGCAGGGGAAATCATCATGTTCACTCCCAACCCTAGTTAATGACTGGGATGGCAAGTTGAAAAACACTCCGAAAATAATAAATACTATTCATTATTTATTGGATGCCATGGTTCTTGAATGAGGACTGGCTGCATGGCTTAGATAAGAAGAAACTGGATCTGTGTGGTTAAACTGGGATACAAACAATTACAACATACATTATGAAAAACAAAAATAATAATATGATCTCACTTACATTGTGTTACATTGATAACCCTTACGTTCACAGTGTTACACAAATTGTGATTTATGCATTGTTACATTGCATCACTGAAAATCAAGAATTGTGATTTTAGTTTACATTGCATCAGTTAACATTGCATTCAGTTACATTATTACATCACAGCCAGTTCAACCCCCCCCACCCTTCGGGAGGACACCAGGAGGTGTGGTCAGGGGGCCCCAGGACCCCACGGTCACAGAGTCACTCAAGGGTGGTTGGTGGAGGTTGGCACAGGCACAGGAGGAATCACAGCCAGAGTAGGAAGCTCAGCAGCACCCCGGTGCGCTGGGTGCTGGCTTGGAGATCAGGACACAGTCACAGGAAAAAGCAGCCATGGAGTTTAACAGCAGTCACAGGGGCGGATGGTGGGGCCCTTGGAGGGGGCCTGCACAGGCAGGGGCAGCAGAACCCCAGGGACCAGACAGCACTGGAGGAAGCCCTGGACATCATGGAGGAGGTGGCCAGCGACCCCTTGGCAACAGGGCGGAGGCAGGAGCTCACAGCAGGGTCAGATGAACCCAGGGCACGGGGGCCTCACAGGCACAGCCAGCTGCAGGGGGCCAAGAAGGGGCCAGGGGCCAGGTGGTCCACCAGGTGCACATAGTGGGACCACTGCAGCATGCCCCGATGGTATCCCAGTGCAGACATGTGATGTGCGACCAGGTAGTATGCCTTGAAGGGATCTGGCATGCACATCGAATCGGGACCACACATCAGCCAGCGCTGTCAGCTCCGCCACAGTGGGCTCCGGAAAGCCATAGTTGGCAGCTGGGGGCCATGGAAGGTAACCCAGCTCCAACAGGCAGTGATAGGCCACACCACATGACTGCTGGTACCCACGGGCCCCGTGGACACAGCCAAAGCAGGACATGGCCAGGGCAGGGCCCCCCTCCACCAGAAAGGCCATGAAGGTGGACAGGCTGCACACATACAGAGTGGACATGGTCTCCGCCACTGACCACACCACACGCGAGCACCTCATCTCCGGGATGCGACCATTGGGAATGGGACAGAGGCCCAGCATCTCTGCATGCAGCTGGCAGTCACGGGCACTCACCTCATTGCCAAAGTAGTGGAGCCCAGAACTCAGACTTGCATAGGCACCTGTGCATCTGTCCAGGCAGTTGGCGAGCAATTGCACAGCTGGGGACTGCCAAATCTCACACAAGGCCATGATCTTGTGGAAGCTCCAGCTATGGGTTGCTATGCCTGCGAGCCCTGGGGAAGAGCAGCATCCAGCCATGGTCCAGCAGCACGGTCCTGATACTAACTGCAAGGAAAGGGGAGCTCCGCAAGTCCTGGAGGGATGGGAGGGAATGGGGAGCTCCAAGGACAGGCAATAAGGGCACTGGCTGGCGGCCGCAACATTGTAATGAGAACAAGCGAAGCGTGGGGTGCGGAAAGTGCAGCTGCTGGAACCGAGCAGAGCACACTTACAGGAGGGCATTCAACACACAAACCAGGGAGGCGAGGTGAGGAGGACACCCAACCGGCAGCCAACATAGTGGGGAGGGAGAGGTGATGACAGACAGACAGCAGTGATGCAGCTGCTGAAGTGCCCACACACGCCCGGGCGCAGGCCGGAGTCAGACCCAGTGCTACTCTATGTGAACGCTGTGACCCCACGGGGATACCAGTACACTAAGTGCATCTGCGCTGCCCTGCCTAGGCGGGGGTCTGAGGTTGTCAGTGCTGAGTCTGTGCATTTATTTATCCCAGTCTCATCACCACCTCCACGACCACTACCCAGTGCTGTGAGCCCCCCCCTCAGGCAGCACGGCCACTCCCCCCTGCCCCCCTGTCTTGGGGGGGGGGACAACTACTACTCCTCTGCCTGCGCTGCCTCCTCCTCCTCCATTCCTCTCTCGCCCTCCGCTCTCCTCTCCCTCCCGCCTGACTCCATCACGCGACATCCTGGTGCTGCTGTGTGTCTAGCTTAAATCCCCCTCCCTGACTGGCATTGTTGCTTGTTGCCTAGCAGCGATGTTGTGTGCTTTGTCCCAGGCTGGGAATCATTTTGCTTGATTCCCACTGTGTGAATCTTGGCCATCAGTTAATGTAATAACTAAGCATATTTTTTTGGCATAGAAAGTATGCCATGAGCAACACAACACAGCAATAATTGTATGATTCACATACAATAACAGTAATGTAAAAGTAAAAAAAATATATTCAAGTGAAACAGAACAGGGGGGATTTGAAGCCACGTAATGATAGCTACAAATTGTACAGCAAGCAAGAACCATAACAACTATGCCAACAGACTTCTGTTGTGCTTCTGATTTCTCCTACACTGAGGAAGTACGGAATGAGGATTGTAACAAACTCTTCTGCATGGACTTCACACTTCATTCCTTCAACTTTCTGAGCTGGTCCTATGATGTAAAAAATGACTCAGTCAGCCAATACACAGGTCACCTTAAACTCCCACCAGAAGTTTTGCTCAAAAATCTTTAGTTTGGAGGTCAATTGGGGAGCGTGGGGGCAGGTAAGGTGGAGTTAACTCTGGGGTCAGGGAAGGTGGGGGCACGTAAGGACAGCTGGAGGCAGGCCAGTCAGTGATGGTTTCCATTGCCAATGGTTTTAGACTCTCTAAGGCTATGTGGCTAGGATGGAAGGGGAGGGTAGAAGAGTAGCAAAATTGTGAGTGTGTGTGTCTCTCATGCCAGCATAGGTGTGTGAATGCTGCTAATAAAGACCACCACCAGTTCCAACTTCCAAGCCTGATGAACCCTCTTTCCAGAGAGTTGCAAGAAGAACACATCTGGAATAGAAAGAAGCCTCATTCTCAGCGCTGCCAAGTAACACCATTGGAAACATTTTAGAGTAGATGGGGGTGGGGGGCAGAGTGTTCACCTGTTCCCTTCCCATCCCTACCCATTCTAAAAATTTCCTAGCAGTTCTCAAGCTGCTTGCAAAGCCCACCACCACTAAATTCTAGTGCTAGACTGCAGCAGAAACTATAGCGTGTTTGGCCAAAAAACGGTCTTTGAAGTTCCATCATTTTACATATTAGCATTAATATGTAAAATATGTAAACATCCACATGTAAACACACAACATATGTAAACATCCACATTTAAACACCCAGCATATGTAAACATCCACAGGGTACAATGACACTCCACACCACAGTAATTGATGGCTGCATAGGTAATTACAAAATTATATGAGAAGAATGGATGGATTTAATTCTATTTGTGCTAGGGCAGAGTCTAGAGGGGGAGGGAATGATTAGTAATTATTTACCCCCACTGTGAAACCTCACAAGCCTCCCTGCTCCCTCTCTCTAGGAGGGTCATGCCATAGCCTGCCACGTCTCCCGATCCCCAAATCATACCTCTCTCACTCATAGTAATTGTCTTAAATTAAATTGCACCTCAAAGCAGAAAAGAACTCAGTGTATGATCTGTTTAAGATTTAATGACTATAATCATGTGGTCACAGAGAGCAATAAAAATATGACTGGGGACTGGGCAAGGAGCAGCTCAGGACAGAGGGGGAGGGTAGAACTATTTCCATTTGTCCTATTTTCATCACAAAAGGCTTGTAAGGGAAGTGCTGGGCAGGCAGGTCAGTAAAAAGGAGGTTGCCTTGCCTGCCTTCCAATTAACAGATATAATTGGTTCACTCACCTGACTAGCATGGCATGTGGCAATCCCAGAAGCTGTAGCACTAGCTGCTGTTTGTTACTTGCATGATGGGGGAGATTCCCTTCACAATCACAACAAGCCAAGCAAGGTTTACTCCGAGTATGCATTTATGTAAGCAGAGCAGGGCAGGGACCTTTTTATGTTCAACACACAGAGAGAGGTCTGTTTTCAGACATCAAGCTAATCCCAGTTTACCCACACGTGCTCATTTATATGCACATTGCAGGGCTGTATTGGTGCCTTATGGAGCCCTGGAACATGCATAAGGAATGTTCAAGTGTGGTTAGCATCATGTCTGAAAACACCTCAAGAGATTTTGGCAAGTGGCCACACAACAGCTGTAGCTGCTGTTACTTGCATGATGGTGTGTGTGTCTGTCATTTTTGTTATTGTTGATACCAATTTCAAAGATTTCATTTTTGTTAATGGTATCGATTAGGGGTGGGATTTCTGGATCTTCCAGTATCCGATACTGCCCGGTATTTGGTGTACCGGAAGTATCAGATTAAACCCGGTAATCTGGGTAATTTAGCGGATTCCCCCGTACCGGATTTTTTACATTGCGGCCATTCGAATGGCCGCAATGTAAAAATAAAACACAACCCCCTCACTTTCCCTCCCCAGTCCAGGCTGTGCAGGTGGAAGGGGGGGACACCCCCCACCCATCCTGCCCAGCCTGGCTTTAAAAAAAATAATTTCCTCCCCAAAGTCTCTGCTAGTGCGGGCTCCGGGCCGCCGCCGGCGACCAAGAGCCCACACCAGCAGGTAGGTATGGTTGTACTAGGGTGATCCCTGGGGTGGGGGTGGTTTAACACCCCCCCACCCCAGGGATCACCCTACCTCCCCACCCAGGGATCGCCTACCTTGTGCTCCGGGTGGCGGCGGCGGTCTGATTCTGGCGGCTTTAGCGTTGGCTGTGGCTGCTGGCTTCAGTGCTACTAGGCCTTCTGGTGAACTTTTGGGTTTCCCCAGAAGGCCTAGTAGCGCTGAAGCCAGCAGCCACAGCCAGCGCTGAAGCCGCTGGAGTCGGACCGCCGCCGCTGCTGCCCGGACCGCAAAGTAGGCGATCCCTGGGTGGGGAGGTGGGGAGGGTGATCTGATCCCTGGGTGGGGTGTGTGTTAAACCACCCCCACCCCCAGGATCGTACCTGCTGGTGTGGGCTCCGGGTCACCGGTGGCGGCCCGGAGCCCGCACTACTACTAACTTAGGGTTAAAACAATTTTTTAAAATCCAGGCTGGGCAGGGTGGGTGGGGGGTGCCCCCCTTCCACCCACACAGTCTGGGAGGGGGAGGGGGAGGTTTTTTTGTTTTTTCCCCATTGATTTCAATGGGCACAGTTCCCCATTGAAATCAATGGAACAAATCCGGTACCGGTAAACCGGTACAAATCCGGCAATCTGTTTTTTAAAAATCCGGTAACTGGTAAATCTGGTAGCTGGTAATTGCCCTGATGTCTTACTCCTAGTATCGATATCGTTTGGTCCCGTGATCGCACCAGAAACCGGAAACGGTATTTTAATTGCATGTGTTCTCATGGTGTCTGTCTGGGTTGTGTGAAAAGTGTTGTGAGATTGTGTGTGTTGTGGCTGTGTGGTTTTGTTTGGTTGAGGTGAGATGGAGGGTGAGATTAAAAAAATAAAAATGAAGATAAGGAAGGTGGAGGTGGAGGAGGAAGAGGCCTAACCTGGATCATCTGAGGTAGTGGAGGTCGACTCCTCACCAGAGGAGGAAGATAGCAGAGGAGGTGCCACTGCTGCCAGGTTTGTTAATTTATTTTTGTTTATTGTTCCATATAATTTTGAGAACAAGAAGAATACTTTCCTTTAGAGCGAGTTCACTGTCATGCGGGTGGGCGGGTGGGCAGTCAGGCACAAACAGTGGGCATCAGCTGGTGGCAGTGGATGGGCAGGATTTTCACGTGTCTTATTTCTGGGTCTGCCAGAGAGAGGGGGCATGGAGGCTCTACTGGCAGTCAGGCACTAGCTGAAGCACCCACCCAGACACATGCCAGCCAGGGTCTCTAATTGCCATCCCTAGCACCCCAAGAAGGGCAGGATTTCACGTGTCTTATTTATGGGTCTTCCAGAGAGAGAGAGAGAGAAAGAGAGATAGGGGTTCTCAGCAGCAGCAGCCAGAGTCTCAACTTGCAGACACTACAGCACCACAGGTGGTGGTGTATGTGGGAGAAAGGGAAAGAGGTGATAAGGCAGCCCTGCAGCAGCTGTGCTGTCCAGTGGATGGATGGTGATGCTCCTAGTGGATGGACACTGTCCATCCACTGTCCATCCAGCTGTGGAGCATCACCATCCATCGACTTGGTGTGGGAGAATGGGTATTGCTCTTGGAAGGACTAGAGGCATCACTATGAATGCATGATATTATGTAGGTATTGTTTAAATGTTCCTGTTTCAGAGAGGGTGATGATTAGGATGCCACTGGTACCACCAGAACCCCATCATGGCAGCGTTCGCAGCCGCAGGAGCCACACAAACCCAGGCCCACAAGGTCCACGGTGTGGAAATATTTCTACACCCCCAAGGGCGGATTCACAGAATGCAAGGTAAGAAGACACGGGGGCTGGAACAACAGGGAATGGATTGCCCTATGACCTGTTAGGAAGTCCCCCGCAGGGAGAGAAATTGACCACCCACCCACTTGTGGAGACAGAAGGGCTTGATAGACCATTGGTCTGACACAGTATGGCACTTCTTATGTTCCTATCTTTTTATGTTCTTTAGGTCTGGGATAAAAAATAAAGAGGGGGATGCAGGGGACAACATCGGGGCTGATAGCCCATGTAGAGAATGTCCACCTCATAGAGGTGGTGCAGCAGGACATGTCTCAGTCGGGGTACAGGGACACCGAGGAGGACTATCACCTGAAGCAAGGGAGGAAGGCAAGGCAGAAGTGCCACCACCACAGCCCTTCCCCTTCCAGCTCCACTGAGGAGTTTCCAGTCCCCCGAGAGGAGACCCATGAGACAAAGGCCTTTCGGGCACAGCTTGAGAGGCCCAGAAAGAAATATCTGGATGGGCTAAGGGTCCAAGCCCACACCATGGAGGACCGGCTGGTGGAACAGTTCGAGGAGCTCCAAGTAAGGGAGCGCAAGGCAGAGGTGTACGTTGAGTACCTCAGCACTGAGAAGGATGCCCTCGAACTGTTCTTCCATTTGGTCGTCAAATGGAAGGCGTCCTTGGTGGAGGCCTTGGATGTTGCCTGACAACATGGGTATGAGGTGGAGGAGGATGTGCCCGCCCCTCAGTCCCGCACACCCCTTTCTCCTTTCCCCCATGTTCCAGGGGACAGGCCTGCAAACTCCTAATTTATTTTCCTTTATTTGTATATTAATGTTTGTTTTCAAAAGTTGTAATGTTTTTTCAAAAGTTTTAATAAAAGTTATATTTGTTACCAGCTTTGTTTGAACTAACCAATCTTTTATCCCTCTGTGCCACTTCTGGCAGGTGGCAGAATCTCATTGTATATACAGCTTGTCAGATCCCTACCTGACAGCAGCAGTACATGTAACGTATTAGCCCCAAGATGTGCCAGCAGGGTCTCAACTTGCAGACAGCCCCCCAGGAGTCTAAGAATTGTAGGGAGGATAGAGACCAGATACTACATGGAAGAGGAGTTGAGGGGGAGGTAGAGATCTATAATAGGCTGGTATCGCGTCTTTGTCGACAAAATTCCAGTGAAATGAGAAACCAACAGAGTAGCAGACGCCAGGGATTAGTTCCTTTCCCAAACCAGAAATGGTTTGATGCTGAATGTCGGAGGGCTATGGGGAAGGTTTATAGGGCTTATAAGTGTACCGAACAGGTGCTGGTGTACCCCTTCTGGCTAGGTATTTTCAGGAGAAAAAAGCGTATAAGGAATTAATAAGGAAGAAAAAGAAATTGTTTCAGGACAGGAAGTGGCAAGCCCTTTTGACTGCAAGTGCCACTCATGATTTGAGGAGCTTCTGGTGGATTATAAACTGGGCGATATCTGACCAAAGAATGACCCGACCCATACAAATAGCTCCCTTAGAGTGGGTAAGTTTTTTTGGAAAAGTCACAGATAGATCAGGACGTGGGAACAAATTTGGTTGTAGGTGAGGTTGGTCTGATTCTACAACCTCTTCCAGAGTGGCTTCCAATCAGCGAATTAGAGGTAGACCAGATAGTGGGGTCCTTTTGTAATAGAAAAGCACCAGGGTTAGATTTAATACCTATAGAGCTTATAAAAGAGAACAAGGAATGGTGGCTGCCATTGTTGGCAAAGTTGTTTACTAGAATTAATATCTCAGGCAGCATACCTAGTGGCTGGACACGGGCTGTGGTGATCCCCATTTACAAGAAGGGGCAGAGAGGTGATCCAGCAAATTATAGGATGATTAGTCTGCTTAGTGTAGTAAGCAAAATATATGCTAAGACCTTATTAGCAAGATTATTGGAATGGACAAACAGCAAGTCGATAATATACCCTGAGCAGGCAGGGTTTCAAAAAGATAGGACAACTTTGGATCATTGTCTGGTACTTCACCATTTAGCAGAAAAATATAGAGTGGCAAATTGGAAAATGTATGCTGCTTTTTTTAGACCTAAAAGCAGCTTTCGATACAGTTAGTAGACCTATTCTCTTGGCAAAGCTCCAGGCGTTGGGTGTTGAACTGAGATTATTGATACTCATTAGGATCTTGTATGAGGATACCTTTGCAGTGATAAAGGTTGACCAGGAGGGTCATCTTACATCTGATGTCCAGATTAAACGGGGAGTAAAACAGGGGTGTGTGCTTCCGCCTACTCTCTTTAGCCTATTTATCAATGAATTTATCCCGACCACCAGGCAAGGAAAATACTTCCCACCAAAATTAGCATCAAAATGTGTGGGGTCCCTTCTGTTTGCAGATGATCTAGTCCTCTTATCCCAAACTAGGGTTGGGTTATTATGACAGCTTTCGGTGTTTGTGGATTATTGCCTGGAAAATCTTCTGACAATAAACGATGCCAAATCAAATGTGGTAGTATTTGCCCGAAGTAGGAAGGTATATAGATGGGCGGTAGAGGGTTGCCACTTACCACAGGTAAAGGGGTATAAATATTTGGGCCTGCATTTTGAGACTACAGGGAGATGAGCAGTCCACATGGAAAGTGCTGAAGCCCATGCCAAAAGTCAGTCTGCGGCGATTCTGAGGCTCTTTGTTGGAACAGGGAGGCGAAACCTAAAAATGGCAACCAAGGTTTTCGAGACAAAGGTAAAACCATCCTACCTTTATGGTGCCCCGGTGTGTGCCCCTTTGTGGGGGAAAAACCTAAATCTAGTGCAGTCAAAATGTTTGAGTTCCCTCTTAAAGCTCCCAAAAGGAACCCCGGTAGCTTCTGCTCGCCTTGAGATGGGTACGCGAGGGTGGAAGGAGGTAGCCTGGGAGCAAGCTGTACTTTTTTTCCAGAAAACCAGTAGGGCCCCTTGTGATAACTTATTACATGATCTTTTTTCTGACTCCTTTATTAGTCCATGGCGCCGGTCTGTTGTTGCCTACCTTGCTCGAGCTGGTATATCAGAAGCTTATTTGAGAACTAGGAGGTATGAGGTAGCCAAAAAGGAGTTGATCATGCGATTGAGAGATATAGATAGACAGGAGGATTGCTCTTTG
>QEPC01002218.1:516825-552991 GCA_003113815.1 Sphenodon punctatus | reverse complement strand
CCCACCCCCACCCTGCATCCCACCCCTAGACTGTTCCCCTTACTGCCTTACTGCCCCTCCAAACTAAAAACCCACCAGCCACCCCTGAGTGAAAAGACAACTTCCTGTGAGTGGAATGACGGCCCCAGAATCCTGATGGTGGGTCCTGGGGCTAGAGTATCAGCTTCTAGATGACGTGGATGGACATCCCTCCCTGTCTGGAATGTACGCTCCAGAACCCTGATGGTAGGTCATGGGGTTGGAGTGGCTGCTTCTTGAAGCGGTTGAATGACAGCTCCTTGTGAGTGGAATGACAGCCTCAGAACCCTGACAGTGGGTCCTGGGACTAGAGTGGGAGCTTCTAGATGATGTGGATGGACATCCCTTCCTGTCTGGAATGTAGGTCCCAGAACCCTGATGGTGGGTCCTGGGGCTGGAGTGGCTGCATCTTGAAGCAGTTGAATTACAGCTCCCTGTGAGCGGAATGACGGCCCCAGAACCCTGAGGGTGTGTCCTGGGGCTGGAGTGAAAGCTTCTGGATGGCATGGATGGACAGCCTCCCTGCCTGTAATGTAGGCTCCAGAATCCTGATGGTGGGTCCTAGAGTTGGAGTGTCTGGCTGTTTCTTGATGTGGGGGAATGACAGCTCTCTGTGAGTGGAATGACGACTCCAAAACCCTGAGGGTGGGTCTTGGGGATGGAGTGGCAACTTCTGGATGATGTGGATGGACAGTCCTCCCTGCCTGTAACATAGGCCTCAGAACCCTAATGGAGGGTCCTGGGGCTGGAATGGCATTGGTGGAGCAGCGGCAGAGGTGCAGCTAGGGCTTAGTGGCTGGCACCCCTGCTTCTCTCAGTGTTGCAGGCTGACAGGCATTGTTGGAGCAGTGGCAGATATCTTGAAGTCTTCAAGGCCCTCACGGATAATGGAAGATACATCATGTACCTGGAACCCATGGAACAGCAGACGGCAGCAGCAGGATTTTCCTGTGCGCAGGATGAAGCACCCATGAAGCTAGGATGGTAGGATTTGCCAGGGAAGAGCTCCCATACAGCAGCAGACAGCAGCAGCAAGATTGTGTGGGCACATTTGGATTTGCCAGAGCAGAGCACCCATGAATCAGCAGACAGCAGCAGCTGGATTACCAGGCCAGTGGGGCACATCACCCAAGGTTTACAGGGCAGGCAGACAGCCACCTTGGCATGCGAGACATGGCAGGCTGGGGCAGGGCTTCAGCTTTGCCCACTGGGTGGGCAGGTAGGCAGCGTGGCATGAGCAGAAGGCAGGCAGATTGAGACAGGGTTCAAGGGTTGCAACCTGGGTGGGCAAACAGGCAGCATGACATGAGCAGAAGACAGGCAGAATGAGGCAGGCTTTGATCTAGGCCACCTGGGCGGGAGGGCAGGTGGGCAGGCAGCGTGGCATGAGCAAAAGGCAGGCAGACTAGGCAGGCTTTAATCTAAGCCACCTGGGCGGGCGGGCAGGCAGTGTGGCATGAGAAGAAGGTAGGCAGACTGAGTCAGGGTTTTAGCTTTGCAACCTGGGTGGGCAGACAGGCAGCATGGCATGAGAGGCAGTAAGGAAGGCATGCTGGAACCTTGGCAGGGCACTCAGATAGGCTGGTGAAGACTGCAGTGTGAGAGAGAGAGAGCCAGTCAGATAGCGGGCCGAGATCATCTAGCCAGAGGCTGGCTGGCAGGCTTACAGTTTCCCAATACCACCTTGCGTCATTAGGTCAGTCAGATAAGCCGGCTGAGGCTATCTAGTATGAGAGAGAGAGAGAGAGGTAGGTAGGGTGGGCGCCAGACATTAGGAGGGAGGGACAGCACCTCAGCACAGCAGGAACAGCCCAGATTGAGGAGGAGCCCTGTCCCAAGACTGCCCCTGGCATGGGATGGCGTGTGTCACTGCACCATCAATCCGTGTCCAGGGGCAGCTCGGGGAATCCTAGCAGTGGAAGGTTCACCTTCAGGAAGAGCAACTCCTCCACCAACTTGGCCCCCAGTCTCAGGCGGTGCAGAGATCAGATGTCCCCCGCCATGGAGAACACCCGCTCACTGGGGACACTGGTTGGTGGGCAGGACAAGAGACCCTTGGCCAATTTGGACAGGGCTGGCCACACGTTGGTCTTCCGTCCCAGTAGGCCAAGGGATCGCTGCTGGGGTCAATGCATGGCTCCTCCTCCAGGTATGTCTCCACTGCTGCTGAGGCACCATCGTACTCCCTCTGGTAACTCTGCCTGGGCACCACATCCACCGCTGCCCTCAGCCACGCTGCTTGCCTGTTGTGCGCACCCCCATACTCACCAGATTGCCCTGCACATGGGAGCTGCTGCTGATGGCAATAGAGGTGCTGCTGCTCCTCAGTCTCCTGCTGGTGCTGCTACCCCTAAGGCTGGGGGCAGGAATAGGCCCCGAAGGCTGAAAGGGGTGGCTGCTCCCACTCCCACCATCCCCAGGGGCATCCTGCTGCTCCTGCTGCCACGCACTCTCCAGAGCCCGCTCTGCCTGCCAGAACCTCTCCACCAGCTCACCCTTCCAGTGGCTGTAGAGGAGTGTGTGGTGTGCCATGCTGCCCTTGACCCTGGGGTCCAGCATGGTTGCCAGAACATATTCTGCCCACCCCAGGAACTCAAAGAAACGTGTCTTCAGCCTTGCCTTCAGCTGCTGCACCAGGTCAACCACCTCATTGGTGTCATGGCTGGGCCTTGAACTCCCAGCCTCAGGGGTTGATTGAGATGCTTGCTGCCCCCTGCGCCACTGGGGTGTTATTGCAGAAGGTGGTTTCCCTCCCTGACTTGTCATGCCCTCTTCTCCTTCCAGCTGTGCCCCATTGCCCCTGATGGGGGGCGTGGACCCAGCTGCCCCAGCCTGATTGGCTCCTTAGGGTATTTAGGGCTACTGGGAGCTGGGGCAGGTGCGGAGCTTCAGGTCATTCCCCTTGGCTTGTGTTTGGCTCTTGCCCCTTGCTCTTCTCTCCTGTTGCTGTTTGTTCTCTGCTCTGCTGTTTGTTCTCTGTCTGTATTGGTGTTGTGTCCCCTTGTGTTTGTTGTGTGTTATGCCCTTCCCACTCCTCTTGTGTGGGTACCTGTCCTGCTTGTCCTCCTTGTATGTTGGGGGGGTTTCTTACCTAAGTTCCTTTCCTCCTGTTGATTGTCTGCACATGGTGGATGCTGGTGGTTTCCTGTTTGCTCTCTGTCTGGTTTTGTGTTGAGTGGCTTCCCTTCCTCTCGTGAGAACCCCAGTCTGTCTGTTTGTCTGCCTGTCTGTCTGTTTGCTGGCCTGAAGGACCTGGCCCACTGGCCACCTTTGTTTTGCGGGGAAATTCCCCCGTTGCCTTTGTCTCTGGCTCCCCTCACCTCTGGCTTCCCCCCATTGCCTTTGTCTCTGGCTCCTCTGGCCTCCCCCCATTGCCTCGGCCTCTGGCCTCCCCCCATTGCCTCGGCCTCTGGCCTCCCCCCATTGCCTTGGCCTCTGGCCTTCCCCTTTTGTCTCCTGCTTCCCCTGTGTTGATCCCTTGATCCCTGTCTTCCAGTTCCCAGCCCTGTGTGTTTCTTCCCTGTCCCTTCACCTCGATGATGAGTCGTATGCCTTCCTAGACCAGCTTGGCTGGTACTTATGCAGAGTGCTTTATCTCCTGGATATCAGAGAGTGGCTGAGAGGTTCCCTTGCTAATCCTGTGTCTCCCCTTTTGCCTTCCCTCCTGCCCGTTCCCTCCATCCTTTCCCTAGGCTCCAACCCTGGAGCCTGACAATTGGTCAGCTTCCTGCCCTGAGGGCCACAACCATCCCCCTGGAGAATCTCCTCCAGCCTCCTGAGGAGACTGCACCAGAGGGGCACCTGGCTGATGGTGGCCATGGACAGGCTCATGGTCTCTGTTACTGCCAAGAATGGTCTCAAAACAAAGACCGTGTGTGCCAGGATCTCCCATTCCACTCCATTGTACCCTGGAGGTGCCCCGCTGTCTGTCACTAGTTGTACCTGATGCAAGGTGGCTTTCTGCTCAAGAAGCCACTCGAGCATCAGGAAGATAAAATTCCAAAGAGTGGACACATACTGAACAAACTGGTGCACTGGGGAGCCTTGCTCGGCCTGCTTTGCCCCGAGGAGGTCATTGCCCTTTATGCTCCGGTTAAAGAAACCGGCCAGCTTCCTCCTCCGCTCAATCAGGGAGCTAATGGTGTCAGCCCCAATCCCCTTCTCCCCCAAGCCCAGAGCATCCCTGACCACCAGTTGAAGGGTGTGTGCGGCGCAAAGGATGCTAGTGAAACCCCCCTAGCAAACTCCCCTCAAGATGTTGGCTGCGTTATCGGTGACCACGCACCCCTTGGTGAAAGGCGCACCTGGCGTGACCCACTCCCTCACCATGGCTGTCAGGGCTGCCTCTATGTTCCAGGACGTGTGGCGACCATCCATTACTTCCACTTGAAGCAGGGCCCACCTATACCCTGCTTTGGGACTCCTCCTTTCACTGCCAATTGCTGCATCCGGGTACTGCCACCAGTGCGCCATTATTGCCAGGTAGGTTTGCTGAGCGTTCCGGCTTGACCACAGGTCAGTGGTGAAGTGGATGGTGGCACCCCCAGCCCCTGACAGCTGATCCCTCACCCACTCCTATAAATCCCAGTACAGGGCTAGCACCACCTGCCGACTCAGGGTGGTGCTGCAGCTGATGAGGGACTTGGCAGCTGCCCTCACCCCAGCTCCTCCATGAGGGACTGATGCTTCTTCTTCTGCTGCTTCTGCTGCTGCTGGTCCTGCTGCTCCCCTCTAGCAGCGATACCTCTCCTGCTGCAAGAGACAGCTGTTGGAGCAGGACGCTTGCCCACTGACGGAGACGGCTCCTGTTGGCATCCACTGCCCCTGCCTGCCTGCTTAGAAGCACAGCGCTGTGACATCCTTTTAGGTGCCTCGCCATGGCAGTTGTGCCAAGGCTGGAGAGCACCTGCCCATGTTTCACCACCTTCTGGCACAAAGTGCACTGCACATCACTGGAATCATCCGTCTGCACCAACTTAAAATACACCCAGATGGATGCTTTTTTGCCCCCTCCTGCCTTCTGGCCCGCACCGGGTGATGCACCGCTGACAGCACTGCTGGGAGGGGCAGAACATGGTGGTGACACAGCTCTCAGAGGGACAGCCATCACCTCAGCTCCGACATCTCCTCCGCGGGACTAGTGTCTGCCTCGCTGTCCCCAATCACAGTGTTGTACCGCGAAGGGGAGTACTGGAACCCTGAGGCTGCTGGACTGCCCACCATGCTGTTGCCACTCTACCTGTGCCCCCTATAGCTGCTGTTCCTCTCCCTGATGCCATCGTCTGGGGATCGGGCCCTGCGTCTAGGAGCCAGGGTGGGATCCACCAGCCCTGGACTGCTGGGGATTGCCTCAACAATGGGGGATGATGGTGACCCATGGTGAACAACATAGGACACTGTCCCTGAAGCACCTGCACCTACTCCTGCAGCCACAGCCTCCTGGACTGCAGGCCTTCCAGTGCCCTGTGTGGCAGTGGAGGACCCTAGCAGGCAGTGCTCCTGAAACACCCCCCCAGCTAGTGTCACTGCTGGGAGCCTCAGAAGCCTGTTGCCCAAAATCAGGCCTGCAGAGTTTGGGGTGTGGTGATGGGCTCTGACTGCGACTTGCTGCCACTACACTGGCACAGCCCCTACCACCTTTGCCACGTGCCCCATTGCCCGCCTTACGTCCTGCTTCCCTTCTCCATATCTTCCAACCCAAGGAATGGACTTGTAAATTTTATTTATATATATATACACACACACACTCTAACGCTAACGCTAACGCTAACGCTAACTCGTATTAAGTATTCTAAAATCTATGGAACTAAATGGACTATTGGCCTAGTCCTACAAACACACTCTAAAATATTAAAACTGAATAACTACTACACACTAACACTATCTCTATCTAGTTCTATAACTAAGCTAACTCCTCCAACTATGTATCTATCTATAGTAACTACCTAATATCTATCTATCTATACAATATTACACAGGGATGGAGTGGGGGGAGGGAAACACAGACAGCTCACAACAAACAACACAGGGAGGGGTACAAAACTGAAATGAAATCTAAATCAATCTAATCCTACTCTAAATAAATCCAAAAACAGGGGAAAGGAATCAGGGAGGGAGGAGGAGGGGAGGATTCAATGGAGGGTAGGGAGAAAGAACACAGAGGGTTAAAAAATAAAAATAACACCTAAATCTATCTAATCAAATCTAAATAAATGATACTAGGGAGGTAAATATGTGGGATGGGTAAAATAGGAGGAGGATGGCAATGGATTAGGAATAGGAAGGAACAAAAACTGCTGGGAGAGGGAGCCTTCTGAAAACACCCACTGTCAGAAAGAGTGGCTAGCTCAGAAGGTGTTGGAAGGGGAGAGGGCAATGACTTTTGTTACTTGCTGCGCCCGCCTTACCACAAGTCCCATTGGCTCTGTGCAGCCTAGCCCCATATCCCCCATGTTCAATCACAGACTGCGAAGCCAGTGGTCTGGGGAAAAAAGGGATGGTGATTGGGCAGGCTGGCTGCTACTCCAAGCCTCTCCACTCCTATTGCCAAGAAGTCTCCTCAGCTGCCCCCTCTCCCAGTCACATTTTTGCCACCCGAACTCATCCGAACTCACCTGAACGATACCAAACTGTTTGGTTGTTTCCAAGTTCTGTTGGTTCAGCCGTTCGGTTCGGTTGTCCAAACGGACAGAGTTTGGTCCGAATTCCGAACTCCTGATTCGCATTCGCACAACCCTATCTCTTAATATCACTAAACAAGGTGTGCATGTTTTCTTGTCATACATTATACATACTAGCTCTAACTGAATCCAGTAGATTGACATAGTGGCCAAGAATTTCCAAAATTACTTAGAACTTATAGAGCACTTGGCTTGAGAGCCTTAAACAGACCTGGTTTTCAGACGGGTCTGGACAAGGAGGAGGCTCAGCAGGATGAGGAATTACAATTTTGGCCTGCAGTTGTTTCCTGCTGCAGTTCCTGTTCTTATAGTGTCCCATAGGGGTGTGCATTTAGTTTTTGTTATTACAATAACAATAATGAAAATTGTTATTTTTGTTATTGCTATTGCAACAATGAAAACGACAGATAATAATGAAAATAGAAATGAAAACATTTTGTTTTTGAAATAAAGGGAAAAAAACTGAAAAACTTATTTCTGGCTATAACTTTTTTTATTCTTATTCTATTCTATTCTGCTGAAACCTGGGGAGATTATGTGTACCAATTTTTTAAAAGGTTAGATAAAGGGAACTTATTTTAGGACCAATTGAATGCTGTGATTTTAAGAAAAGCGCCATACACATTCATGGCTACAACTTCTTTATCTTCCATCCACTTTTCATGAAACCTACAAATATTATGTCTCTACACAAGAATAACACTCCTTCCAATTTTCTGAAACCTTGGATAAAGCTACCTGATGGTATAAGTCATTAACTTGAACATACATTTCCAGCTGTAACATTTTTATATTCCATCCTGTTTACACAACATTTGGCAGGAATGTATCACATACCTTTCCTGTCATCTCTGCCAAACTACAAGACAATTTGATAAAGGAAACTCATTTTATAAGCTATTGAAGTTGTCTCCTTGAAGATATTCATATTCAGGAGACATAGTTTACACATCCAGGCTGGTCATTATTCAGATAAATAGCAGCATATGCAGTGCCAGTAAGAGGCAGGCACCTGGCACGGCAGGGGGAGGGAGGATGTAGAAGGGAGGATGTGAAGTTACCCAAAAGACTGACAGACACATTCACTGGCCAATTACTGCATGCTTCCAACTTTACAGGACCAATTGGTAGTGGCTTTGAGGCTGGCATAGGGGGCGGCCCTGAAGTGGGCATAGAAGGGACATAACTGGGACTTTGGGTATAGCATCCCAACAATCAGGAGACATAGTTTACACATCCAGGCTGGCCAATTATCATCACAATCACATCCTGCAGCACAGTGACTGAGGACATAAGAGAATCTCTATTGGCTCTTTCATAAACAGATGCTTCTGACTTCCCAGTAAGAAGTGGGGGAGAGAAGTTGGGATTGTCACAGCACAGAATGAGGATATTTGGTTGACATTTATGCTGACCAATTGGCATCACAAACCGATCGGTTATACCACAGTGCCACATAAGAGAATCTCTGGGATACGCTCCTTCTCTGCATATGCTGTACAGGCATATAAAATTGGGACCCATTATCACATCTTTCTGGTATTTGTCAGAGATGATCTTGAAATTGTGATATACAGCCCTGCGAAATTCTATGTACACTGGTTGAACTACAAAGAGGTTACAGTCAGACATACTTTTATAAGTTCATTACTTATACCACCAGGACCCTTTATCCAATCCTTCTGAAAATTGGTAGAGATAGTAAATATAGGAAGGGGTCTAAACTTGCTGAGTTTCATCTATGTTAAGTGTGAGGCATAGAAGGTACAACTAAGAATGTATATGAAGATTTTTGCAAAATAATATAATTCAACTGCTTAGAAAATTGGATTCCTTTATCCAATCGTTTTGTAATTTGGTACACTTAATGCCTTCCATTGGAGACTGTCACTTTCCACTCCTTCCACGTTTCAGCAAAATATAATGAAAGAAAAAGCTACAAACAAAAATGTGTTTTCCATTGAAACCAATGGAAAACAAAAGCAAAAATGAAAACGTCAATTTGATATTTATAAAAACGAAAATGACAGATTTAAATTTAAAAAATGAAAAAATGAAAATGACATGGGCCCCTGGTGAACACCTCTAAAATAGGGCACTAGGGGAAAAGGAGGGCAGGAAAAGGGTAGAGGGGTGTGCCACTCACCTAAAAGCCGGCAGGAGCTGGGCACACTACTGCCTTCTGTTTTCCAAGCTGCGCTGCTCTTTTTTGAATGAGGTGAAGCATCTCTCTGGGAACATGCTGGTAAATGTAGTCTGTCTTGTTCCCAGACAACATTAATTCTAATGCTGTCTGGGAGCAAGCCACACTACAGTTACCAGCATGCTCCAAGAGACCTTTAAGAGCATGCTCAGAAAGCAGAAAGTTGGTAAATCAAGAAACGAAATGTTGGTTGAGAGATATTACTGAATACTGAGAAGTTCTCAATTTGACCAAGATCATATTAGGAACTAGGATTTCAATGACATTTCCCATTTTGACAAAATTTCATTTTAGTAATTTTGTTTTCCTGGAGCAAATGCCAATGCCCAATATGTAATTTTGTATGTGTAACTTCCTATCTCCAGGTCACCATCAAGGTGTCTCTAGTAGGGTAGGTTTTAGTGCCAGCACAAACAGGGAACAACATACAACAATAATTCTGATTGGAGACACTGAAGTAGAGGTTAATGGGCTTGGGGGGAAGTTAAGAGGTGGGCTATTTGCACAGTGATTGGCTCAGAAATGCGGAAACAACAAACCTAGAACTAAAATGGTATCCCAGGCAATGCAGTAAGTGGAAAATGAATGGTACATGGTAAGTGGTAAACGGTAAGTGAAAAGTCAGTAACTCAGACGGTATCTTGCAGGATTGCAAGAACCAAGTGCATCGGTTGGGAAATGGTTGAGAAATTGATCCTGATCCTTGATATGGGAAACTTTCTCACAAGCAGCAATCTAGCTGCTTGTTTTTCAGTCCTATAAATTACACAACACCCTTGTTACTTGGTAAAGGCATGTCCTTGCAAGGAAACCCTTTATATTGTGTGGTAGAGAAAATGGGATTATCAGGGGGCACAAACCTGCTCTGCTGGGAATGTAGTCCAGCAGCTCCAGAGGGCAATGATGGCAGTGATAGTGATAGCACATAGCAGCAAACGGTGCTATGCACGTCTGTGTGATGGCTTGGGGGGGACACATGGCTTTGTGGGGCAGCAGCCTGAGAAGTGCCTAGCACCGGTAAAATTATACATTTGACCCTAGGTGTAGGTCAGCAGAGGAGCTAGAAGAAGAGCCTGGGCCTCCTAGCTCAGCACCCTATCCATGGGCCATGCTGAATCCTTATTAGAATATTGTGGCTCTGTTGTGTCTCAGCCTACGGGCACAAGCCAGTGAGAAGAGGAATTACAAACACAAGCATTTTAGCAGAGGGTAGATAGGGATTTAGGAAAGTGACAGTGAAAGCTAGACAAATAATACAATCCATTTATCAAAAGGCTTGTCAGCAACACTTCAATGCAGAAGACACCGTAATAACTACAGAGCAAACAAAGTTAAGCTGTAATTTGAAACATTTTTTATAAGTACATTTTAGCTGAGCATCCCCACAAGCTGTCACCATAGCTCTTGCTTTCTTTCTCTTTCTTTGCCAACAGCCTTGTGAAGGCCTGTTAACTCAACAATCCCCACTTTCACAAAAGAACAATATTTTACCAATCAGCTTTTCTCTGGAAATAACCTCTGCTTTCAAAATCAAAGGTTTTTTTCTGATGATTTAGAGTCTATCAGTTTTATGGAGGGGTGGGGGTAAAGAAAAAGAGTAACACGGGCCTTTAATTCTGTCCAGATAAGGCAATGGCACTAAATCACTTTCAGAAGAGGAGCAGAGGTTAAGATAAGGCCTCATTTTGTTCAAAAGTATCTCAATAATTCCATTAGCAGGACAGAAAAGCAAGTGGCTGGAGAAAAGATAGTGCCAAATATATTTTCTAAGGAGTTTAACATAAATTTTGTCTCAGTGAAATTAGAAAGTCTTCTGAAAAAATGGACTGGTTTTTTGTATAACGGAAAAGACATGAAAAGTCAACCTGAAGACTTACAACTTGGTAAAAACCTCTTAAAAGCTTTGCTCATAAACTCTCAACTGTTGGCTGTGACACTTATCCATTTGGCCTGCTGCAAAGCTCTAGCCCAGCTGTGGTTCCCCATTCCTCATTCACCACACGTACATATCTGCTATCCTCTCACACAGGCTCCTGGCTGGAGTTTTGTTGCTGGAAGCAGGTTGGTAAGAATCAAAATAGCGGGGGCATGAAAAGAGCCATATTGTTCACTGAGATAGGGTGAAAATTTAACTGATGAGACAGTAGCCCAGATTATCCCCCCTCTGTAGGGTGGCCACCTGCCTGTCTGTTAGGTAGCTTTCATATGTTCACTTGCACCCACCACCTGCCTGCCCCATGGTCCCCACCCACAGTGGTGTCCCAGCAAATGTGGAACCAGCCATGCGGATGAATGCTGGCTGATGTGGGCTAAAGTGCACCCACATGTCTACCTTCCATCTGTTAGGGTGTGCTCAGCCCTGGTTTGTGTGCAGGTCCGCAGAGTCCTAGGTGGAGATCCAAGAATGGTCTGGGGAGACACCATGTCATTATTTCCTTACTATCCATTGAATCTGTTATTTCCATTGTTGTTGAGATTGGTGTCTGTGATTGTCCACTATTTTTAGATTATTTTTGTTATTTTCAGTAAAGTTTGGTATTTTGGGCAATTTTTGGTATTTTCTACCAGCTAGTTTCCTGTATTTTTGTCAGTTTCCAGCATTTCACGACAGTTTCCAGCATCAGAATTTAGACACTGACTCCTTCTATTCTCTCCGTTGGAGGCCTGATCTTCACCCACTCACCCTGCTCCGCAGGTTGCAGTGTTGGTTTTGTTCTGCTCCTCTCTAAACTCTACCAGTTCCAGCCTCCTACTGCTCCTTCCTCTCTCTCCTTCTCTACCTTCAAGGCTCACTCCATACAGCTCTACTCCCTGTTCCACCTCTGTGGAGCTGTCATTTATTTATTTATTTATTTATTTAATCTAATTTCATATCCAGCATCCTCCTGCTATTAGCAGCTCGGGGCGGCTCACAATATATCATAAAAAACATAAAATACAATATAAATATAGTATAGGGTGGGACTTGAGGGAAAAAAATTGATACTGGTTTCCAAAAAAACAGTTTACCGGATTAAAACTGGTATACTGGTACGGGTATTTTTCCATTGGTTTCAATGGGGAACTGTCTCCATTGAAATCAATGGGAAAAAAACACCCAATACCTCCCCCCTCCCTCTCCCAGGCTGTGTGGGTGGAAAAGGGAACACCCCCACCCACCCTGCCCAGCCTGGATTTAAAAAAATTTTTTTTTACCCAAAGTTCCTGATAGTGAGGGCTCTGGGCCGCTGCCGTGTCGGCGGCGGCAACCCAGAGACCGCGCCAGCAGGTACTAGGGTGATCCCTGGGGTGGGTGGTGGTTTAACACCCCACCCACCCAGGGATCGCCTACCTTACTTGTGCTCTGGGTGGTGGTGGTGGCTGCAGCACAGCGGGCCCAGCAGCTTCAGCACTGGCTGGCTTCAGCGCTTCACTAGGCCTTCTTGGGAAACCCGGAAGTTCCCCGGAAGGCCTAGTGAAGTGCTGAAGCCAGCCAGCACTGAAGCTGCCGTACGACTGTGCTGCAGCCGCCGCCCAGAGCGCAAGTAAGGTAGGCGATTCCTGAGTGGGGGGTAGGGCAATCCCTGGGGTGGGGGGTGTTAAACCACCTCCCACCACAGGGATCACCCTAGTACCTGCTGGTGTGCACGGCAGCAGCCCAGAGCCCGCACTAGCAGAGACTTCAGGTAAAAAATAATAATTACAAAATCCAGGCTGGGCAGGGTGGGTGGGAGGTGTCCCCCTTTCCACCCGCGCAGCCTGGACTGGGGAGGGAAAGTGGTTTTTTTTTTGGTTTCTTTTACATTGTGGCCATTCATTTCAATGGCCGCTATGTAAAAAAATCCGGCACGGGGAACTGGTACCGGTACCCCAATTACCAGATTAATCCGATGCTGCCGGTACAGCAAAATACCGGCAATATCGGATACCGGGGGAACTGAAATTCCCACCCGTACTCAATACTCAGTAAAACCAAGTTGAGTACCAGGATACTGCATAGAAACTCAATAATTCTGAATACTAAATTTCAGACCTAGCTCAAACTGTTTAAGGCAAAAGGCTTTTTCGTTCTGTGTTTAGAGTATGTCAAAGTTGATCAAGTACCAGGGGCAATAATTAGCAGATTATTTTCTTTATTTGTTACAATCGCATTTTTCTCAACAGGCCCTTACTATATGGAGAGGGATAGATTCTGGGATCCCATTGTATTTCTGCTTTGGTGAGTACTGTGTTCAGGCACAACTGGCATGTTGGAGAGGCTGCCCAGACTGATTTGCAGGGACAGAATGACTCATTTTCATAGGATTGCCCCTTATCCTTTTGGCATATTAAGGGTATTTCATATCTGGGGAGTCTATGAGATACTTGCAAATGTGCAGCTGCAGGTGGACTTTTGCGTTCTCAATTTGGGACTTGAGATGTAACAAGTATTCAGCCAAAGTGGATAATTTTGTCAAATTTGACCTATTTGTATTTTGTTGTTAGTTTGAAGCCAAGCCAATTCACAGGTGTTTTGCTCTTTGGTACTTGGTGTCTGTCAGACCCGTCCTCCAGGGTCTTAGAGAAGGTGGGGGTCAGGGGTCCATTGGAGCGCCCATACCTGGGTGACCCCCAGGGGGGGTCACAGAAGCAATACCCCCGAAAGAACACTGATAGCCTGACTTGCTGCAGCGGCATCGCTGAAGTTGCTGCAGGGAGGCCGTTTCCCGCTGCCAGCAACACAAGCGGCAGCAGGACCCAGCGGGATGACAGAGAGCTCTCTGCCCTGCCCAGGCATGTCCTGCTCCATCCAGGAGGACATGCCCCCTGCATCCCAGCCGTGGTGCTCAGAGCCCCTACCCCAGTGTTCAGTGCTGTTCACAGGGGATAGAAGAACCCTGTGAAATCCTCTCCCTTGCTGGTGATCAGTGCTCTTAGCCTGTGAGACTGGACCTAGACCCTTTAGCTGTCATGACTGTGTGTGGATCCTAGAACGGAGAGAGAGAGTGAACATGGCATGTGAGTATTTGTGTCTAATTGTGTTCTCCTTAAAACCTTATTCCCTCACCCTGGTTACCTGGACGTCCCCCTTGGGCCCTATCCTCCTCCCCTGTCCCTGGGTCCCCCCATCACTGCCCCCCCACACCTCCTAGTGCCCGTACCATTGACCCTGGTTCTGGTGTGGGTGGTGTTTTGGGGTGCACCTGTGTATAGTGTGTTCCCGTTGTGGGAGAGGCATTGTGCTTCCCTTCCCTGTGATGATCTAGGCTGGTGAGGTTTCTTTCTGAATGCCAATTATGATCCTGAGGGGGATTATTTACGAGCAATGTTATTTATTTATTTTTCAATTTAATATCCCGCCCCTGCTGCCATCAGGTAGCCTGGGGCGGATTACAATATAAAAACACAAATAAAATTGCCTCAGGGGTCTCGACCCTTCCCTTTCAGGAAGACCTTCCCCTCCCTCACAGTATCACTGGCACTAAAATTGACCATGAGACCCCATGGAGCAAATGTTGGCCAAAGTCAAGGACTTATCCAGGGCCGTACAATCCTTGATGCTGGAGATCAAGGACTTAAAGGAGAAACAGGGTCGGGTAGAGGTTCCTCCCACTGTTCCTCCCCCTGCAGTTCCCATAGCAGCAGAGGCCACAGCCCCATGAAAACCAAAGGGTCCCACCATAACGAAGTTCACAGGGGATCACTGTCTGTTCCAGAGCTTTCTTGCTCTCTGTGAATTGACCTTTAAGGTACAATCTAAGACATATAGAACTGATGACACAAAAGTAGCTTTTATTATCGGGCTGTTAGATGGATTAGCCCTTTCATGGGCAACACCCCTCCTAACTAGAAACAGCCCCTTGTTAAGCAATTATGAGAGGTTTGTGCATTAATTTAAATTTCTATTTGATTATTCCCATCATGTTAAGGATGCAGAGAATGTAATTATGGGATTGAAGCAAGGGAAAGGACGCTTACTAGGGTATGCCACTAAATTCCAGCAATTAGCGATAGATTTGAAATGGCCAGACAATGTCCTCAGAGTGATGTTTCAGAGAGACTTGAGCGATGAATTAAAGGATCAATTGGCCTATACGACATTACCTGTTGCCTGGGGGGGAAGAAGTAACTTTGGTTTTACAGATCAACGAGCATTTGAGTGAACACAAATGCGAGCGCTGACAGGAGCCTTTCCATCCGCCATTCCCGAGACCACCAGGGGCCCTACCGTCTAAGACTGAACCTCCCAAAGGGGATGACAGAGAGCCAATGCAGCTGGGAGCATTGAGGGGACCCCTGGCTGCAGCGGAATGAGAACAATGACGAATGTCACGGTTATGTTTCTAATGCAGAGAACCTTCTAACTTCGCCCACAGTTGTCCTTTACTCCCTAAAGTGCGACGGGATGGAGGAAACACCTTGCCCAGGGATGTATAGGAGGCTTCCTGGTAAGGCCTGTACTGCCCCATCACCCACTGTTGTCTCCCTTTCCATTAGGCTGATGGTTGCTCCTCACGTGCGAATCCCCCTCTTGTTGGGGTTAGGGCCCCCACATAGTCTTATTGCATGGGCCTTAATCGATTCGGGGGCCTCAGGAAACTTCGTGGATGAAGGGTTTCTTCAGCACCATAGAATTCCACATACCTGCCAAATTCCAGCTGAACTGGTCCACTCCATCGACAGATCTCCATTGGTATTGGTACCTATAATCACATAGTCTTAAGTCTTATCTGTTATGATCAGTGGGGACTCGATGTAGATGCAATTCGACATGGTTTATACCCCCATCTTTCCCATCGTACTAAGCATGCCTTGGCTGCAACATGTCAACCCCACTGTTGATATAGCGCAATCAAACTGTAGACTTCCCTCCTGAGGTACAGGTGACCGCACCCATGCAGAAACAAATAATGAACACCCTACAGGCAGCTTGCGATGCGCGGATTCCATGGACCTACAGGGAATTTACAGATGTCTTCAATGAAAAAGAAGCAGCAGTATTACCCC
Organism: Sphenodon punctatus; assembly: GCA_003113815.1. Classification (NCBI taxonomy): domain Eukaryota; kingdom Metazoa; phylum Chordata; class Lepidosauria; order Sphenodontia; family Sphenodontidae; genus Sphenodon; species Sphenodon punctatus. Next base: position 537,124 of record QEPC01002218.1, on the reverse strand, counting down.
TGCATAGGCCATATGATTGTCCTATTGATCTCCTGCCTGGAACAGAACACCCTTATGGACATATCTATGCCCTATCTGGACCTGAATTAGTTACATTGAAGGAATACATCGACGACAATTTACAAAGAGGATTTATTCAGCACTCTTTTTCTCCCGTAGGGGCACCTTTTGTTTTTTGTCCCTAAAAAGGATGGCGGGTTACAACCCTGTATCGATTTTCACGGACTTAATTCAATAACTATCAAAAACAGGTACCCGCTTTCTCTTATTCCAGAACTGCTAAATCGGCTACAGGGAGCTACAATTTTCACAAAGCTGGATCTACGGGGGGGCTTATTACTTGGTGCAAATGCGACCAGGGGATGAATGGAAAATGGCTTTTCGGACCTGGTATGCTCATTTCGAGTATGTGGTAATGCTGTTTGGTCTTGCCAGTGCTCAGCGACCTTCCAGCATTTCATCAACAATGTGTTCCATGATGTCCTGGATGTATTTGTGATCACCTACTTGGGTGACATTCTAATTTACTCCACCAAAGAAGTAGAACACACAGGACATGTGAAGACAGTCTTGCAGATATTACGCCAACAACAGTTGTTCTGTAAACTAGAGAAGTGTGTTTTTCATGTAGATACCATAGAGTTTTGGGGTTTTGTCATTTTGCCTCATGGAGTAAAAATGAATACAAAAAAGGTGGATGCCATATTGATGTGGATTGCCCCTCCATCAGTAAAGGTGCTGCAATGCTTTCTCGGCACCACAAACTTTTACCGGCAATATATCCCTAATTACGCCAGGCTAACTCAACCCCTCATCAAATTGTTATGAAAAGGGGCACCATATGAATGCACGCAGCAACAGCAGAAGTCCTTTATTGCATTAAAGATTGCCTTCCCTCGCGCACCCATTTTACAGCACCTGGACTTCGAGAAACCATTCACCATGGAAACAGATGTGTCAAATGAAGCAGTAGGAGTGGTACTCCTACAAACTGGACCTTAGGGAGGTAGATTGTTACCCTGTGCTTTTTATTCCAGACAATTGTCTAGTGCAGAAAAAAACTACACAATACTGGACAGTATGGCTCTTGACCATAGAAGTCACCTTTGAAGCATGGCACCATTATCTTGAAGGGGCAAAGTCTCCAGTAACCATGATCATGGACAATAAAAACATAACCTATTTACAAGTTGCTCGAATTTCCAACGCCCAACATGAATGTTGGGCCTTGTTTTTCACCCGCTTCAATTTTAAAATACAGTATCGACCAGGGCAACTGAACATTCTAGCCAATGCACTATCTCATTGCACAGAGATGGGAAAACCCCCATGTGATAGAGGGGAATTGCTTCTCGAGAAGTGAACCTTTGCAGCAGCCTGTCTAGCCCGTTCCCACTTACAGGACCTTTCAAACAATGACCAAAAGTTGGTATACTCCCTCCAAAGAGAACCTCAGCAAGGATTATATTACCATAAAGGAAAAATAATAGTGCCTAAGGGGGTCCTCCATCGGGCTCTATGGAGCCACCACAATGCTCCCCTAGGCATCCGTGAACATAACAAACACTCAACCTTCTACAAAGACACTTTTGGTGACCATCTATCAAAAAAGATGTCACCCAGTACATACAAGCATGTAGTACTTGTGCCAGGACTAAAGTCGTTCAACAACAACCACAGGGATTGTTACATCTTGCCCCACTTTCACAAGGGCTGTGGCAGTGGATTGGTATGGATTTTATCACTGATCTACCCCCATCATGACTGTACACTACTATCCTTGTGGTAATCGATCATTTTTCAAAACTCGCTCACTTTATCCCCTGTAAGGGACTTCCTTCAGTCATCCAGACCACCCATTATTACAACAGGTTATTAAACTACATGTACTACCCATGGACATAGTATCTGACTGGGGGACACAATTCACTTCCCAGCTGTGGAAGGCCCTTCTATCTTCCCTCCAAATTAAGCGCAGCTTAACCACTGCCTACCACCCCCAAGCCAATGGACAAGTGGAACGGACGAACGAAACATTGGAGCAATACCTTAGATGTTATGTCGATTACCTGCAAGACAACTGGTATGAACTATTGCCTTTGACGGAGTTCGTTTACAATAACACCTTGAATGCCTCCATCAGATTGTCCCTATTTGGCGTCACATATGGATACCACCCACGCATCTGCATTCCCAATCCTTGTCCCCTCAACGTTCCCACAGCAGGAGCCCTTGTCACACGTATATGACAAGCACATGTCCAGACTAAGACTCTACTTGCCTTAGCATGCCAACAATACAAGAAAAACATGGACAAACATTGGCGACTGGCCCCAGAGTATCAACCTGGCATGCTGGTGTGGGTGGATTGCTGACATTACACTACTACCTGGCCCTCATCCAAACTAGACTACAGGTACATGGGACCGTTCCCCATCAAACATAAAGTTAACGACGTGACCTATACTGTGCATCTGTCCTCCCACCCATCCTTTCATGTCTCCCTCCTCAGATCCGCGGTCATGCCATCATCACCTGCAGATAGGGATCTGGAACCCCCTCCCATAGCCATGGAGTCCGAGTATGAAGTACACGACATTCTAGACTCCCACTTTTGATGCAGGTAATTCCATTACCTAATAGACTGGGAGGGATATGGACTGGCTGACAGGTCCTGGGAAAAGGCGTCTGACGTCCACGTTTTGCAGTTGGTCCGACGTTTTCATTTCTGCCACCCCAGAAAGCCGGCCTCCCTCACAGTACAAGGTTCATGGAGAGGGGGTACTGTCAGGCCCTTCCTCCAGGGTCTTAGGGTGTGGGGGGAGGTGGGGTCAGGGGCCTGTTGGCGCACCCATACCTGGGGGACCCCCGGGGGGTCACAGAAACAATACCCCTGAAACAACCCTGATAGCCTGACGCGCTGCAGCAGCGCCACTGGAGTCGCCGCAGGGAGGCAGTTTCCCGCCACTGGCAACACAAGCGGCGGCGGGACCCAGTAGGATGACAGAGAGCTCTATGTTCTGCCCAGGCATGTCCTGCTCCGGCCAGGAGGACATGCCCCCTGCATCCCAGCCGCGGCACTCAGAGCGACTGCACCAGTGTTCAGTGCTGTTCACAGGGAATAAAAGGAGCCTGTGAAATCCACTCCCTTGCCGGTGATCAGTGCTCTTAGCCTGTGAGACTGGCCCCAGACCCTTTAGCTGTCGTGACTGTGTGTGGATCCTAGAACGGAGAGAGAGAGTGAACATGGCATGTGAGTATTTGTGTCTAATTGTGTTCTCCTTAAAACCTTATTCCCTCACCCTGTTTACCTGGATGTCCCCCTGGCATGTATGCCTTATCCTCCTCCCCTGTCCCACTCCCTGGGTCCCCCAATCACTGCCCCCCCACCTTCTAGTACCTGTACCCTTGGCCCTGGTTCCGGTGTGGGAGGTGTTTTGGGGTGCACCTGTGTATAGTGTGTTCACATTGTGGGAGAGGCATTGTGCTCTGCCTCCCTGTGATGATTTAGGCTGGGGAGGTTCCCTTCCAAATGCCGATTACGATCCTGAGGGAATTATTTACAAGCAATTGCCATTGCCTCAAGGGTCTTGACCCTTCCTTTTCTGGAAGACCTTCCCTTCCCTCACAGTTTCTTTGGCAGTACTATTCAGTGATTAAACACTAGAACTGACATGAGTAATAAATGAAATGAGCAAGCCTGTTGAATCTGAACTAAAACAAATGAAACAGACACCCAATGGTATCTGTACACTCTTTGTTAGATTACCCAGTTTTTGGTGTTTCGGTCTGTTCATTTGGTCAGTCTGAATTAGGTCCATTTGTTCATTCTGTCCCCTAGGGGCCATTTGGTAAACAATGGACAGCAACGGACATCAGTTGCATAGAGATTCTATGAAAAAACTGGACGTGGGGGTTTAGTCACAATTTTACAGTCTACTTAAAATTGTGACTAAACCCCCACAAACGTTTACTCTGCTACTGCCCAAACTTTATTTAACTAAAATCTCAGCTAACTTGTTCCTTAGGGCTTCCAAGTAACAGTCGTTTCCTGCCAGAGATAAGTGGACCCCATCCCCATGAAACAATTCTGGCTTCTTATGTGATATAGCATAATGTGGTACACTCTACCCGCCAATGCTAGCAAGCCATTTTCCAATTTCCCTGTTCACCATTCTTCTAGTTTTATCTATCTTCCTTGGGTGAGGCACCCCACCCCATGTCATACGTTCTACCAAATAGGACCAGATTACAATTGTGAATGGGAAAATCTTTTTAATCTCCCAAACATCCCTCTTGGTGTCCCGTATAAGATGAACCCCTTTTAGCTGGTGGAGATCATTTTCTCCTAGGTGAAGGACAAGGATATCCGGTGGTGGGTCCGCAGGCGCCGTCCACAGGCTGGACAGCAACTGGTACCATCTCATACCACTTCGTCCCTTCCACTGGATCACTGATCTCACCGACAGTCCCAACTGGGTCCCCCAGCGGGTCTGTCCAGTCGCCTTGCCTGCCCAGCGGACCAAACTAAGGCCGATGATCCACACCAGCTGCCTGCACTGGGGTGGGGGGCGACACCTATGGAGACAAACAATTAATCAGCAATAGAGAGAAGAGAAGGGCTCCTGCACAAAAAAGACTGGAAGGCCCTGGAACGCCACTGACCGAAAGCCATGATATCCCGCTCCGGCATGCCAGCCTGAGCCACAAAATTGGCAGTTCTGATACGAAAAGAATGGGAACCAAAATCCAATGAAGGCAGGTGTAGATACACCAATGCTGCTCGCATAATGGCAGTAAACTGATACCTGGTAAGAAACTGACAATTGGCATGCCGGAAAAGGAGTCCAAGGATCCGGGGGCGGACAGCTAAATAATCTTCAACTGCTCAAACTGGGCACATTTCATGTGTACCGACCCTTGTGAGCCTAACTGTCTCACCGCTACCCCTATGATCAGTCTTGGAGTGCCGGACCAGGATGGACATAGCCACTTGCTCCACCCGAACATCCTCTGTTCTCAGGGCCCTGTCTGTTGTATCCTGCACTTACTCTGCAACCAACGTGCTCACTCTAAAAGCCCCAAAGAAAGCTAGTTTAAACACAGATCTAAACAAACAAACCTCTCATCACAACTGCAAGATCCATCACACCTCCCCACCTCTGTAACTGAATCACCCAGATACCTGTCCTTATCTCCCACCCCCTATCCCCCCTCTTCGCTCCCTCCCCCTCCCTCTCACCTGCTTCTCCCCCTACTTCTTTCCCTTCTCCTCCTGCCTCCCACTAAGCCTGCCATCTCTCTCTACCTTCCCGACACCTCTTCCTCCTCCCCCTCTGCCCCAGTGCCCATCTCCCACTGATCCTATCACCCCTGTCCCCTAATCTTATCCCCATTCCCTTTCTCCCCCCTGATAAACTCCCATTCTCCTGCTCCCCCTGGAACTGTCGCTCCTCTGCTAACAAAGCCCCCTATATCCATGATCTTTTCTTTTCACACACCCTTCACCTCCTCATCCTTACTGAAACCTGGATCTTCCCCCATTGACTGTCACCCCTGCCACCCTCTCCTTTGGAGGTCTCTCCTTCTCCCACCAGCCCCGCTTTGAAGGCCGGGGTGGTGACGTAGGCCTCCTCCTCACTGCTTCCTGCCAGTTTTGACCCCTCCCCCTCTGTCTCCTTCCCCTCCTTTGAGGTTCACTCCGTATACCTCAACTCCCCTCTCCACCTCCGTGTTGCTGTCATCTACTGCCCCCCCGGCTCCCACTCCTCCTTTCTCTTCGAGTTCGAGTCCTGGCTCACCCTATTCCTTTCTGATGACATCCCCACACTCATCCTTGCTGACTTCAATATTCATGTTGTTGAACCCTCTCAGCCTTGCATTGCCCACTTCCTCTCCTTAGCCTCCTCCTTTAATCTCCACCTCTGGACTAGCTCCCCCAACCACACTGATGGTCACTCTCTTGATCTCGGGTTTTCTAGGAACTGCTCTGTCTCTGATCTCTCCTTCAAGCCCCATCCCATATCTGACCATTTCCTTGTCTCCTTCAACCTCTCCCACTGCTCCCCCTCCTCATCCCCATCTCCCTGTCCCTTCCGCGATCTGCTGGCCATTGTCCCCTAGGAATTTGACTCCTCCCTCTCTCCTCTTCTCCCCTCTGTCTTCTCCTCCTCCTCCCCTGACTCTGCCATCTCCACCTTCAACTCCTCTCTCTCCTCCACCCTCGACTCTCTTGCCCCCCATTCCTCCCACCCACCTCGCTCCTGTAACCCTTGCTCTTGGCTCACCCCCATCATTCGCCATCTCCACTTCTGCACCCGGACTGCTGAATGCCTCTGGCGCAAATCCCACTACCACGCTGACTTCCTCCACTTCAAATTCTGCCTCTCATCACTCAATTCTGCTATCTCCCTCACTAGACAGCAGTGCTATGCCTCACACATTGAGTCCTGCTCCCTGGACCCTCACCGCCTCTTCACCACCTTTTGACTCCCTTCTCAAACCCCCCTGTCCTCCTCCTCGCTCTTCTCTCTCCGCTTGTCAAACCCATCCAGGGGGGGGCATGGACGCCCGCTGCTTGCAGGGATGCCAGGGGGCCAGGGGGAGGACCCAGTCCTGACAACAGCAGCGCCAGACGCTGTGGAGGGGCCGCCCCCCTCTCTCCCCATGATGGAGGGCAGTGCATCCCCGCCCACAACGGACCCCGGGCAGAGCATCAGGGGGCGGAGCAGAGGGAGGCGGGGACCAGCAGAGCCTCAGAGGAAGCCACACATCCCTTGCGGCGCTCCACACGCTTGCGGGAGCATGCAGGGGGTGGGGCTATGAGTACAAGAGTCAGCGCCGAGAAGCACTCGGCGCTGGTGATTGAGCAGAGACCGGCCCCTTGACTGAGCTAAGTGTTTTGATTCTGAGCATTTTGAGTATTTTCCCTGATAATAGCAACTGTGATTAGAGAGTGACTGTGTGGATTCCCTGCCTGATCTTCCCGATGAGAGCGTGTCTGAGTGAGGTTGAGAGAGCGGCGTATGTACGTGGAGTGTGAGTCCTTCCCCCCTGCTCCTCCCCCCCGAGGCTCAAACTTAGTTCCCCCCCTCCTCCCTGCCTTGAGAGAATTGTAGTCCCATGTGCCGCCTTGTCTTCCTGGGGCCCCTTTCCTTCCTTTCCGGGCACTTTTCCCTCACAGAAGCCCAGACCACCCCCTTCCCTTGTCGTAGGTTGTGTGTAGAGACTTGCCTGACTGGGGATCAGACTCATAATACTCACCTGGCACCCTATGATGATAGGGACCTGGGCACTGTGAGGCCATAGGTCCATCCACTATCCTGACGGGCATATATTCCCAGAGAGAACCCTCCCAGGTCAGCAGTCTGAGCCCGTGCGTGGGGTCCTTAGGGGGGTGGGGGGTGAGGTGCCTGGATACCCCGGGTCCTGGCTGGGACTGTGCCCCCTCCCCTGTGACACCGCTCAGGTTCTTGCTCTCTCTTTCACCTCTAAGATTGACAAGATCTGCTTGGAAATTGTGACAAAGTCCTCTCCCCCCTCTCCCTCCTCTCTCCTATCCTCCTTCCCTCCTGCCTCACTTGAGGAAATCTCCTCCCTGCTCTCCTCCTCCACCCTCTCCACTTGCCCCCTGGACCCCATTCCTTCCTGCCTCCTGACCTCCATTGCTTCTACTGTTGCCCCTCCCCTCCTGCACATCATCAACCTCTCCCTTTCTACCAGCTCCTTCCCCTCTGCCTTTAAACACACCACTATCATCAAAAAGTCCAGTCTGGATCCCTCTGAACCCTCTAATTACCATCCTGTCTCGCTCCTCCCTTTTGCTTCTAAACTCCTCAAACTCCTGTTGTCTTGATATCCTCTCCGCCAACTCCTCCCTTGACCTGCTGCAATCTGGCTTCTGCACCCTTCACTCCACTGTAACCACTCTTTTTAAGTTCACAAACGATCTTCTTATAGCTAAATCCAGTCACCTTTATTATTGTCCTCCTTGATCTCTCCTGCCTTTGACACTATTGACCACTTGCTCCTGCTTGAATGGTTTCACTCCCTTGGATTCCAGGACTCTGTCCTCAACTGGTTCTCCTCCTACCTTTCTGACTGCTCCTTCAATGTATCTCTTCCTAACTCCTCCCCCTCCTCATCCCTACCACTCTCGGTCGGGGTTCCCCAAGGCTCTGTCCTTGGCCCTCTCCTCTTCTCTATCTACACCCAATCCCTAGGCAAACTCATTGCCTCCCACGGTTTCCAATACCACCTATACACTGACGACACTCAACTCTATCTCTCCACTCCTTCACTCTCCCCCTCTGTTTAAGCTCATCTCACGAACTGTCTCTCTATATCTCCACCTGGATGTCCCAACACCAACTCAAACTGAACATGGTGAAAACTGAATTCCTTATCTTCCCTCCCAATACTTCCTCTCCCTCTTCCCTGCCAATTGCCATTGACAGGGTCTCCATTCTTCCTGTCCCCCAAACCCATAGCTTGGGCTTCATTTCCAACTCACACCTTACCTTCAAACCCTACATTGACTCCGTGGACAAATCCTGCTGCTTCTCCCTCCACAACATTACTAAGATCTGCCCTTTTCTGTCTGTCTCCTCTGCCAAAACTCTCATCCACACCCTAGTCATCTCACGCCTTGTCTACTGTAACCTCCTCCTTGCTGGCCTTCTCCGCTCTCACCTTTCTTCCCTCATCTCTGTTCAAAACTCTGCTGCCAGGATCATCCACCTTGCCCGTCACTTTGACCATGTGCAGCCTCCCCTCTCCTCTCTCCACTGAGCGTATTCTGCACAAGCACCTTGTCCTCACTTACAAAGCCCTTCACAATCTCGCTCCCCCTACCTCTCTGCCCTGATCTCCCATCAAACCTGTTTAAGCACTTCGCTTCTCTTCCATCCCCTCCCTCACCCTCCCACGCCTCCCCTGCTCCCCCAACTGCCTTCGTCCCTTCTCTCTTGCTGCCCTGCATTCATGGAACTCTCTCCCTGTCCTCGTCTGCCTTTCCCCCACCCTCCACACCTTCAAGTCCCTCCTCAAAACCCACCTCTTCCACTCTGTCCTTCCTAACTCCTGCTAATCATCCCCACCCAGGATTATCCCCCACCTGTTATCTGTAAACTCCCAATTTACTGTAACCAAGCCAAGAAAGTGTACCTGAGTTCTCACATCCTTGTGAATGTCACTTCCCTTGTCACACCCTCTGTTTCCCCTTCCCTGTCTCCCCTCCCCCTGTCTTTAGATTGTAAGCACTCAGGCAGGGACCATGTCTATCTTATTTTTTGTAAAGTGTTAGGTACATTGCTGGAGCTATATAAATGCTTATAATAATAATAATTAATAAAATAAAAACAAATGTACAGGAGAAACTTACAAATATCAAGTAGCAAAGGGGGTGTGATAGGCAAACACCTATCAGTGGGAGGTCGTTGCTCATGTGACCAGCTCTCTAGGAGGCACCTGGTTAAGAAACCCTGCTCGAAGGGTGGCTGCTCCACCATACCACTCATGAATCCCAGTGTCGTCAACCTACCAGAAATGGTGCCACCTGCTGCCCCCCCTTCTTCTTAAAGCAAGGTGAACTGGAGCACTTGCAGCTTGAGAATGGGGAAACCCTTGCCCCATCCATGCTGGGCTCAGGATTCTTGGAACTCCCAAAATGATCTGTCATATGCTGCCCTTGAACACGTCACCAGTGCTCCCTGCATGGTGTTGTAGAGTGCAAAGACCCAAGGCTACACACCGATAATGGAAACGGTTCTGGGGATGGTCTGGCTACAGGTGACAGCACGTGAAAATGCTCTATCTGGAAGCGAGAAAGGGTATCGCCTACACTGTTCTCCAAACCAGACATATGCCTGGCCTGGAACAAAATGTTATGAATTAAACATGTGAGCACAAATGCCCTAACCAGCTTCATGACCCTTGGTGACTGTGATGACATGGAATTGATGACATGAACAACTGCTTGGTTGTCACACCAAAACAATACCAAGTGGTTGGCGAAAGCCCCTGGCCATAAGTGGACAGTCAATACAATGAGAAAGAGTTCCAGAAAAGTGAGGTCTCTGGTGATGCCAGTCTCAACCCATTCTACCAGCCATGGGGAAGAGCACCACCTATCCCGAAAAAATACTCCAAAACCAAGGGTACCTGCTGCATCAGAGTGGACCTGCAGGTCTTCTTCTAAGAACAACTGATCCCTCCAGAAACTGGTCCCATTAAAATTTTCCAGAAAAGAATACCAGGTGTCCAAATCGTCCTTAAGGTCTTTGGTAAGTCTGATGTGGTGAGGCTGAGGGGTCCCTCCTAACTTTGCATATAGGTGAGACAAAAAGGCCAGCCTGGCGGCAACCACCGTACATGCAAAATTCAGGCTTCCCAATAATGATTAGAGTTGCTGGACTGTTACCTTCTGAACTTCCAGGCATTCACATATCCTGGCACTGAGTGCAACCAGTTTGTCCTTGGGGAGCCAGGAAACCGCAGCTACCCTATCTAATTCTATTCCCAAATAAGTGAGTCTGGTGGATGGCCCTTTCCTCTTCTCATGTGCCAAAGGATGCCCAAAGTATCAGCCATATGTTGGAATATCTGTCTGAGACCCTGACATTCGCCCGTGTCCGCATGCCCAATGAACAAAAAATCATCGAGTTATTTTGTCACTTCCCATGGGGCACCCGAGTGCTGTATCACCCATTTGACCAGCGAGCTGAACCTCTCAAATGCCGAGCAGGAGATAGAGCAACCCATAGATATGACCTTATCAAAGTAATAAAAACCCCAGAAATGGAATCCCAACAGAGGAAAACTTTCTGAATGAACCGGAAGTAAACTGAACGCTGATTTCATGTCACACTTAGCCAACAAGGCCCCAAGGCTACACCGCCTGACCAGAGCAACCGCGGAGTCAAATTATGCATTGTGAACAGATGTAAGTTCCTTAGGGATAGCATCGTTCACTGACCCACCATGGGAGTACAAGAGGTGGTGAATCAGATGATACTCACCTGGGGCCTTCTTAGGAACCACCCCCAGCAGGGAGACTACCATATCAGTGGGAGAAAATGTCTTAGCCGTGCTGTGGGGAGGAATACATCTTCTAGTCTGGTGCTGGGTAGGACTACGTGCAGAGAAGCAACGCGGGTGGAACAGCTGTCTTGAAGGTGAGCGGAGGGGTGGAGCTGGTGATGTAAAGACTGAGCGGGGCCTTTAAAAGACTATAGCAGTCAGCAGTGGCGTGTGCTGGGTAGGACTACAGGCAGAGGAGCAATATGGATGGAACAGCTGTCTTGGAGGCAAGCAGAGGGGTGGAGCTGGTGATGTGAAGGCTGAGCAGGGCTTTTAAAAGACTATAGCAGCCGGAGGCACGTGCCAGGGTGGGACGCCTAAGGGTGGTGTGCCTAAGGGCTGCTCAAGCAAGGGCGCGCCTAAGGGCTGCACGCGCAAGGGTGCACCCTTGTGTGCATGGCCTTAGGCGCCAGCAGCGCATAGGTGCCCCACCACTTGAGTGTGAGTTGATTTCCTGGCTTACAAGTATGGCAGGAAGGCCCGGTGGTAAGAAAAAGAAAGGCCAAATGGGTGTGCCAGCCCCGGCGCAGCCCCCACTGGTCCAAAAGTCTCTGGATTCCTTCCCCTTTCTCCATTCTCAGTGCCCGATTTCATCAGGGATAGCCGGGGTGTCGTCTGAAACCCTAGCTCCTCAGGAGGCCCCTGCAGCTTTGACTGACATGAAACCTCTGCTTGGTCCCACTTTGGATCTGATTTGTTTGAACTCTTCTCAGCCGGCTCACATTTTGAGCTCATCTGTAAAGGACGGTTCTAGTGTGGTCTCGGATGGTATTAATTGTTGTGCTCTCACCCTGATTTGACGGCACAATATCTTGGTCTCATTTCCTTCTTGAGGCCGTTCTTTGTTTCTGCCCCTAGCCAGCTTCAGGGCGGCCGAGGGGCTGCCCGTAGGGGAGCCCCCTGGTACAATCAGGAATGTAAAGAATGGAAAGCTCACCTGAGTGCCCTATTCAGCTCCTATTCACAATGCTCCCTGTTAGAATCCCAATCCAGTCATTTCTCCCAGTCCTTGGGAGAAATTGTGGTGGTGCTCACAGTCCAGCATGAGCAATTGCAAATTATTGCCAAGACTCTGGCAGACTGCAACAGCTGCAGGCAGGAGGTTTTGACTAGGGCTGTGCCTAGCCAACATTTTTGTACCCAACCCCCTGTCGTGGGTGAACAGGGGAGAGCCTGCCAGGAGGCACTTCTCAGTTGGCTGGTTTGCCTTGCTTTTTGGATCCCGACCCGGCAATTTCCCCTCCACCCAAGGTGATCCCTATCCCTGGTGCAGTGTCTTTCAGTATTCAGCCTCTCCCTGGTGGGTTTTCCCCGCCTTGGAACTCAATTTTTTCATTTGCGCATCATTTGGAGCAGATTTTGGGGTGGGTCCCTATAGGGGCTATTGTTTCTTTTCAGCCTTTGCCTTCTTATAGGAGTATGCAACGTTTTATTGTGTTTTTTCAGTCATCCCACTTTGCCTCTGTAATTTTGTCACAAGCTGCATTATTGTCTTCTTGGGGGGTTCATGTGGGTGAGGACTTTAGGGATCTGGTCCTGCATTCCACGGCCCCCAAACCTGCCTGTCAAATTTCTGGCAGGGCTGACCCCTTGTCTAACAGCTTAGTGCCGAGTGCCTCTGTTATTAGAAGGGTTCCGGTGGCCCAAGGGGAATGGGTATCCCCCATTCAGGAGAGACTCCTGAACCTTGCACAAGGTACTGAGCGGGGCAGGAGTCTTTTAACTGAGATTTTTTTCCAGGGATGATTCAAAGATGGGGCAAGTTTCATCTGATTTTACATCTTCAAAACCACTCTCAGGAGTTGTTCCGGCTATACTGAAATCTCCAGAGTCTGGCAGAGCAGCAATCCCAGGGCCGTTTTGTGCCCAGAGGGAATCCCTTTTGCCCTCAGTGAGTCCTGGCTGTTCCCCCCAATGTTCGCAGGGATTGGTGACAACAGAGGGGGCGGTCCCTTGCTGAGATTCTCCCCATCAGCCTCAGTTTTTCAATCAGTTAGATTCTGTAAGTCTTTGTGCTTGGAATATAGCAGGATGGCGCTCTCAGCCCCTTGACCAATCCTTTTTGAAATTTTTGGGGGATAGGGATATTCTTTGCCTCCTGGAAACCTGGTGTCAGAATGTCCCTGAGCTTATGGCCTTTGGGTTCCCAGCTGTCTCTTATGCAAATCAGGGCCATCCATGTGGGGGTCTTGTTTGCTTTATTTCAGTTAGACTGGGGTTTTTTGGTGTTGGAGTTGGTTAAGCTCCTCCCTAATGCTTTAGTGGTAGTGGGCAGAATGGGCAACAGGCTTTTCGTTCTGCTTACTACCTATATCCCTCCAGCCAATGCATCAAGCTTTCGGGGAGAATTCTGGGACAAATTGGAGGACTTTATTCGATCTTTGCAGGATAAATATCCCTTGGCTTTTTTGTGTTGGCAGGTGACTTTAATGCTCATTTGGGTGATGATCCTGAGGAGCTTTGATGCATTGCCCCTCCTTTAGCCCTGGTGCCGTGGTATTAAATCGCTGCTCCAGAGATAAGACATTAAACGTCTCTGGGCTTAGATGGGCTGCCCTGGTGGCAAATTCCAATTTGAAGATTTTAAATGGTGCTTTTTGGGGGGTTGTTGAGGGGAACTTTAGGTTTATTTCTCACCAGGGCTGCAGTCTGATTGACTACATTGCGGTTTCTCCCAGTTTTCTCCTATATTTAGTTAGTTTTTCGGTGCGTCAGGAAATCCACAGTGACCATCTTCTGTTACTTTTGAGTTTTCGGCTCCATATTGATTGGGTGGGGGAGGATAGCGGGGTTGATATCAGTGAGGCCAGCATTGGTCCCCGCAGGTGCGGTTGGTCTAATGATCTCAGCAGGTGGCTTGGAGAAGTGCTGTTCTCTTCACCTGGCCTGGCGATCAGGGATGTGGTGGTGGGAGCTAGCTCTCACCCTGATTTGATGGCACAATATTTGGTCTCATTTCCTTCTTGAGGCCGTTCTTTGTTTCCGCCCCTAGCCAGCTTCAGGGCAGCCGAAGGGCTGCCTGTAGGGGAGCCCCCTGGTACAATCAGGAATGTAAAGAATGGAAGGCTCACCTGAGTGAGCCTTCCATTCAGCTCTTATAGGAGGCAGAGGGAGGAGAGGATGCTGATCGAGTTTTTGGATGCCAAGAAGGTATATCAGGTGCTTCTTAGGGGTAAAAAGGCTGCCTACGTTGCGCAGACTTGGGATACCCTGCTCTCTGTTTCCAGGGCTAGGGACTCCCAGAACTTCTGGCAGATTATTAATTCTTTTTTGGGTAAACCCCGTAATTTCTGTCCAATATTTATTCCTTGTGGGACTTGATTGTCCCATTTTTGGACTTTGTTTCCAGCCCAGGAGCCTGAGGAGGATCTTTCTGTGCATTTAGCGGAGCTTCCCGTCTGGCCTCCGGTCACGGAGCTTGAGGTGACTGAGCTCATTCAGTCGCTCAAGATAGGGAAGGCCCCCAGGTACGATTGTGTGCCTGCTGAGCTCATTAAGAGTCACGCGAACTGGTTGGTCCCTTTCTTGGCAGCCTTTTTTATCCACTTGGATAAGACTGGTGCCTTTCCGGCCGACTGGGGTAGGGTGGTGATTATCCTAGTTTATAAGGGTGGTGATAGATCAGACCCTGGGAACTTCAGGCCAATAAGCCTGCTAAACATCATAGCTAAGCTTTATGCCAAGCACCTGTTATCTTTGCTGAATAATTGGTTGATGGAGTTCCAAGTTTTGCATAGGGAGCAGGCTGAGTTCCAGGTGAATAGGTCGACTCTTGACCACTGTCTTGTTCTTTTTCATCTGGCCAAGAAGTATGTCCAGGTGAATTCTAAGCTCTTTTGTGCCTTTGTGGACTTGAAGGCCGCCTTTGATTCGGTTGACAGGCCCCTAATATGGGACAAACTGATTAGCCTGTTGATTGATCAAAGGCTGCTCATTTTGATTCGTCGGTTGCACAGGGACTCTTCGTTGGCAGTCAGACTTTCCCAGCAGGGGCATCTTACATCGTGGCTCCCTATTTTTTCAGGAGTCAGGCAGGGCTGCATATTAGCTCCCACCCTTTTCAATGTTTTTTTGAATGACCTGGTCCCAGCGATGTCCCGACTTGAATTTTTTCTGCCCAAGTTGGTCACGTGTCATCTGGGCTGTTTACTCTACGCCGATGATGCAGTTATCCTCTCCCAGACTAAGGTGGGCCTGAGTAGGCCATTATGTGCCCTTTTTGACTATTGTTCTACCAACAAATTGGTTATCAATTACAAAAAGACCAAAGTCCTCGTGTTTGGGAGGGGGGGAAAGAGCTACCATTGGTCTATTGAAGTCCACCCAATAGCTCAGGTCTCTTCCTACAAATATCTTGGGATTTTGTTCCACGCATCACTCAGTTGGACCCCCCCCATAGGGAGATGGCCCTTAACAAAGTTAAGGGACTGGTTGCTGCGATTGCCCATATGTTCAAACACAAAGGCCACGGCAGCTTGGGGGCTGCCCTCAAAATCATGGAGGCCAAAGTACGTGCCCAACTTTTTTATGGTGGAGCTCTATGGGCTGTGGGTGCCCCACTGGTATTAAACTCTGTGCAGATTAAAGTTCTTAAATCTTTGCTCCATGTCCCCAATGGGACCCCCTCGGCTGCTTTACGAGTGGAGTTTGGCCAGTTAGTTTGGGGCAATCTAAACTGGAAGCAGGCGGCCTTTTTATGGCTGCGTCTTTACCACAGTGCCCATTCAGGGCTCCTGGCTTACATACCCCAGGATCCTTTTGTTTCATCTTGGATGAAGAGCCTGACTTCTCAGATAGCTGCCTGGGGGCTCTCGACTGACTATTTGAAGACTACTCTGCTCAGTAAAGCACGTGGGGAGATTGACTATAGGATTTCAGACATTGTTCGCCAGGAGGATTGGGCGGAGGTGGGCTCTTTTGCCTCTTTGGCACACTATAGGTTGATTATGCCTCTTGCCGGCAAGATGGTGGCTTATTTATCTTCTTCACTTTCAAGGAGGCACCTTACTCTGCTTTTTTGTGCTCGGCTCAACGTGCTTCCCATCAGCGTGCTGGAGGGGCATTATTCTGGAACCCCCTACAGTATGAGATTATGTCCCTTTGATCTCACTGAGACGGAGACTGTCTCAAATATTTTGTTTGTATGCCATCTGTATGATGTTCCCCATGCCCAATTGCTGGCCTCTTACATTGACCTATTTCCCAGCAGGTCCTATTCTGAGCTGCTTTGCATTTTCCTCTCAGATACTGATATTACTCGTCTGAGGGCGGTGTCAACCTTTTTAGTTCAGGCCCTCGTCTATAGGGACCTTTTCCTCAAATTTTTGCCCTTGATCCCTGGTGATGCTTCTCTTTCTGAGGATGATGGGGGCTGGAGCCTAGGGTTCAGGGAGCCCATGGGGGCCGGACCCGGTTTTCTGGCTTTGGTTTGGTTATGTCAGTTTTAAATGTTTTTGTATGTTTGTATGGTTTCTCGTCTTGGGTAAAAACTATGTTTTGTTTGTTTGTACTTGACTGCAAGGACCAGATGGTCACGCAATAAATAAATTTGATTTGAATTAGGGGCCACTCTGTGTTGCTGGACACTGTGTGCAGGGATTCTAAAACCCTCCTTAAAAGCTCTAATGATGTAATCAACTTCTTCCCAGTCAGGATACCCTAGCAAGGAGTGCTGCAATTCTCCAGTCCTAATTGGTATTGGGGCTCTTTCCCAGACCTCCAGAACCCCCCTGGCCACCTTGCCCGAGGGGATGGGGACACACTGGGTTTTCTGTTTACCCATGGTTTGGCCCTGGAGCATCTGGATATTGCATGGTCCCCACCACAGTTTGAGCAGGAGTATTGAAATCTACAGGTGGTGCAGGAACACCTGCCAGAGCGATTAAACTCCCAGCATGTCCCTGTGCCACCCCTGGCCTACCTTTTCCATTCCATTTGAAAAGGATTTTTGGCGGGCAACCCCCCCCCCCCTTTTAACAGGAGAAGCCCACTGTCTGATCTGGGTGCATTAGCAGCATCAACCATGCAGTTGAGCCACAGGTCGGGTGCATGGACACCTCGGCAGCTGGATGCAATCTGGATCACCTGGATCTTGCAGGGGACCTGGCCTCATAAGTACAGCAAACAATACCCATGTACTTCAACAAGTATGATCCGTGATGTGGGTATGCCTATAGCATGACCCCTTGAAATATTGCGTAAGCAGCCATCCAGTTGTTCCAATTTCTGTCCGCTTTTGGGCATCTAAAACGTTCCCTTTCTTTTTTGTCATCCTGTTCAGCCAGATCCACAATGGGTTCACTGAAAAGGAGGGCAAACAAATCCACATACTCCCCACACCAGATACGCTCCCTTGTGGCCTGTAGGAGATGTGCCCCTATGAGGGCTGAAGCAGCTGAATATCCACCCTGTGACAGGTGGTAGCTGCGCAATCCAGGGACGGCCCATGGGGGAGAACCCAGAAGATCACAAGGGGGAGGAGCCCACAGTGGCACTCGCAACAGAGGAACACAACAGAGCGGGCAGCGTGACATCAAGGAGTGGAGCCCCACACCCGGAAGGACGAGCACGATGGGGGCATGGAGGAAGAGAGCGCCATGAAAAGGGGCTGGAAGAAGAGCAGCGGGATGGAGGGAGCCCAGAAACCAGGGAAAGCAGCTGGGGGACTGGGACAAAAGGACGGTATCCTGGTGGCCCTTATTGGTGAGAGGGACTGTGAAGGAAGTATGGGAGGAAACGGGGCTGTTTCTGGGACTGGGAAGGGGGGTTAGACACAGGCCACGGTCTGCGGGGAGCACCCTGCCGGGGGCTCAACCAAACAACCTTGTTTCCCCAGGGGTGTCCCTCAGGGAAAAAGGGGGTTCCCCCTCCCCTGGAAGCCAGCAGGGACATAGATAGGGGGAGGGTGACACACCCCCTTATGGAAGGTGGTGTAATCCCACCCCATCTGGAGCTTGGCTTACTGCAGGGTGGTAACCAAGAGGGGACCACACCTGAAAAGCTTGAGCTGTCTGTGCTGCTTGTTGCTGGCCCACTCCCCATTGGGGGATTGCAGGTGGAAGCCATTGGCCTGGGGTCATGATCCCACTGCCCCCAACACTGGGGCAGAGGGCCTTACTACTGCAACCCACACCCCATTATGCCACAACAGCTGGGGTGCTGAGCTACCCCCACCTCATGGATGTGTTAGAATGTGTGCGGGCACCTGAGGAAAAACGGGAAAATATTGTTGCCCCATCTGTACCGAGGGGACACCCAAACCATACATTCCCTGTCCGCCGACAGGACCAGCGTGGGACCCTCCCCCAGTCCATTGTAGCCCCACCTCGGCATCTGGATGCAATCTGGATCACCTGGATCTTGAAGAATTGCTGCTGTTGATGCACTGGGAGGTGTTGGTGCTGGCCGCATCTCCGCCATTAACCTGATAGCTTGCTCCAGGGCCTCAGTCCTACTCAGGACCTCCTCATCCTCCTTTTCCGGGGGCCCCGGGTCTGCTGATTGATCACCTGGATCCACTCCTGCTCACCTGTAACAAGATCTCTGGAGGGGAAGCGATCCCCCACCTGCTGCCCCTGCTGCTTTTGTGGTTGTGGCTGTGGCCCTGAGTCTGGTCCTGAATTAGAAGGAGCCCACAAACCCACTAATACTGGTGGGGGGTTAGCTCTCTGGTGCCTGGGAGGGGGGTCATCAAAAAAAAAGTTTGGAGGGGTTATCCTCCTCCTCACCCTGGTGACCCACTGCCCTACTGCGGCCCCCAATGTCTGGGCGCTCCATGACAACAGTCTCACCAATACCCCCTGTGACTGATACCCGGGATTTGCACTAAGGTCTAGTGGGCTCAGCACTGACACTGATGGCCCACTATCTGAGGCCCCAGGGAGGGCGGGGCTCAGGCAAAGGGCCGACCCCCACAGCCACATTTTGCACCATGGCTTCACAGGCTGCAAGCCTGTCCCAGAGGGACAGTACTACCATCTCCTCCCCCGGCCCAGGAACAATGATTTGCTGCTACAGAGGGGCTAATTCCACCCCCCAAGGATCGCCCTATCCAGCACTGCTTCATCCATCATGAGATGGGGAGAGGCCATGGACCACCCTCCCTGCTGTGGCCGGCTTCTCGGGTCATTCACCTTTGCTCTGTGCTTCTCCATGCCGGGCAAATCTACCTTTGCATGGGTCCACGCAACGCGAAAGCACCAAGAAGAAACAAGGCTCTGAATTGAGGATCGATGCTCCCCTCTTCAAATAGACCAAAGGCAAAAATAGTAAGCACAGCACCAAGAAAATGGTGATGCTTAATCTGCTCCTTTCCTGAACTGAGGCAGGAGCACCATGTGGAACTGAACTCTGCCCCTCTCCAGTGCACGTGCTCCGGAAGACACTGCTCTGCCTTTGTGCCCTTTTCTGTTTCCCCAGTAACCCTGGCTAGGATCTTACTTGCTCAGTGGCCCATTCCCTCACTCCCACCCCCCACCCCTCTGAGCATGGCAGGCAAAATGGGGGGAAAAGGGTGCATCAAAACCCTAGGTTCCCTGTCCCACTCTCTTAAAGAGCACGGCAACTGCCCCACACACAGCCATGATGGCATGCAGGGGGGAGGGGGGGATGAGAGCTGAGCTCCTTAAAAATTGGATTCTGGTTGGCTTAGTGCAAGCTGCTCATTAAACAAAGGCCTCCAGGAGAGTGCCCTGGCTCACTTTATGTAACCACTGATCAAGCAAACAAACAGAAGCCCCCTGAGCTTCTCTCTATTAGCTGTCATTTCCAAACAAATCAGGAGAGAAAGCAATCTCCCAAAAGCAATTGTGTCCTGACAGGTCCTGAGTAGAGCAGTAGCGGGTAGCACTTTAGC
This sequence comes from Sphenodon punctatus, assembly GCA_003113815.1. Taxonomy (NCBI): domain Eukaryota; kingdom Metazoa; phylum Chordata; class Lepidosauria; order Sphenodontia; family Sphenodontidae; genus Sphenodon; species Sphenodon punctatus. Next base: position 517,191 of record QEPC01002218.1, on the reverse strand, counting down.
TACCTATGGGCAGGGGCAGATTGGGAAATCAAAGTGGCCCGGGAAAATATAGTCTTAGTGGCCCTGTGCCAGCAGCAAAGCCGCCGGCATGCTGGAAATGGACCAAGGGTGCGTGGCTTGGGGTGTGTGTGGCTTGGGGGCGTGGCTTGGGGTGGGCAGAGTGCACCAGATTTGGGGCCTAGCAGAGCTGAGTCCCCAGACTCAGATCCTCAGCAGCCTGGCAGGGGTGAGTGGGAGGTTATGGGGGGCTGGCAGGGGGGAGACTGCCACTGGTGGGGGTACTGGCCCTCATTTCAGTGCTCTGGCTCCCCAAATCACTCCGTTTTAGTGCTCAATGGCCCCCAACCCAAAATCACTCTGTCCCTT
>QEPC01002218.1:503723-514289 GCA_003113815.1 Sphenodon punctatus | reverse complement strand
GCCCCCAGCCTAAAAGAGACCAACCCCCCCAAAGCAGGCCTATGCCCCCCCAAAGCAGGCCCTACCTGCTGCCCCAGGGCTGAAGCGCCGTCCTCCCCTGCCTGGAGCTCAAGACCATCACGTGATCTATTATTGGCCTATAGTGAGCATGCACAACCCAGTTGAGTTGAGAGAATGTTGGAAGCCATCTTGAAGAACCTTCTCTACAAGGTAGAAACCTTCTTATCAGCACGTGGGGAGGGGAGTAGGAGCTGTGTTTGTAAACACAGCCTTATCTCCCAGCCCGATCGAGTGTCCCCACTGCTGCAGCTGCTGCTGCAGCTGCTACTGTGCTCTTAGGAGGGAGAGGCAGGTGAGACCTCCCCCGACCCAGCCCGACAGGGGTCGGGACCAACAATTGTTTTTTAAAAATAAAATATTTTTTTTTTAAAAGACAGCGGGACCGGCCCTCCAGCCTAGCCCAGCCCAGCCCACCGGGAATCCTCCCTGTGGGTTCAATGGCCAATCCGCCCCTGCCTATGGGTAATGCTCACACTTTTGGAAATCCCCAGCAGGCATCTGATAAGGGAGTACATAGTCCCCCACTGAGTACCTGTTGCCCCCAAATTTGAGTATTACTGGGGCATCTAGGGATGCCCCAGGAGCCCTGGGATGTTTTGGAATGCCAATTCTGGCACCTGGGGCTCCTCAGGCTTTGGGATTACTCACCTCACTCACAGGCCAGGCTGCTCCTCCTCTGATCTGGACTCCTGGCTTCTCCCTGGTCTGTGCACTGTTCAGCTGAGTGGGGAACTTCCCCATTAAACTTTTTCTGAGCAGGGGAGTGGGGAGTAAAGAGGCCTTGTCCTATCTTTGTGCATCCCCCTAATGGGTTCTCTGTTATCGGGTGGACCCATATCAGGGGAGCACGCATTTCCTCACTTTGGGTGCCCTTGGGAACAGGGGACATATAGGGGGTGTACGCAGATGGGAAGAGGCCTCCTCACTCCCCCCACCCCTATTCTCAAAAAAAGATGAGCAGGGAAGTTTCCCACTCAGTTAAGTGTCATGCAGGCCAGGGAGAAGCAGGGAGCATCCAGGAGTCTGGACCAGAGGAGCAGCAGCCTAGTCAGTGATGTTAGTCAGCCTGGGGTTCAGGGAGCCCATTGGGTCATACTCAGATACCAGCTGGTGTCTGAATGTGACTGGGGCAAGCCAGGCACCCCAAATGTGATGGGGTGTCTGATTGGCTGGTATCCAGTTGCAGCTCTACTCCTGAGTTCTTAGTAGGGATATCGTTATCCCAATCTGTCATCCATCTATCCCAGCTCATAGCATCATAACTCACAGAAATTCATTCCCTGTCATCTCCAAAAAGGGTGGAGGGTTGGAGGGGGGATTATTACTTAAAGGGGTGTATTGGCATGTGGGACTAGTACTACATAATGAAACCTCCTGCTATCTGTATTCATGCATCACCCTTTCCCTCAGAATAAGTATGAGGGAGGTGAAGCCGGTTTTAACCCCACGGTTCTTCTGGAAAGCAAATGAAGTTGTTGTTAAAGGGATACTTGGTCTCAGAACAGTGGTGTTACTTGTGACCTCTGAGAAGGCCAGAAAGGAATTAGATATAATTAGGAACCCATAAAAACACTGACATTGCATGAGAGTATTAAGCAGGATTGGGCTTCTTGAGTGTGTGTCTGAATGGGAGTCATCTTGGGAAGATGTTCTGGGAAGTTGATGTCCATGCTCTAGTGTGGGAGAGGGGTGGGGAGCTCTTCCTTATGAATTAGTATTCAGTCCAGGAGGTACAGCAGTGAAGGGTGACAGGAAGGAAAACCAATAAGCCACAGACCTGGTCCACGACTAATCTGTTGTGGTTTTCTCCCAGCTTGGTGCTTTCTGCACTTCCATTGGGAGAAGTACCATCTGGAAGTGGTGCCTGTCCCAATGGGAGGAGAGAACAGAAGTCGAAGCTGTGGCACAGAATGGACTACTCATAACTTGGCTTCTCCCGAGCCCTGGGTTTATTCTGAGCCATGTCTTTTAATGTTACTGCTGGACTAGTGGCAGAGAGGAATGTTCCTGGAGATTTCTCATGAGAAGGTTCTGAGTCTGTTGTCCCTCCATGTTTCCCTGACAGCAGCATTGGGATAGCGGCCCCCAGGTCCTTTCCCTGCTGCAGTTTCAAAAACCCCAGAAACCCCTCTTCCATGTAGCTGCAATCATTGTGGGCTCCAGATTGCTGGAGCTTACACCATAGGTGGTGGCGAGTGGGACTGCTGTTTCCTGGGAGCTGTGATTACTGAAACTGACTGGGACCTGTGAGAGACCTGAGGGGCAGAGCTACAAGGCGGAGTGGGGGTTAAGAGCTTGGCCCCCTGAGGGTGAACGTGGCAAGCGGTACTGCTGTTTCCTGGGACCTGTGAGAGATCCGAGGGGCGGAGCTACAAGGCGGAAAGAGCTTCGCCCCCAGAGGGTGAACATGGTGAGCGGTACTGCTGTTTCCTGGGAGCCGTGATTACTGAAACCGACTGGGACCTGTGAGAGACCCAAGGGGCGCAGCTACAAGGTGGAGCTTGGCTGCCTGAGGTGGCGCGCGCCTGGGCAACGCACCTAAGGGCTGTGCACACAAGGGCGCGCCCTTGTGCGTGCGGCCTTAGGCGGGGCCGGGGTCGCTTCCCCCTTTCGCTCCCTTTTGCTTGTCCAATTACTCTATCTAGGACCATCTGGTAGCAGAAATTATCCCACGATGCAGCTGCAAAAATGCACCCGAGCTGATGTTGCCAGTATCTCTCCCCCTGCATCTAAGTCTTCCAAACAAAGGAAAATAGAGAGTTTTTTCCTTTGCAAGAACTCCAACTCCTATGCTAAAGGAGCAGGTATCTTAGCCAATGTTTCTACATCTAATCATTTTGCACTATTGGCAGACATGCAGGATGAGATTGTAGACTCCCCAAGTTTGGCTGTTCACTCCTCCCCAAAACAGCTGCCACTTGACATATGTGGACCAGGGACTGCGTGCTATAAGAATCAATCTGCGGGAAGTAAGCCTAAGAGCTATGCCTCCCTACTAGCAGAGCATGTATCACTCACGTCACAAACTATACGTTTGGTGTTTTCTCAGCTTAATAGTTTCAATGCAAAATTTTATGATGTTGCACGCCATATATTTTTACAAAAACCCGCTTTGGTAGTTCAAACTAAACAAGTCCTCGGTTCACCTAATCTTGAGGTTATTGCCAATAGGGATACTACGGTTCATCGGGTGGTCCCCCCAGATGCTCCCACGGGGAATCCTGGCTTGTTGAGGGAACTTCCTGTGTCGCTAGTGAGATCAAAGGTCATTGAACCTCCAAGCCAGGGTAATGTTGGCCAGGAGCTGCTGACAAAAGAGGGGAAATATATCAAGTTGAATAACAGTGTGATATTTACTATTTTCCCTCTCCCCTTGGGCAAATTGCCCTTTTGGAATTCTCCTCTGGACGTGGTGGAGCATTTGAGAGTGTTGCTGAAAGCTTCTATCACCAGCAAAAATATTTGCTCAATTGACCATCTGGCTGTGACCAAGGGCCGTTGGACTGTGACCATCTCCTTTGACTCTGAGCCTTGGGTTTCCTTGAACTATGATAAGGAGCTATTTTTTAGGGACACTGCTATTTTCATTTCAAGCATTTATAGTAAGGATTTTGGACTAAACCTTTGTATCCCACAGGTCTCTAAGGATTCCAGACCAACTTCTTTTTCCCAGAGCCATAAAAGCCAATTTAATCGACTAGTTGAGGGGAAAGGCGTGAAACTCTCGAAGCTGGCATCTACTGAAAAGTTGATTGAGACCTCTATAGGTGACTCATAGGAGATTGCGCCATGCCTTAACATGGACTTTGTGGCTGACCCTTTAGAGGTACTTCCAACAGGCCCCATATTGGCTCTGGATAATCATTTAGAGGTATTGGGGTGTATGGATTCCCTTTTTGTCCAGCTGGAAAGAATGGACACTGGGAAATCCATAAATCAGCAGTCTCAGGTCACTCCAGAGAGGCCTCACGTACTGACTTGTCTGCAATCGTTGGGGCCATTATCAGAAGGGAAGTCGCCTGGGTCAACTCTCCTAAAAGGGTTTTCTGATATATCAATCCCTCCCTTGGAGACTTTCTCCAGGGACAAGGATAGTTTGGCCGATGCCCTGCCCCTCAATTTAGGTAATGACTTCACTATTACTCACACCCGTATTAGTGTTAGCCAAAAGTTGGCTGAGTTTGTGCTGCCCCCAGTGGGAAAACCCCAGAATATAGCACTATCTAGGGTCTTAGCTGGGGCTTCCGGTGCCGTGCCAACTTCCTGTGATTTTTCCAATGTTCAGGTTACTTGTAAAGAGAAACTTCCCCTTGAACCTCTGACAGTTAGCCCAGGCCAGATGGATATGTTCCCGAAAGCTCCCCCCTGCCCAGAGTGACTGGGCCTTTGGGATCCAACTTTGGTGACTCTACTATGTTGGAACATAGCAGGTTGGACGGCTCATAATTATGACCCGTCCCTTTATGTATTTTTGAATTCATTTACTATTATTTTACTCCAAGAAACCTGGACAAACAATGATCTAAGTTGTCCCGGATTTCAGGTTATAAGTTTCCCGGCTACTTCTTCTTCCATCAAAGGCTCAGTGGTGGCTTTGCCTTTTTGGTGTCAACAGGTGCTAATGTTAAAATCTATTTAGTAAGTGTTTACAAGTCATATTTTGCGATTTGTTATTGTCTATTTCCCTCTGGCTTTGAACTATTACTGGCAAATGTACATATTCCCCCAAGTTCCTCACCATATTACTTGGATGAGTTTGGCATGTAATTAAGCTCCACTCTTGGGATGCATTGGGAAAATTTCCCAATGCTTGTCTTATTATGGGTGGCAATTTTAATACACAATTGGGAGCTCCCATGCCAAACCTAAGTGATTTATCTCTGGAGGAATATTCAGTTCCACCTTTCAACAACACCCGTTGTTCAATGGACTCAGTGGTTAGCTCAAGGGCACCATTATTAATTCAAACCTTAGAAGATCTTAACCTAGTAGTCCTTAATGGACTACTATCTGGTGATGATAAAAGTAATTTTACCTACCGCTTTCCACTGGGCTCGAGCACTATTGACTATTTCGCCCTACAGGCTTATCTTATCTATCGCTCAAGAGTTTCAGGTGTTGCCAATGTTTTTGACAGACCACTTTCCTATGTGCCTATTTATTAGAGATCCTCTCAGTAAAATACTCCCACAGCAGACAAATACTAACCAGGCTGTGAGAGAAGGTGTCTTTGCCAACAAGGGTCGTTTAAGACCCCGACAGGAGCTGATTGCCTTATTTCCCCCTTTCACTCAGCAATAACAGCTTGTTAAATTTATATCTGGAGTAAGTCATATGCAGCCTGACTCTATTGATCATTTTGAAGCTCTAATTGAATTAATTACTGTCTCTTTAAGTGTACCTAATGCATTGTGAACATACTCCCATAAATATTCCTTGTGGTTTGATAAAGATTGCCATAATCTAAGGAACATCTTTCGCCGGCTTGCCAAAAGAGTAATCAGTTCCCCCACTAAAACTAACCACACTCTATTAGTCTATACGTGGAGGGAGTATAGGAATTTGCTTGTTAGGAAAAGATTGGATTATTCCAGAGAAAAATGGTTAGCGCTTATCCAGGCTGCCCAGGAAAATGACTCAAGGAAGTTTTGGTATCTCATCAAGCCGGCCCTATTAGGGAACCATTAGTTACCGTATCTCCTGCCGTTTGGCAAAGTTATTTTTCAGATCTATTTGCAAAATCTTACTCAGCTTCTCCTTTTTTAAATCATGATAGGTTTTCTCTTGAGGATCTTCCCTCTTGGCAATTGGTCCAATCAGCTGAGATCGTGGATTGAATAGCTAAATTAAAACTGGGGAAAGCCCCCGGATGCAATTATGTTGCCACAGATCTCCTTAAATTGGACCGGAAATGGTGGGCTTCAGTATTGGCGCCTCTATTCACCTATATTGATGTGACAGGCTATTGCCACAGATTTCCTTAAATTGAACTGGAAATGGTGGGCTTCAGTACTGGCACCTCTATTCACCTATATTGATGCGACAGGCTCTTTCCCCCCAAATTGGCTTAATAGTGTGGTTGTGCCCATTTTTTAAAAGGGGATGCATCGCTCCCCTCCAATTACCAGCTTATAAGCCTTTTGAGTGTGATTGGGAAACTTTACTCCAAACATCTTCTAATGAAATTTCAGCTTTGGTTAGATGCAAATGACATAATCGCTCCTGAGCAGGCTGGCTTCCTGGAAGGCCAGTCTACTCTCAACCATGTCTTTGTTTTACACCAGTTGACCACTAAATATGCCTGCCCGTCCCAGGGCTCCCAACTTTATCTGTGTTTTGTGGACCTAAAGTCAGCATTTGACACAATAGGTAGAGATCGCCTCTGGCATAAGTTAAGCGGGTCTTCCATTGATCACCGCCTGCTATTGCTTATGGCTAAGCTCTATAGTAATAACACTATGCAGGTTCGTTTTTCTTGTAACTACCCGCCTACTCAAAAAATTCAGGTGATTCATGGGGTAAGGCAGGGTTGTATTTTGACCCCAGCCTTATTCAACTTTTTTCTGAATGACGTGGTCTCATATATGGCCAAACTGGATATTCACCCTCCCAGGATAGCAGACCATAAGATATTCTTCTCTATGCAGATGATACGGTTTTGATCTCAAAGACCCCCATCAGATTAAAAAGAAGCATGCAGAGATTTACAGCTTTTTGCCAGGAGGAAAATTTGATGATAAACTTCACCAAAACCAAAGTAATGGTTGTAGGAAGTAAGAAACCAGTCCACTCCTGGTTCATGGGTAATTACCAAATAGAACAAGTCTCTTCTTACAAATATTTGGGAGTTACATTTTCGGCCTCCAGGAGCTGGCGATTACACTATGAACTAGCCCTGAGCCAGGCCAAAAAAACTTCACATGGTATTCAGAGCTATTTTTTCTCACATGGAGGTCGCCTGATTAAACCTGCTATCCGCCTGTTTAGAGTTAAGGCACTAAGCCAACTTTTCTATGCATTTTCCATTTGGGGCCTGGCTTTTCTGAATACAATTGATCTTCTTCAAAATAGCATTTTGCGAGCAATTCTAAAAGTTCCAAGAGGCACTCCTCAGGTGTTGCTGAGGGTCGAAACAGCTTCACAATTTTTGAAATCCCAGACTCTCTTTGCTTGCATAAAATATCGGATGAAGATTTACCTATTCCCCTCTAAGTCCAACTGTCTTATTAATTTAATAACAAATACAGCCAGAGACAATCCCTGGTGCCTGGCAATTGAAAAAGAAGTCAGGAATTTAGGCTTCTCCAGGACCTTTTTTCTTTCTTACAATCTTAAGACTGCTTTGCTGTTGGTTAAGCTGAGAATTCGTAACCAGGAAAGACAAAACGAGTTATCAGTCCCATCTAAGCAAAGAGTGGCTCCCTTTTATGCTGAGATAAACACTTCCCCGAGTGAATCCACCTACCTTATGCTTTGGACAGATTGGCGTAAAAAACATGCTTTCCTGTTGTTTCGATTTAGTTCATTTCCCTCCGCTATTCTCAGTGGTAGGTATTTTGGCTTGCCAAGGGAATCTAGGCTATGCTTGAACTGTTCTCTTGGGCAGGTGGAGCATGTCTTGAGCATGTCGTATTTATTTGCTCGGCTTACATTGATTTGAGAGAAAAGTTCTTGGATCAGTTTCTCTGTAACCATTCTCCTGCAAACTATGGGTATTTTCAGATGTGACGAGATCTCATAACATCTGAAGGGGGAACGGAAGTTCCCCCACCAGATGTTAACCCCCGTCGAACACGGCAGGGAATCACATTCACCACGCAATCGGCAGAACCGGAGGGGCCATCCCCGATCGTGTGGTGAATGCAATTCCCCGCTGTGATGAAGGGGCTTGTCCCATCTGGACAGCTACCACAGCCCGGAATCCGTGGCGGGATTCCGGGCTGTGGTCAATTCTGGTGGGCAGCGAGGGAGCGTGGAGGGGGGAGCGGGGCCATGCGGCCGCACGTTGCACCGCACGGTCCCGCCCCCTCCTCGATTCCCCACCGGGATCAGCCGGCACGTCTGTTGGACATGCCGGTGTGATCCCGACGGGGAATCCCCGCGGTGATTCCGTGCTGGGGTGACTAGCGCCCCGTCACGTCTGAAATCACCCTATGATATTGTATTGACTCAGTTACTCTGTGCCAAGGATACTTGTCTGTCCAGGTCTATGGCCTCTTTCTTTTCTGGTGTCCTTGACATTAAATGGAGCCAACTATTAACTTTGTAATGCCAATGGCAAATTTAGGATGATTACCTTATATATATATATATATATATATATATATATATATATATATATATATATATATATATATATATATAATTTATTGTTTCCTCATTTGGCTGTTGTAGTCTATTCAAATTTTTTTTGCTAAATTTTGTTGATATTTGTTGTTTTATCCTCTTCTTTTAATTTTATCAATTGTTTTGTATTAATTGTTTTCTTTAAGTTTTTCTTCTCAGGCTCATGTGTGCTTAAAATGACCTTTTGGTTACCCAATAAAGTATTACTTACTTACTTACATATTTAAAAAGTTGGTCTTTTTTGGTACACCATGGGTGGCTGGTTCAGGGCCACCATGCAGTGGCTCTGAACTGGCAAAAATCTTCCCCTAACAAACGTGGCACTATCCACTCATTTTTGTTAACACCCTCTGTGTCATCTCAGTTCTGAGCTTCTCTGATTTATGGATGTTTATGGGTCACTCATATTTCCCTATAGCAGCACAGAGACGGTTCTTTCCTTAGCTCGCCCTGTGACATACCCTGTGCCTTTGGAGGAACTGGTGTAGAGTCATCTATTGCAGTGACTGGGTTGAGAGAATTCTCTGTTGGTTCTATGTGAGCTGTATAGGGTACATGCTTCTGCACAGTGTATAAGGGCTCTGCTGGGGGTGGGAGGTGGGGAGAAGCCTCTGTTCCTTTGGCTTACATTACTGAAGGGATGATGGTAGAATGAAGTGCAATCATCTCAATCCAGGAGTTAACAAATGAAAGTTCTCTTCTCTCTCTCTCTCTCTCCCTCATTTCAATCCCATTTTACTGTTGGGTTAGTTATCTGAATACTCTTTCTCTACTTATTCCACTGGTTTATCGTCTTCTGTTGTCACATCAACTTCTTTCATGTAATTCCCCAGTATACCTTTCCACCTGAGATTCACTCCTTCCCTACTTCTTTCTAGAGCTTAAACAAGATTGTGCAAAAATGGGAATTCTCATCAAAATCCCAGTTCCTAATACCTTCTCAATCGTCCTAGAGCAAATTGACAAACTAAATAGCAACAACAAATCACCAGGAACAGATTGCATTCATCCAAGAGTTCTGAAGGAACTCAGATATGAAGTTGCAGGCCTACTATTGGTCATTTGTAACCTATCGCTAAAATCTGCCTCTGTACCAGAGGATTGGAGGGTAGCAAATGTAATGCCAATATTTAAAACAGGCTCCAGAGAGCCTGATGTCAGTGCCAGGAAAACTGGTGGAAATGGTTGCTAAGAATAGAATTACTGACCATATTGATAAATATTGCATAATGGGGAAGAGTCAACATGGATTTAGGAAACTATTGGAATTTTTGATGGTGTAAATAAGCATGTGGATAAGGGTGATCCAGTTGATATAGTGTATCTGGACTTTCAGAAGGCGTTTAAAGAGTGAGGTGAAGTGCAGATGACACCGAGTTATTCAAGGTATTTAAAACTTGTGTGGACTGTGAACTGCAGGGTGATCTTGTGAGGCTGGGTGACTGGGCATCTAACGGGAAGATGAAATTTAATGTGAACAAGTGCAAAGCGATGCACATAGTAACCAAGCCAAGTACGTGCACTTGAGGCCTCGCATCTTCATGAATGTTAGACCCCTTGTCTCTCCCTCTGTTCCCCTTCCTATGTCTCTCCCTCAGCTCCTGTCTCTCAGATTGTAAGCCCTAGGGCAGGGACCGTGTCTATTTTATTACTTTGTAAAGTGCCAGGTACACTGCTGGAGCTATATAAATGTTTGTTAATAATAGGGATGGGCGAACAAATCGCGGTTCAGGTTCGGCCGTTTGGTTCAGCTGCGTTTGGTTTGACTGCGTTCAGTTCGTCCATTCATTTCGACAGTTTGGTTAGTTCGCCAAGTTCGGGTTTAGCTGTTCGGTTCGGTCGTCCGAACAGGCCGGTCGGTTAGGCTGTTTGGCTGTTCCATTTGGCCGTTTGGCCGTTCGGGAAATGTTGTTATGGGTGTTTTTTGTTTTTTATATGGTTTTTTGGTTTTTTATTGGGTTTTATATGGTTTTCTTTTGTTTTTTATTTGGTTTTTTTGTTTTTATATGGGGTTTTTCTATTATTTTTTTAATCTAATATTATATTTATCTATCTACACTAAATCTAACTGCTATTAACTATTCTAAATGCTATGAACTAAATGGATTATCTAATAAGTACACAGACCTACTCCTACAAACACTAAAACTAAATCACTAA
>QEPC01002218.1:482803-502827 GCA_003113815.1 Sphenodon punctatus | reverse complement strand
GGGGGAGGCAGATAATTAGTTTCGTTTCTTGCAAGCCTCTCCACCCCTGGTGCCTGGAAGTCTGCTCCTCAGTGACTGACACCTCCCTGTCATGTTTGACCTTCCAGTGAAGCTTTTTTTTCCACCCGAACTCACCCAAATGCGATCTGAACTGACCGAACTGTTCGGCCATTTCGCCATTCGGTGTTTGGTTTGTTCGGTATGTTCGCGTTCTTGTTCATGTTTGAGTTCGGTCGTCCGAACAGGCCGAGTTCGGGCCGAACTCCGAACTACCGAACCGCGTTCACCCATCCCTAGTTAATAATAATAATGACATAGGGAAAAATAACCCAAACTATATGTATACAATGCTGGTTCTAAATGAGGAGTTACCACTCAGGAAAGGGATCTTAGAGTCACTGGGGCTGATCCCAAACCCAGCGGATTCCATATGCAGCTACATGTGTGCAGTTGTACACAAGTCATACGGTTCCCCGTTGCAGGCACATTGTGCTGTGCAGGAATTGTACGCATGCGCGCACATGAAGGAGATCCCCGGGGTTTTGGACTGACCCCGCCGTGAACAATTCATTGAAATCCTCAGCTCAGTGTAGAGCAGCGGTCAAAAAAGCAAACAGAATGTTAGGAATAATTTGGAAATGGATAGAGAAAAAAACGGAAAATATTGTAATGCCTCTATTTAAATCTACGGAACGACTGCACCTGGACTATTGTGTGCAGTTCTGGTTGCCACATTTCAAAAAATACATAGTAGAACTAGAAAAGGTACAGAGAAGAGCAACAAAAATGATCAAGGGTATGTAATAACTCCCATATGATGAGAGGCTTGATAGTTTGGGGGCTCTCCAGCTTGGAGAAGAGACGACTGAGAGGGGATATGATAGAAGTTTATAAAATTATGAGTGGTATGGGAGCAGTTATTTACCCTCTCTAAAAGTAGTAGAACAAGGGGCTGCTCCATGAAATTAAATGGCAGCCGATTTATAACAAACAAGAGAACGTATTTTTTAACTCAGCACACAGTAAACTTCTGGAATTTATTGCCAGAGGAAGTGGTTAAGGCTCGTAGTGTAGCTGATTTTTTAAAAGGATTGGGTAAGTTCTTGGAGGATAGGTCCATTAATGGCTATTAGCTAGGTATGTTTTGGAGACATAACCTCTTGCTGTTGGGGGATGGAACAACAGGGAATGGATTGCCCATTGTGATCTGTTGGGTACTTCTCCTAAGAGAGAGATTGGCCACTGTCAGATACCGGATGCTGGGCTTGATGGGCTATTGGTCTTCACCTAGTATGGCATTACTTATGTCCTATGTTCTTATGACAATGTCTCGTTCAACATTTTGTTTCTCGATTTACCAATAATTTTCTCACCAGGATCCTGTTTACCACTTTGCCATTTACCACTATGCCATCCATCTCAAATCCCGAGAGGTAATACCGATGCAATACTGCTGTACCTTCAGCAATGTGGTAATCAGTAAATTTATATATAAAATATTTATATATAAACTTTTATCCCGCCCCTCCTGCCATGCAGCTCGGGGCGGCTCACAACATTTTAAAATACAATAAAAACAATTAAAATAATCATCAATAATATAAAACAATCAACAGGACTAGCAAAACAATCTAAAAACCAAAAATAGGTGGGGGAACTTAAAAACCCACACCCTCCCTCCCAAAGGCCTGGGCAAACAGCCAGGTCTTACAGTTTCACCGGAATATTAACAGGCATGGGGCCAGGCAAGCTTCCTCCGGAAGGGAGTTCCACAGCCGTGGTGGGTATGAAGGGTATGCGGTACACGGTGTCATAGAAATCAGGACACACTCTGTGTATGAAAGGAATCTATCAGAGAAACTTTATTTCTACTTCTAACAGCTGCCATTCTAACAGCCGTTAGGAGGGTTCTAGCTCCACAGGGTTTCCACTATAGATATAGAGTCCCTCCTTAGCCAGAGTTATAAAACCTTTTTATAGACGTTTCAGGTTACAGGCAAAGAGGCATTTCCTATCAGTTAGAAAACCAGTTTGGAGCTGTATTAGACACAGAACTGCTACACAGAAAGTTTATATTAGATAAGAACATCTTCAAGGCTAGTAAAAACAAATTTACAGAAAATGAAAACCAAGCTTGCAGCTATGTGTAAAGGGCAATCTTTATCTATTGCAATTAGCTGTAATGAGTACATGGAGCACATTAAGAACTCAGCTCATATCTGACTTTTCTATCCCAAGTTTTCAAGCCTCAGCTTATGAGCTTCCATAAAGACAATAACATAGCTTCCACAATTCCCTCCTTTTGTACCTATTTGGCACAACCTTTGTTCAAACTCTTATAGCCATTAACCCATGAATCTCTGCTTGTTCCATGTCTCTAACATTCTGTATTTCTGCATACATGTTAAATATTTATTTCCTTTGATCCAGGTTTAAGCCATGTGTTATATGTTTAGCAGTGTGGTGCAAGCAGCATTTTATAAGCAACATTAATAACTGTATGCAAACAAATAAACCAATAATAGCACCAAATACAATTAAGACAGTATAAAATATCTTTGATCCCCATCCTCCTAACCAAGACTAAAGACTCCATTGGTCTGTTTCATGGAGTTTAGCAACTGCTTCTCTAATATGTGTGGCTTGTTCTAAAATGGAATTAAAATTATCTGGTATGTATCCACAACACTCTTTTCCTATTAGGGTACATACTCCTCCCTTGCTGGCCAAAATGAAATCCAAAAGTATTTGGTTCTGCAAAACCATTTGCCTAATGCTACCCATTTCAGTGGCTATGGTCTCAAAGCCTTGGGTTGTTGCATTGGCTACTTTCTCCAGTACCTCAGCAACCAGCTTTAATTCTCTAACAGAGGGTGTTTTCAGACATTACAGGCAGCCGGTTCACCACAGTGGATTCCCGGTGGGGGTGAACAAAACAACCACTCCCCCGGGCGAATAAAAGCCCCGAACAGACGTGACGGGACTGGGAACATGGCTGGGAATTGGGCTGACAGATCACGGCCCGGGGCAGCACAACAGACGTGATGCCGATTCCCAGACATGGTCAAAACACCCAGAACCCACCAGGCAGGGGCGGGACACAGACATGGCTGCCTGAGGGCAAACGAAGCCAAAAGGCACAAAAGGGAACACCCACACAAGGGAAATGGGAAGGGAGGGGGGAGAGGGAGAAGAGTTGCACAGGTACTACACGCACCAGGCACACAGCCAGTGGAGGCACAGCGGAACACACAGCATGACCACACGCCTGGGCACATGCACACACACACACACACACGCACACACAAGGGAAAGGAAGGAAAGGGGGGCACGGGTGACCGGACAACACACAAGGCACAATGGGAGCAAGGGGGGAGGGACTGGGACAGGGAGGAGGGGGGGAACCTGAAATGTGCTAGACCAGGTGGAAACCCCCCTAGCAGAACTGTCCACACGGGCACCCCCACAGCAACACAGGCAGTCCCAGAATTGGGGGGGGGGGCAGGAGCTTGGGTCCAAGGCACAGCAGGGGCCCGCAATGCACAGGGAGCCACCCAGGAAGGATTCAGGAGGCACTCAGAGACCCCTCCACCGCTGAGGGGCAGGTGTTGGGCAGGCAGGACAGCCGGTGCAGTGCTGCAGGTCCAAGGATGCACCCCCCCCAGAGGAGGCACTGAGGGCCAGTCCGGGGGCCCCGGAACCCCCAGGTCACAGAAGCACGCAGGAGAGGGGTGTGTGTGCGGGCAGCAGGTGGCAGTGCTGGTGGGTGGGGACAGGTCGCTGGACACAGCCAGGTCAGTGAGGCCATGCAGAGCACCGCACCCAGGCACCAGGGAGGACAACACTGGAGGGGAACCCCGGTTATGCAGGCTGACCAGGGGGTGGGGCCCGGAGGGGGCCTGGGGCCACAGGCAGGGGAAGCAACACCCTGGGAGGCAGGCAGCACCTCAGCAAGGCAGGCACATCAGAGAGGGAGCAGCCAGCGGAGATGGGCCCCCCCTGGACAGGAGCGTGACGCCACATGGGGACAAGACACCAGGGGGATGGGAGGAACAGCGGGACTCACAGGCCACTGCTGGGGGCCACTGCGGGCCCTGGGGATGGGTGCCCCACTCGGTGAACCAGGTGGGGCCAATGGATCAAGCCCCAGCGGTACCCCAACACGGACATGTGGTGGGCTATCAGGTAGCAGGCCTCGAAGCGGTCCTGCAGGGACAGCCCCAACTGCACATCCGTCCAGAACCACACCCCCATCAGGGCCGACAGCTCCACTGTGGAAGGCTCCACCACACAGCAGGCAGCAGAAGGGGGTCAAGGAAGCTGTCCCAGCTCCAGCAGCTAGTGGTACACTGCCCCATGGGTGCGCTGGTACCCACGCACCCCGTGAACACAGGCAAAGTAGGACAAGGCCAGGGCAGGGCCCCCCTCAGCAAGGCACAGCGTGAAGGCACCCAGGCCACACACACTCAGTGCAGACACGGTCTCAGCTCTGGACCAGGGCACATGAGTACACCACTTGTCCGGGAAGCACCCATCGGGGAAGTGAACGAGGCCCAGGATGTCTGCATGCATCCGGCAATCATGAGCACTCGCCTCATAGTCGAAGTAGTGAAGTCCAGAGCTCAAGATCGCAAAGGCACCCGCATGGCTGGCAGGGCTGCCCAGGAGCAGCTGCACGGCTGGGGTATGCCACAGGTCGCACAGAGACATGGTCTCACGGAAGGTCCAGATATGGGGGGCCCCATGGGGCCCGGGAAGCAGGAGCCCAGTGGATGGATGACCAGCCATGGTCCAGAGAGACAGGAAGAATAACACCAAGGACAGGGGGGCCCACATACCCTCACAGCCCGGGGGGGACCCCGGTGGGTCCCAGGGACAGGACAACAGGCCTCAGGCAGCAACAGTGTTGCAGAACGGAGTGAGGCATGGGGTGCGGACCCAGCCCAGCTGCATAACACAATAGCACACACAGTCCAGCTAATCTCATGTCCAAGGCCAAGTTGTAGCAAACAGGGGGGGAGGGGTGGTGGTGATGCCTGGAATGCAGCTGCTCAGGGAGCATGCAGACCCACACACCCATGCAGGGGAAAGGCCCGGTGTGCTGCCTGCAGGTGTACCCAATTTCACGCAATCATACCCCGGCCCGGCCCCCATAGGTGGGGGGTGCCTGGCTAGGGGCCCGCCCCCTGGCCAGCCCTGCCATCAGAGGCCCTGTCTAACAGTTCATCTCCCCCCTGGGGCCCCACCACCATGCAGTGGGACAGGGCAGCCACCTATTGGATGCACCTCGCAGTCGCAGCCGAGTGGGTCCACGACTACACAGAGCAACTGCACCTCCTTACCGCGCAGGTGCACCTGGCCGTCCAGCTGCAGGTTTCCCTGGCCTGGAGAGCTGCAAGGGCCCTCAGGGCACACCACGGGTGCAGGAGAGCCCGTGTTCACCTCAGGGCACTGAGGGTCTCCGGGGCAGATTGGCAGGCTGTGAGCCAGAGATGGATCTGGCCCACAGAGCTCCATGAGGCTGCCAGGCGTCTCCTGTGAGCAAGGGAGATCATGTGTCAGGCATCCCCACTCGCTGTGCCCATTTACAGACACCTATGGGTCGCAGAGTGCCCACAGACATGGTGGGCTAGGGCGCTGGCCCAGTGGGAAGAGCCAGCCTGGAGGGCCCACTTCAGGATGGACAAGAACACCCTGCTCCGCCTAGCGAAGCTCCTTACACCCTGACTGGAGTGTCATCACACCTCCATGCGGACCCCCATCCCCATGGTCCAGTGGGTGGCAATAGGGGTCTGGGCCCTAGCAATGCCCGACTCCTGCCGGTCCGTGTCCCAGCACTTTGGGGTAGGGCTCAGCACTGTCGCCTGTATCCTCCAGGATGTGTGCGAGGCAGTGGAGGGCAAGTTCCTGGACAGAACGATCCAGCTGGTGGACCAGGGGGTCGTGATGGCGGGATTCGTGGCCGAAGGGTTCCCCAACTGCATGGGAGCTGTGGACAGCACCCACATAGAGATATTCCACCCCTCCTCCGGGGAGGCGCTAGAGTATGTGAACAGGCATGGGTATTACTCCTTGCAGCTGCAGGGGGTGGTGGATCACCGGGGCCAGTTCATAGACATCTACACAGGCAACTTCAGCTGCAGTCACAACACCAGGATCATGACCATCTCCCCTTTCTATGCTCGGATGTTCCGGGGGGACTTCACTGACATGGGCATGAGCTTGATCGAGGGGGTCCCGATGCCCCCCTGTATCCTGGGGGACCATGACTACCCCCTGACCCAGTGGTTGATGAAGGTCTATCCTGTACCACGGACCCCTGCGGAGGTGCTATACAATACCTGCCTGTGCTCCAACCGGACCGTGGTGGAGCGTGCCTTCAGGGCCCTCAAGCAGTGCTGGAGGAGTGTTGCTGGCTGACTTGATTACACCGTGGCGACCACGGCCCTGGTGATCGGTGCCTGTTGTGTGCTCCACAATGTATGCAAGATGGAGGGGGCAGATCTGGAGTACCCCGAGCCCCACCGGGACCCCTGTCCAGTGCCCCTGTATGTGAACGCTGAGAACCCCAGGGAGTTCTGGAGGCAAAGTGGATCCGGGATGCCCTGGTGAGGATTATTGCCCGGGGGGCCCAGGTGTGATGGCTTCCCCCCCAGGCCCACCCCCTGGGGTACTTTGGTCATGCCCCTGCACGGTTGCCCCCCCCACCCACAAATGGGCCCGGCAGCCATTATAGTGCAAGCACCGTTTATTGCACCCATGTGAACACTTCCACCCTGACCCTCCACCCAGGTTGTGCCCCATCCACTACAGTGCCCCCATCATGCTGCCCTACCCCTCTCACCCCTTCCCCCCACTCCCCCTCGTTTCCTTGGTTGTCCCCGTGAGAGCCCGGTGGCGGCCATGGAGCCCTGTGAGCTTTCCTCCCCCCTGCTGTCCATGTTCCCTGCAGTGTCCTGTGCCGCCTCCTGGTCCGGCAGGGGGGCCGCCAGTGGGGGGGGAGTGGTGGGCTGGGACCCAGGGTGGCCCCCTGGGAGGCTGAACCCTCTGGATCACAGGGGGCACCGGGAGGCAGATGCGTGGCCCCTGAGGGCATGGGGGCGGCTGGGGCACCTGGGCAGAGGGCGGGGCCCTGAGGGTCCCGGCATTGGGACCTGGGCAGGCAGGGTGCCCGGGGCTGTGCCTGACATCACAAAGGTGCACATTGTGCCAGCATGCAGGAGCAGGGAGGTCCCAATATCGTGGGACCTATCCTTCTTCGCTGAGTGCTCCTGCACCATGCCTGTGATGGCCTGCTCCAGCCTCCCGAGCGCCTCCACCTGCCTGCTGTGTTCCCGGTGCTCCCACCTCTGCTCCAGGTGCACCTCAGCCTGGAGCCTCCTGTCCCTCACCTCTGCTCGCTCTAGGGACCGCTCAATGGCCGCCTCCATCTGGTCCACGGCCCTCTATCATCCTCTCCCCCTGTTCTGCCAAGGTCTGGATGATCTCCTCCACCTGTTCCTCCCTCCACCTGCGGACCTGTGCCCGGTACTCCCTCATGCGCTGCGCTGGGGCCACGGGCCCTGGGAACGTTGGCTGCTGGGGTTGCCCTGTTTGTACGGGAGGGTGAGTCCAATCCTGACCCGGGCCCCTGCCCCCTGCCCCTGCCCGGGATGGGGCAGGGGCCCCTCAGGCCTCTGGGTGTCTCTCCCGACCCCTCCCCACCCCTTGACCCCAGCCCATCCCACCCCCTCTGACTGCCTGGGGACCTCCTCTCTGCACCCCGGAGTGCCCTCCCTACCAGACTGCCTGCCTCACCTGGTTCCTGCACCTGCTGGCTGGGCTCCTCAGTGGCTGCCTGCTTGGTCACCTGGGTCTGGTCCCGGAGTGTTCCGTGGCCTGCAGGCAAGGAGGGGCGGTTGTGGGTGTAGGGGTGTGCGGTTGGGTGACCTGGGGAGGGGCCCCCTCCCAACTTGCCTGTGGGGGGCTAGGGCTGGCCCTGGCCCATCCATCCCCACCCCCACCTTGGCCCTTGGCCCTGTGGCCCTGTGGCCCTGGTCCCCCCCTCCGGGTCACCTGCTTACGCTCAATGTCGGTCTTGGATCCCTCCGAGGCTGGCCTCTCGGTGTGGGAGTGCTCCCCTATGGACCACTGGCTGAGGGTGATGAGGGTGCTGGCCTCGAACTCCGCGTGCCTGACCTGGGGGCGTGTGCTCTCCGCGCTGCTGTTGACTGGGGCTGCAGGTGCCGGAGGTCCCGGGGCAATCCTCCTGGGGGTCTGGGGCCCTGGAGCTCTTGTCTACCAGGGGGGTGGTGAGGGGATGGGGTACCTCGTCCCGTTCCCTGCCCTAGACCACAGCTCTCCTCACGAGCCTTGGGTTGACTATGGACCCCGTCATGTGCAGGATGAGGTCCAGGGCATTGTAGAATGGGGCAGTCCGGGCACCGTATCCAGACTGCCTATTGTCTCGGATGGCCTTCTACTCCCTCTTCAGCTCCTTCACCTTGGAACGGCACTGTGCCATGGTGCGATGGTGCCCCGCCACCTCCATGTCCCGCACAATGTCCTGGTAGACATGCTGGTTGCGCTGGTTGCGCTGGTTGCACTGGTTGAGCTCCAGCTCGTACTCCAGGGTCCCCCATATCCTTATGAAGTCCCGGGTCTCCTGGAGCCCCCACTGGCCCCCTCTGTGGTAGGTCCTCCTCCTTCTCCTCCTCCTCCTCCACCCAGGCAGGGCCGGTGTCCTCCGGGGGCTCGTCCGCCCAGGCCCTTTTCCATGTCTGTGGGGACAGGGGGTGGGGGGTTTGGGTTGGGTGCGAGTCTGACCCCCTTGCAGGGAGCCCCTTCCCCCTCCTCCCTGCCTGGCACCCGGGAGTGCCCCGTGCCCCCCCTGGGTGCCCCTGAGCCCCCTGTTCCCTCCCCGTACCCATTTCCTGGGTGCCTCCGCCTCCCCCGGTCCGGCTGTTGTCCCCGTGGCATCATGTCCTGGCTGCTGCGGGTGTTGTCCCTGCACCTCCTCCATCCTCAGCACGACCCCCTGCTCCCCCTTCTCCTCCTGTGCTCCCTCCACTGCTGCCCCTTCCTCCTCCTCCTCCTCCTCCTCCTCCTCCTCTTCCATCGCTTTCTCTTCCGCCGCTCTCTTCCACCTCCCTCCTTGCTCCATCCCGCCACGCTTGCTTGCTGCGCATTTCCCTTTAAATCTCCCTCCAGTGGTTGTGTTGTTGCTGGTTGCCTGGCAGCGATGCTGCGTGCATTGTCCACGGCTGGGGATTGTTTCCTTTGGTTCCATCGGGTGATTGGCGTCCAGACGTTACTTTTCATTGGTTCCCAGTGGGGATCTCTTTATATTTATTTATTTATTTATTTATTTAGCAAATTTATACCCCGCCCCCTCCTGCACCGCAGCTCGGGGCGGCTTCCAACAATCACAATAAAACATTTAAAATTCATTTTAAAATATTAAATATAAAATATACCATATAAAACATATAAAACAGGGCTAGAATAATAATAAATAAATGGGTGGGGGACTAAAATCATCCCTCCCCACCCTCCCTCCCAAGGGCCTGGGCATGCTTCCTGGGATATTCCCCCGGGGAGCCCGGGAAGCGTGGTTGAAATTGACCCCATGTGGGTATTGAGCATGGTGAACATCTGGCGGGCGCCGAACAGACGTTCAGGGCTCTTTGGCCCCACTGCGGAATTGAGTATGGTTCACTGTGGTTGAGCGTGATCTCGTAACATATGAAAATACCCAGAGTATGCAACTCCAAGTCTGGGAACAGTGATACCCCAAAACCTTTGAGCTTCAGTGATTTCTCTTCGATTCCGGAGTTTGCCCTCAGGAAGGGTGGACATGAATCTTATGGCGGGAGCTAGGGCTGCGATGAAACATAAGCCACTAAAATATTTGTAAGCTTTGTTACCACAAACAAAGTAGTGTCCTACCAGGGCTGTGACCCCACAAGAACAGGTATGGGTATACATGAAAACCTGACGGTAATATCCTGTGATATTATAATGTGTAGGGGTGTAATCCGGAAGGAAGACACTATTCTGTACTGCTCCATTTTTGAAAATGGTGATATTACAAGTGGAATTACCTACAAAATATCCTGTGCCATTACATTGCAAGCAAATTTGGACATGTTGAGAAGCAATTATATATATATAAATTCAGAAACATTACGCTGTACCACTGCCCAGGTGGAGTGTGGAGGTAACTCAAACATGTATGCGGCTTCAAGCTCAGTACCATTAAGTGGGGAGGCATACATAGGATACCTCCATAGGCATGTACAGGAATGTGAGCACAACTCCAACAATTAGACTTATTCAGATCTCTACGAAGTTGTTCAATGGTTAATAAGAATGTATTTTCAATCTGCATAGGGTAGTTTGCTCTTGTCAGGTGTGTTTTTACTGGCATGTTAACAGTCAAAGTTCCTTCTGTGTCTTGGGCAGTCCAGAACAGAATTATGCAGATAACAGCAGTGCAGTCCTTCCAGAAGGCAATGAACCAAATCCATTTAGGGAACTAGCTGTTTGGAAGGGTCTTTTCTCTTCCCTCTAAGGTGGTAGGGGTGTCGTGGTGGTACATCCTCTTCGCTCTGGAGTGGAAAATCCTCTTCTGGTGCAGGGGAGAGATTACCAGCACTTTCTTCCTGCTCCTCTGACCATATTTCTACAGGTGCCAGAGGTCTTTTTATAATGTGAGGCATGAACCCAGGATGGACGGCCCTGGCACTTTACAGCAGTGTTGGTGGTAAAAAGTACCTGGAAAGAGCCTTTCCAGTGAGGTTCCAAGGCTGTCTTCCTCTGGTGAACCTTGATGTGAACTCAGTCTCCTGGCTGTAGGTTGTGACACACTGCACAAGGTTCCTGGGGAAGGGCTTCTTGAACCTGTGAATAAAAAGTCTCGACACTCTTCATTAATGCTTGACAGTAGATTAAAACAGTTTCATCAACCAAATCAATATCCAGTACATGGGTTGATACAGGTAGGGAACTAGGGAGTCTCATGGGTCTTCCCATTAAAATCTCATGTGGTGACAGGCCAGTCTTTCTGTTGCATGATGAACTCATGCTCATAAGTGCTAAAGGCAAGGCGTCAGGCCATTTGAGATTGGTTTTGTGGCATATTTTAGCCTTCTTATTTTTCAAGATGCCATTCTGTCTTTCCACAGCCCCTGCAGACTGGGGGTGATATGGACAATGAAAGTTCTGCTGGATCTTCAGGGCCCTGCAAATCTTGTTTATAACTTGGTCCGTGAAATGGGTTCCTCTGTCACTGTTGATAGACAAAGGCATCCCAAATTGAGGGATAAATTCTTTCAAAAGTCTCTTGCTGACTGTAATAGGGTCAGCTTTTGCACATGGGTAAGCTTCTACCCATCTAAAAAAACATACAGATAAGTATTAACACATATTCATATGATTCACATCGTGGCATTTGAATGAAATCAATCTGAATATTTACAAATGGTCCCCATGGAGGAGGTGTGCTTCCCTTTGTGTTTTTACATGTTTTCCCACATTGTGAGCCAGACAGATAGGGCAGCTCTGGCAATACTGTTGAGCTACAACAGGGAAATTTGGAGCATGCCAATCATGTTTCACTGCTTCAATCATCCCCGCTTTTCTCAAGTGAGCCACAATGTGGTGCACGTGAGCAAGGTGCTCATGTGAGAAAGGGGGTGTGGATGAGGTTGAGCCAGCTGCAATTAAATCCTGACAAGATGGAGGTGATGTTGGTAGGTGAGGGCTTGGGGGACCTGGGGGTGGTTGAATCTCCTCTTGTTGGGGGGGGGGTTCGCCCTCCCATGGTCTCTCAAGTGTGGAGTCTGGGTGTGCTCCTCAATTTGCAGCTCAGCCTGGAATCTCAGGTTGTGGCTGTGGTGGGGAGTGCGTTTCGGCAGTTACAGCTTGTCCGGCGGCTTCAGCTGTATCTCAAAGACTCCGACCTCGCCACTGTCATCCATGACTTCATCGCCTTGAGGCTGGATTACTGCAATGTGCTCTACGTGGGGCTGCCCGAGAAGCTGGTCCAGAGGCTGCAACTGGTGCAGAATGCTGTGGCCCATCTCCTTACGGGGTCGGGTCACAGGAAGCACATGACACCGGTGCTCCGGGCTCTACACTGGCTGCCTATAAATCACTGAGCCAGATTCAAGGTGCTGGTTTTAACCTTTAAAGACCTTCACGGCCTGGGCTCTACTTACCTGCGGGACCGCCTCACTCCCCATGTGCTTGTGCGAGCCTTGAGATCATTCATGGGAGCCTTTTTGGAGGTTCACCGGGCGAGGTGGGTGGCCACCAATCTTAGATCTTTCTCGGTGACTGCCCCTGTGCTGTGGAATTTGCTCCCAGAGGAGGCTCGGTTGGCTCTCACTCTCCTGTCATTTTGACATTTATGTAAGACCTGGCTGTTCCACCAGGCTTTCGGTGAGGGGTGGAGTTTGGGGAGGTAGGGTCTTTCCCCCCTGCATTATTGTATTTTTAACTGTTTTAAACTGTTGTTTTATTGATTGTTGCTGTTCGCCGCCCCGGGCTGAGGGCAGGATACAAATTTTTAATTAAAAAAAAAAAAAGAAAGGTAAGGGAGAAGCATCATGGGTGCAACCAGGCAGCCATCTGGGGAGCGCCATAAATGATCAGGGTGCAAAAAACACCCTGCCAATCTCCAAGTGTCCTTTTCATTTTCTGGAGCCTGATCTTGGAGGAGGGCAACATCATTAAGAGTTGTCATAGGAGACTTACATAAGATACATCCATTGCATGGAATGAGTTGCCAGTTCTCAATTTATATGTTTTTACACACGTCAATCAAGATGGATTCTATAACATATACAGGCCAAAATAAGATGTATAAATGCCCACTAATCTGTCTCCACCAGTGCACAAATACGTTCTTGCAATCTTTTCACTACACTCCACCCCTGGACATTTATATTCTTCCAATTGAGGCCTGTAATCCTCTTTCACATTTCTTCAAACAACGCCACATCTTACGCATGTGATGGCACATGTACAAAGCATTAAACAATTAGCATACTACTAATCAATACTATTACAACAAGGTGCAAGGCCAAAGTAAAAAAATGCATCTGCCTTGGGTAATTAAGCATAATTGCCCTAATTGCTAACAGCATAAGGAAATTAACACACAAACATTGCAATTCCTTCAATAAATTCAGTAGCCCCAACCAGGAAATAGAAAACCATGTTGGTGCGAGGCAAGAAAGAACAGTAAATTTTATGCAAAATATGAGCATAAACATTAAAACCATACACAACAACTATTTTCTAGCAAGCAATGCAGCTCTGACACAAAGGTTCACTACTGCATGCAAAGGTGCAGGAATCATGTTGTTGATTACTCCCTCCATCTCAGTTTGCCTCTGTCAAGACAAATAAGTATTGAGTCACCAGTTCTCATCACTCAGTATGTATTCCCTTCACCTGTGGCTATTACCGCCATGACAAATTTGCTAAGTCACGCACCCTGCCATGTGTGACCTCCAATCACAACATCTTTTTAACAGGAGAGTGTATCCCTAGAAGGCCAGGTTATTTACACTCCAGATGTTGCCGGGCATGAAGATGACCAATAGATATCCCAGGGCAAGTCACCTCCATGAGTCCAATCCACAAGGTTGTGTGGGAGTTAAAAGCAAGCTGGGATATTAAGTTTGCCCCATTGCAACCTTGTTTATTTCAGTACCAGGCAAATGGAAACCTGAGTCTGTCCAGGTGATCTCATTTCCACCACAATCTGGTGCCTTAATTTATTTTATATTTATTTATGTATTTATTTATATTTATTGGCCACCCCCTCATGCCTACGGCATCCCGGGGCAGCTCACAAGTTAAAACAATAATAAAATACATTAAAAATAATCAATATAAACAATTAAAACTACCTCCCAACCCAATGGATTGAATCGCCCCAAGGGTTTCCTTCGCTGTGTGATCTCTGTCAAACACACAGGCATCAAGCAATGCCCAGCATGGCTTGCCAAAGGTCACCGCTCCTCCAGTGCTGCTGCTGCTCCTCCTCGCTGCACTGGTGACAGCTACTGGTGACATCTGCCACCAGTGTGCGGTCAACGCCAGATAGGCGTGGACCACACTCTGGCTAGTCCACAGGTCCATGGTAAAATGTACCACGGCCCCCTCCATGTATAGGAACTCTGTAAGGAGCTGGGACTTCACCCTCCCATACAGAGATGGGACAACCTTTGAGCGGAAGGTTTTGTAGCAAGGGACACTGTACCTGGGCTCTAGCAAATTCAACAGCCACTGGAACCCAACACCCTCAACAAGGCTGAATGGCCACTCATCCAGGGCAATCACTTCTGTGATTGCCTTGGTGATGGCCACAGCCCGGGGGTGTCTGGGTGAAAAAGGCTGCCTCTTTTCCCAGAGCACAGTTACAGTCTGCTGGGAGGACGATGACAGGGAACTACTGGGATGGGATGAGCAGCTAGCGCTCTTCCTCTGCCTCTTCTGGGGACGGTGTGTGGTTTTGGTGCCATCATGAGACGGTCCAGTGGTAGCAGTTGTAGTGGGAGTGGAAGAGAGCTCCTCCTCCTCTGAGGAACTACCTCCCACCACCTCTACAACTGCCACCTCCTCACGTGGTCGCTTGGAACTTGCCCCCTTGGGATCACAGAGGTGCCCGTGGCAACATTCCATGTGACTCCTAAGGCCAGAGTTGCCCCATTTCATGGGATTGGAGCCACCGCAACTGACCTTGTCATTGCAGTGCACACACACTGCCTTTGAGTTGTCTTTCTCCCAGATACCAAAATGGGACCACACCCAGGATGTGATCCTCTTCGTGTTTGTTCCTGGAAGGGCAGGAGCAGCACGACTGGGAGTAGACCTCTCAAAGGCAGTGCTCGGTGCAACACTTGCAGAAGGGGTGGTGGCAGCAGGCACAGCATGTGTGGGTGTAGAGGGCGGGGCCAGAGGAGATGCAGGCACGCTATGGTGTGTGTCGGCAAGGGGAGAGGGTGGGCTTGCAGGTGTGCTAGAATGTGTGTCAGTACAGGATGTGGCCGGGGAAGCAGCTGACTGAATGTGTGTGAGTGCTAGCACAGAGGACAGCGGCGCACTAGGAGCAGGAGCAGAAGCAGAGAAGGTAGCCAGCGAAAGGTCAACTGCACTACCAGACAAAGAAGGAGCCCCCTTCTTCTTGCTAGGCATTGACCGGGAGGAAGAAGCACCCTCTTACCATGATCCCAGCCTCTGTGGTGGCTTCAAGGTGCATCCAGAGACCGTAATCTTGGGCGCACTTGAAGCAAGTGTGCTGGAGGAAGAGCCCACAGGTGGCCTTACCTCCAGTGTCCCTGTGCCAGTCAGAGTAAGCTGCCTAAGAGGAAGAGGCTTCTTGTCTCTTCTGGCACTGCCACTCATGGCTGGTTTCTTAGTTCCACATCGGCCGCTCATCTTTAAGCTGTTGCTGACTGTGTCACCAAGAAAGAACCACCGGCAACAGGGGTGTGTGTGTGTGTATGTGTGTGTGTTTGTTTAAAACAACTAACTTGGGCTGTAAATTTATATTAAAAAAACTAACTGGGGTTGTTAAACTAGGAGAACTAGGGTGGAGTAACTAACTAACTAAAAGTCCAAGTCTAACTCTCTAACTGACTAACTGACTAACTAAATCTCTAACTGACTAACTCTCTAACTGTCTAACTCTCTAACTCACTCTAAACTCTATAAACTCTATAAACTCTAAAACTCTATAAACTCTAAACTCTATAAACTCTAAAGTGGGGTGGTGACGAGGTTGGTGGTATAGGTGGGGTAGAGGTGTAGGTGGGGTAGAAGAACTAGGGTTGGGGGTAGAGTAGGTGGGGTAGAAGTAGAACTAGGGGTGGGGTAGAGGAGGGGTAGGGCAAGGGGGTGGGGTAGAGGAAGGGTAGAGCTAGAGAGGGGTAGAGTGGGGTACAGCTAGAGTGGTGTAGAGAAGAGAATAGAGAGAGTAAAGTGGGGTACAGGTGTGGTATTACGTGTGGTGCTGCAGTGTAAGTGTGCGCGCTTGAGATGACACTCGCTTACCCGCAGCCAGCACTGTCACTCGCATGTGACGTCCAACATTGCCACAGTCCAACACAGTCCAGTGGCTGGAGGATGAAAAAGAATTTTTTTTTTTAATTCACTGTGTTGTGCAACCGGCCCCCCACCCCCAAACCTGGAGAGAACACCATGTTCAAAAACTGGGGAACCCCCTGGCATTGTCAGCCAGGCATTGTCAGCCAGGCCCTACCAGACTGCCAAGCAGCATGGCACCAGTGCCAACCAACAAAGAACACACATGCCACACCAGTGAGCCACCATGCACGCTAGCAGTGGGGCACCCCACACCCCAAAACAAGTGGGCACAGCCAGCCAGACAGGAAGTGTTCCCACATCCCATCCCCCACTGGCTCAGTATCCAAAAAAAGCCACAGACAAGACACAGCCAGCAGTCACACATAGGCCCCACCATTGGCCTGGCAGGC
This sequence comes from Sphenodon punctatus, assembly GCA_003113815.1. Taxonomy (NCBI): domain Eukaryota; kingdom Metazoa; phylum Chordata; class Lepidosauria; order Sphenodontia; family Sphenodontidae; genus Sphenodon; species Sphenodon punctatus. Next base: position 486,337 of record QEPC01002218.1, on the reverse strand, counting down.
AACCGGTGACCCCCCACCCCCAAACCTGAACACAAAAAACAAAAGCCAAGTTAACACAAGGAAGCACACAACAAGCCACATTTGTCACCAACCCACACAGTGCACACAGGATCCACCATTGGCCTGGCAACCGGGGACCCCCCCAACCTGGAGAGAACACCAGGTTCAAAAACCGGGGAACCCCCTGGCATTGTCAGCCAGGCCCTGCCAGACTGCCAAGAAGCATGGGATCAGTGTCAACCAACAAAGAACACGCACGCCACGCCAGTGAGCCACCATGCACACTAGCAGTGAGGCACCCCACACCCCAAAACAAGCGGGCACAGTCAACCAGGCAGGAAGCTTTCCCACATCCCATCCCCCACTGGATCGACTTCCAAAAAAGCCACAGACAAGACACGGCCGGCCAGCAGGCACACATAGGCCTCACCATTGGCCTGGCAAGCAACTGGGGACCCCCCCTACACCCAAACCTGAACACAAAAAACAAAAGCCAAGTTAACACAGTGGGCACCGCAGTGGGCACCCCCACACACCCCAAAACAAGCTTCAAAAAAAGCCTCAGACAAGACAGTCAGTGTTTAGTTCAGAGAAGAGAAGATTGATGGCAATCAATCTTTTGCACTGCAGTCTCATAGAAAGAAAGAAATCTCACCCAGACACCAACTACAATTTGGTGTATTGGGAACCCTCACCCAGACACCAACTAAAATAGTTTGTAGTGGGGCACCCCCACACCCCAAAACAAGCGGGCACAGCCATGCAGCCAGCTTTCCCACATCCCATCCCCCCCACTGTGACTCACCTTCCAAGAAGCCTCAGACAGACAGCCACTACACCACAAGCCATTCCAAGCCAAAGACAGCACCACAGTAATCAGGGCAGTGGGCAAACATGGGGGCACCCCCACATGGTGCACCCCAAAACAAGATAGGGCTAGAGACAAAAACACCACAAGCCATTTCAAGCCAAACAGACAGCACCACAAGCAGGGCAGTGGCTGGCTACTGGCCAAGCATGGGGGCACCCCCACACAGTGCACCCCAAAACAAGACAGGGCTAGAGACAAACACACACATCACACACCATGGTGGCAAGGCCACCATTCCCCACCCCCTGTGCTAGTGGAAAAAAACTCTCAGAATGGCATGCCCTTGCCCACTGTTTCCCAGTGCCCTGCCCTATGTGTCCACTGCCCACCATGCTGCCCACCCCACCCCCCAGCGCATGTCCTGCTGTCTAAAATCACCCCCACACACATCCTATCCCTAAGTCTAGGGTACCCTACCCAGGCAAGTCCACCAGTGCCACCTCCCCATTCCCCTTGCTAAGGGCACCAAGGAGATCGTGTACTAGAGGGAATCAGTGAACCCCAAACTTACCAACAGTCGCACGCACTCATGCCTCCAGCAGCTCTGTGGATCCTTTCATCTCCAAGGCTGCTGTAAAATGGCTGGACAGGCACAAGCTCCAGAAGCCCCCAGAAGGAAAGAAAAAAACCCCAAGATTGTTGGCCAGCACCAGCAGACAGTTAAAGTGCCCATACCCTACAGAAACCTCCAGGATTTGATGACTTTTTTGATTAATTTTTTTTTAAACCAATCCAAGGCAGGGTAAAAAAGGTGCAAAATGTATCCATTTGCACCTCTGGGTGGGGGCAGGGAGGGACTCAGTACTTAAAAACAAACTTACATGACAAAAGCCTGCCAACTGCCACCTTCCCGTGTAAAAGATCTGGTAACCTGTACCATTAAAAGTTCCAGTATGGATTACCAGATTATCGGAATACCGGATTTAAATCCAGTACGCCTATTACCGGCATTACCGGTTACTGGTAGAACCAGTATTCCCACCCCTAACCAGGACGGGCATGGATCAAGTTCACAACAGGTGGCCCTCACAGCCACCAGGACATCCACTGCATTGGCCGGCATCACTTCCTGAAATTCACCCCACAAAGATGGACTGGACGGGGCCTCATCACCTCGCGCTCCCCACCTATTGCCCCTAATCCAGCATCAAAGTCACTCTGAATCCGAGCGATCTTGTCTGTGAAGACAAGTTTGTCTTGTCTGACAAACTCCTCACAGCAGGCCTGGGACAAATCCCCATCCAAGCAGAGCGAGGCCGGACTAACCAGCCCCCGCACCACTCAGAACAGCTCCACCAGGGGTGACTTCACAGACGCTATGAGGACAGCAAGGAACTCCTTCCTTGCTGCCCTCACAGCCTCCACATAGAACCACAAATGGGCCCTATGGAGAAGTCGGTCGAAGTCAGAGCGAGTTCGTCGCCAATGTTACTCTAGCCTCCTGCCTACTCGCTTCATACACCGCAGCCCCTTGGTAAACCAAGGGGCCCTGCAGTGATGAGAGCGAGGCAGAGGGTGTCTCAGAGCCACCCTGTCGATGTCTTCCTCCAGCAAGGTGTTCCAATGCTGGACCAGCTCATCAACCGAGTGACCGTCCAGGTCCAAGGTTAATCCCCTCAGGACTTCTTGGAACCACTGGGGTTCCATCAGTCTCTGAGGGCGGACCATCCTAACTGGTCCTTTCCCCTTCTGGACGGGGTGTGCAGAGAGACTGGCCTGAAGGAGATAATGGTCCATCCATGACAAGGGCACTGCTGTAACCTCCCCCACAACTTGACCCCCCACCTCAAGGCCAGAACCGAAGATCAGGTCGAGGGTATGCCCCCCCCACGTGGGTTGGGCAGATAACCTCCTGGGACAAATCCATGGTTGCCATGGCGGCCATGAATTCTCGCTCTGCCCCCACAAGGCCAGCATCAGCGTGGACGTTGAAGTCCCCCAGAACCAAGGTCCTAGAGGAGCCCAACACCACCTCCGAGGTCAGCTCTGTTAGAGCGGTCAGGGATGCCGCAAGACAGGAAGGGGCCCAGTATACCAGCAGCACCCCTAGCTTGCCCCCAGCCAAATCAAACACCAAGTAAAGGGCCTCAATACCTATAATCTCCTGAACTGGATACCTCCTAACAGGCCAGTCCTCCCTAAAAATAATTGCTACACCACCTCCCTGGCCACCCGTACGGGGCTGATACTGCATGGCATACCCGGATGGAATGAGATCGGCCAAAGTTGGACCAGCCAACTCATCCAGCCAGGTCTCCATAATACGTGTGAGGTCCACGGTCCCATCCGAGATTATATCCCAGACAATTGGGGACTTGTTGACCACAGACCTCACATTTAGCAACAGAAGCCCCCCATGAGTAGACCTTGAACCAGGCTCCTCCTCCACCCCCAGTGGGGGAATGGCAACCTGCACCCCTAGGGTACCTTGGTCCCCTAGGGTTGCGGGCCACCCAACCCCATGGACCATACCATCCACATCCCAGAACCACCCCTATATCCGCCCCTCCCCCCCATCCACCACACCTCAGCCCCCAAAACCCGGCTGCTCGCCCTGTGGCCTTCTCCTCCCACTTCCCCCCTAAAACGTCCCTCCCACCCCTCCAGCCATCTTGCTGCCACCAGGGGCCGGTAGGGACCATATCCCCCCGCCTGTCCCCTCT
>QEPC01002218.1:447049-478676 GCA_003113815.1 Sphenodon punctatus | reverse complement strand
TGTTTCTGTCCTGAGAGGAAAGATGAAAACCAGGAGCCTCATATTATTCTGCAAAAGCAGCTTGGGTTGGAAATCTGCGAATCTGATTATGTCGCCCCTTTGAAACAAAAATCAACCATGAGATCTATAGTGAAAGCGTCAGTCTATGGAATTCTAAAACATTGTATGAGGGGGAAGCTGCATGCAGACTGTGAAGGCTGTATTTGTTTTTAATGCTCCTGCCCAAATGGCCCACGATTGTCTGACATGGACTTCTGAGGACAGGAATAGAAAATTTAAAGTCATTTGTGATAACCTGTGCTTGCAAACCATCTTTCATGTTCAGATGATGTTGGAGTTCGCATTACGTTGTTTATGTATCAGTCAGGACAGTTTTAATCTTACACTTATGCTGTTCAGTAAAGTGGATTCCTCTTCTGATCCTGAAAGCATGTTGGAAGGAATGATCAATCCTGTTGATACCCATGTGTTAGATTTGTAGAAATTATGGTTAGAAAAAGACACTTTAAATCCTTTTTTAAAAACAGGAGTGTACAAGAAAATGGAGCAATGATGCATACCTAGAGATGTTGTAGTGTATTACACAGATCTGTAAATAAACTTATTTAAAACTGGCTTTTATGTTTTTTCTGAAACTATTAAATACTAGAAAATGTAACAAAAATGGTCAAACATGCTTTAGATGCAAACCCCAAAACATAGTTTGGTTAGCCCTTTTAGATTTTTACAGTTATGTGAACAGAGAGAGCTTTTTTAGGTCATTTGAAAAGAAAATACAAATGCTTTGAAATGGAGCTGGTTGTAGGGTTGGGTCTTTCAGACTAGCTTTGATTAAGTAGACAATAGGTCTATCCCACCAGTTTTATTGAACTTCATGGGACATCTCCCAACTGTCTATACTTTCCCCACTCTAAACCAGTTTTTAAAAAGATGGGCATTGCTACATTCCATGCAAGGTTGGGTGTGGACTTCTAAACAATGCCATTATTGGATCTTCCCTGAGAGCTGAAATCTGCATAGTAGATGTAGCTGGAATTGCATTGAGAATGGACTTTGCTTCATTCCATGCAAGGTTGGGTGTGGACTTCTAAGCGATGCCTTGATTGAATCTTCCTTGGGAGCTGAAATCTGCATACTAGATGTAATTGGAAATTTGCATTGAGAATGGGGAGTCACTGCCCATTGGTTAACCGCAGATGGACTAGGTAGAATGAACCCGCCTATGCGTCCCCCATTGGTTAGTTGGAGAAGGTATGGGATCGATTTCCATAGGAATGAAATCTGCATCAGAGATGGAGGGTGTTGTCCAGAGATGGATAACTTTCCTTACACCCATTGTTAGTTGGAGAAGGGGTAAACAGTCCACACCCCACAAGAAGAGTATATAAAGGAGGCCAGAAGCCAACTTCTCTTCAGATTAGAACTGAATTTCACTAGCATTTTGCTGTGAGGTTCATGGGCTAACCTTCTTCTACACCAGCGATCTCAAGGAAAACTCTTCACCTTCTACCCAGCGAACTCAAGGAAACCTCTGCATCAGGGCCCAGCCTTCTGCCCCAACCCCCCTGGACAGGTAAGATACTCTGCGGGTCTCTTTAAGGGAAGGGGGTGGGGGGGCCTAGCACTAAGCTCAGTGGGTTTGGGGATGGTAACCTGGGTCTGAGATGGTTCACCCCATGGGGCTAGTTCCATTTGGGGGCAGCGGCTTTATGAGTTGTCGCTCAGGGCGGTTTCCATCTAGTTTTGTTGCCCCCTTATGAGTTCAACCCCCATAGAGGCTTTATGCTGTTGGTGGCTAGTTCCATTTGGGGGCAGCGGCTTCATGAGTTGTTGCTCAGGGCAGTTTCCATTTAGTTTTGTTGCCCCCTTATGAGTTCAACCCCCATAGAGGCTTTATGCTGTTGGGGCTAGTTCCATCTCTGCTGACAGGAAGAGTATATTGGGGTCTGTAAGGGTACAGCTTATTTTAAAAATACTCATTCAAAGGACTAGTCCTATTTCAAGGGTCCCCCTTCTGCCATGTGTGTGTGTGTGTGTGTGTGTTAGTGTTAGCAAACAAAAAAACCAACAACTATAAAGGGTCACAATTGACAGTATTGTGTACTCTATCCTATTAACAAAGTATGCTATGATCTTGGGGTGTTGTTAAGCCGTCTCACCATAAGGGGTCCAAGAACCCTGGGGCTAAAGGAAGCAGCTTCACAATGCTGTCATTCCTGGGCACCAACCCCTGGGAACAGTCATGTGTGTGTGTGTTAGCAAAAAACAAAACAAAACTATAAAGGGTCACATTGAAAGTATTGTGTACTCTATTCTATTAACAAAGTAAGCTATAATCTTGGGGTGTTGTTAAGCCGACTCACCATAAGGGGTCCGAGAACACTGGGGCTAAAGGAAGCAGCTACACAGTGCTGTCTTTCCTGGGCACCAACCCCTGGGAATAGTAATATGTACCCGAGCTGCGTTGCAGGAGGGGGCGGGGTATAAATTTGCTAAATAAATACCCTGCCCACCCTAAGGTCTAGGAAGATTAGTTCCAAAACGCCGTCTGCAAAAACACTACATAACCACATTGTCACATAAACACCACAATAGCAAAAGAGAATTAAAGAAAATAATGAGCCTTCTGAGTGAGTATGTAACACGCTGCTGTATGGGAGGGTATTCTTTTTGCAGGGGGGTGTACAACTAGTTACAGGTTGTGGGGTTTTTCCATAAAAAGTGGGGGGGTTGATTCTATGACTATCACAAAATAAATGGGGAAATATTCTTGCTTTTAAAAACTTTCATCTTGCAAGCTTTGTCCTAAACAGCTCTACTTAAGAAATGTTTATCCTGAGATTTTAAAATGTTAGAGGGTGCCTATTTTAGGTACACCTTGTTTTAAATGCTCATTTAAAGGACTAGTCCTATTTAAAGCTTGCAAGATGGAAGTGGGGTGCTAAAAAGAACCTTAGCCAGAGGCCCACTCTCACCATCATCCTCCGAACTGGAAATATAGCGTTTTCTGTATAACCGTCTCACTACTTCTGGAGGCTTAGTCAACTTCATAGGCCTCACAGGTATAGTATCAGCATGGAAAGTCATTGCAGTTTTTCCGTGTAAGTGGTAGCGATCGGCTCCCTGCTCTCTGTATCAGAAAATGGCGGCCCCCTCTCTCATACCCCTAGGGGGCCACAAACCTTTCCGATTGGTCAGATCTCTGCAATGAGGCAGGTTAGAATAATGAAACCTTCTCTGATTGGTTCATCTCACACTTCGGAGTCATTTGAACCCTCACATGACCCTCTTTCTGCGACTCATCCTACCCCGGAAACCCCACCCCATTGGACCCGGGTTTTTCCAAGACGGAGTGGGATAGGATGATGAAACCTATGCTGAATGGTTCACCTCACTCTGCTGAGCTCATAGAGGGGTTACATGACCCAATCGCTGCAGTTCACCCTACCCCGAACCTCGCGCTATAAAGTTGCTCCGATCCTCACAAAACCCATACTGGTCCATCTCACTCTCCTGAGTTCATAGATGCATTACACGGCCCTCTTCAAATGACCTTGTGGGTTCAGGGAGGCTGGAACCTTTGGTTCCAGCCACCCTGACCCACAAGCAGAGCCCCCCCAAATTCAAGTGTAAGGACCTTCCGGGTTCAGGGGAGCGGGAACCTTTGGCTCCTGCCTCCCTGACCCAAAAGCATTACACCCTTCTGCGTCACTTCCGCTTCCCACGTCACTTCCCTCCCAAGGCGGGACTTCTGGCCCCAGGACGTAGGACCCCACGTGACCTGTCAAATTGTTAACGATCAGTTTGATGACTAGTGTCCCCCTTCCTACTCTCCGCTCTGCAAAAGCAGAGGGAGTTCCTGTTAAGAACCTGTGTACAGCCGGGCAAATTCCTATACCAACATATATTTTAAACAAACACACACATAATGTTTAAAACAATCAATAACCATAATTAGCCTAATTAATTTTCTGGATCCTTTCTGGTATACCAATTTCATTTATCAAAAATCTACAAGTCTTCTGGCCATAATATGTATACATATAAAATACTGGAGTACTTTTTGCCGGGGTGGGAACATCCTTTGAACCCCCACCACCACCACATTTCCCCATTCACACATTCCCCACCACATTCACACAGGACAATCACACAGGAAAGGCTTATTAAGGAAGTCCTTCTAACTACAGGGTGCTTCCGAGGCATATGCCAGAACAATGTCCAACAGCGTCTCCCAGCTGCAGTCAGAGGCTCATTACCATGAAAGGGGAAAGGGAGAGGTTCATTTGCATTCATTCCCACTGGGTCACAGGGTTCCACCGAGCCCCCTTGCTTTCAGAGCCATTATCACAATGACCCTGGGGTGGCTAGACTCNCCGGGGATTGGCGTCCAGATGTTACTTTTCCTTGGTTCCCGGTGGGGATCTGTTTGACCACGCTTCCCGGGATATTCCCCCGGCTAGCCCGGGAAGCATGGTTGAAATTTACCCCATGTGGGTATTGAGCGTGATGAACATCTGGCGCGTGCCGAACAGATGTTCACGGCCCTTTGGCCCCGCCGCGGGGTTGAGCGTAGTTCAGTGTGGTTGAGAGTGATCTCGTAACGTCTGAAAATACTCAGTATCGGGAAATCAGTCCCAATTCTCAATATGGTGAAATTACTTGTGAGCAGTAATTTAGCTGCTTATTTCAGCCCTTCTTCTTTCCCCACAATCTGCATAAAAACATAAGATCATAAGAAGTGCCATTTACTGGGTCAGACTAATGGTCCATCTCCAACATTCTTCTTGTTATATCTCCTTTTAATCTTGGCACACATCCCACACACCTCACTCTGACTCAACATAAGAGTAGAATTCCAACATTTAAAAACCAAGGTTTTAAATTCATAGTTAAGGCAAATTAATAATTTTGAAATATTTTTCCATTTCCCCAATCTAATAATATCACCATACCTTAAGTTCTATACTTTCAGCTTATTACTTCACCACATCACATCACTATTTTACATGCTCTCTATATCATTTTCTTCTCAAAATGATCATCCCCTCGTCTTTAAAGAACATGACAATTCTGTTGTAACAACGCATATTATATCACTTCACACACTTTAAAATTAAAGAAATTAATTACTTATTCACATGCCTTAATGAGTTAATCTATACATAGTACATACCACACTAATATTAACTTTTAAATTTCAGATACAGAGTAAAAAATATCAGCGTTGATTAACTTGTGGTTTAATCCTCCCTGAGGCTGGATGCACTCTAGCCACCTGGGGGACATTTAAACCGGCTTTCCTGCCCCAGTGCACCCAGGCTGGGATGCACTGGGGCAGGGAAGTGGTGATGGCGATTGACTCCTTCCCCATACAGCCATCTCCACTCTAGTGGATCCAGCTATGTGGGGGACATTTAAACCATCTCCCCTGCCCCAGTGCGTTCCCATTCACCTCTAGGGATGGGCGAACAGATCGCGGTTCGGGTTCGGCCGTTCGGTTCGGCTATGTTCGGTTCGGTCGTTTGGTTTGGCCATTCGGTTAGTTCGCCAGGTTTGGGTTCGGCCGTTTGGTTCGGCCGTTCGGTTCGGGTTCAGCCATTCGGGAAATGTTTTGTTATGGGTTTGTTTTTTTTAAAAAAATAATTTGGTTTTTTATTTGGTTTTATATATTATTATTTTTTTGGTTTTTTATTTGGTTTTTTGGTTTTTATATGGGTTTTTTTAATTTAATTTTTTTATCTAATATTATATATCTATATCTATATCTACACTAAATCTAACTGCTATTAACTATTCTAAATGCTATGAACTAAATGGATTATCTAATAAGTACACAGGCCTACTCCTACAAACACTAAAAGAAAATCACTAACACTATATCTATCTATCTATCTATCTATCTATCTATCTATCTATGGGATGGAGGAATCACAAACCACACAAGGTTTCAGTTTAAGGTTTAAGTTTCATTTCAGTACAAAACTGAAATGAAACTTAAAGCAATCTAATAATCCTACTCTAAATGAAAAAACCAGGGGAAGGGAAGGGAATCTGGGATGGAATATATGGGAGAGGGAAAGGATTCAATGGAGGGGGGAGGGAGGAATGAAGATTGAACACAGGGAGTGGTAAAAACAAAAAATAACCACTAAATCTATCTAAGCTAAGCTAAATAAATGAATGAGAATATGGGGATAGATGGGTTGGATGGGTGAGGATTACAATGGATTGGGGAGCTGGGAAATGCTGGGAGAGGGAGCCTTCTGAAATGGCTGTTGTTCAGGAACAGTGACTAGCTCAGAAGGTGTTGTGGGGGGAGGCAGATAGTTTCGTTTCTTGCAAGCCTCTCCACCCCTGGTGCCTGGAAGTCTGCTCCTCAGTGATTACCCCTCCTTGTTACATTTGACCTTCCAGTGAACCTTTTTTTGCCACCCGAACTCACCCAAACACGATCCAAACTGACCGAACTGTTCGGTCATTTTGACATTCGGAATTGAGTTCGGTTTGGTCAGTTCGGGTTTGGATTTGGGTTCGGGTTCAGTCGTCTGAACAGGCCGAGTTCGGGCCGAACCCCGAACTTCCGAACCACGTTCGCCCATCCCTATTCACCTCCCCCCCAGCTCACCCTTCTTCCGACCTCACCTATGCCCCCTCACCTCTACCCACCCGGTCCCAGATCACCTGCCTTCTCCCCACCCCTTCCTCTTGCTCAACTGGTACCACAAGACAAACTACCCCCCTCGTCCTCCTCCCAACTTTTCCTCCTCCCACTACTACCCTGCTCCCTCTGCCAGCCCTACTTACCCCTGCCCAGGCTAACCTGACCCCCCTGCCAGCCATACTTACATCCACCCTGGCTAACCTGAACCTCGCGCTAGCCATACTTACCCTCTGCCACAGCTAACCTAACCCCCCTGCCAGCTATAGCCCCCCCACCACTGATTCTGAGTCATCCTCCCCCTTTACATTGCTCTGACAGCTGTATTTAGTTTCACTTTGTTTTTCTTACTTTGCAAATACTTTTTATAGTCTCTCAGCTCCCCTTCACACTGAAGATATTTGTACAACATTGTATATGCAATACTAGGAGAACTACAACACACGTGCGCAACTTAACAATTTCTTCTATTCTCTTCAAAGTGTCATTTTTTCGATGAGAACATTTTATAAAAGCACCATTCTTTACACAAAACTATCAGTGAATTCATTACCCAGAACTTTAACTGTCTATAACATTTACATTTTGTTAAGATACCTAGCTAAAGAATAATCACCTGCAAAAGATTTTAGCTGCAACCCTGGAAGTGAAGTGACTAAAAACTCCCATGTTAAAGATAGGTGGGGATTGAATGGAAATGCCTTCTTGCCTTAACTAATAGAGGTATAATTGCACCTCAACAAGGTTAGTCCTAGATTTCTTGAATATGTTGGCTGTGTTGGTCCCAAATACACGAGGCAAGAAAAATGGCAGTTAGGATCATACCTTTTAATGGACCAACTTCTGTTGGTGAGAGTGTGCAAGCTTCTGAGGTACACAGAGCTCTTCTTCTGGCAAGAAATGGAAGCTGGGAAGGTCATATATTCTCATCAACAGAATATTAATAAAATAATAAAATGTATTGTCGAGCTGAGGAGTGTGGAACCTCTGGCCCATGAGCCAAATCTGGCCTGCAGCTGGGTTTTTTACTTGGACACAATGGACCTGCCCTGCACTGGAACTTTGTGGCATCTGTGCTCGCTATATCTAGTGACCTTATGGACATTTCAGGTGTCAGCCTTTTCTCTGGCCTTGGCCAACTAGCTTCAGGGCCCTGGACAATCTCTCAGCTTCATCCACTTCACTTGAAGAAGTTTTGAGGCAGCTTTAGCCCAGTGAAGCAGCTTCTGCTTCTGCTTGGTAATCTTTCTTCAAGTAAGTGCTGTTCTCTTTATACAGGCTATGGTCAACTGGCCTAATTCTGCTCCAGCTGCCATCCCTCAATCAGTTGTCCCTTTGTAATATAAAACTCCCTTCTCTGAACAGGAGCCAGGGGAACCAAGCATAATATCCCCTCCAGTGCCAGCTCAGCCAGATACAGAACTCTTTCCAGTACCTGGATTTGACCTGTAGATTAGTACAGTCACCCCACTCAAGTACTGAAGAAACATTATCAGTAGGAAGGAACCAGAGATGAAGGCATGTACTCTAGGATAGGAGATAGATCCATGGAATAGATCCATGATCTAATTCTCTTTCTTTCCCCCATCATTAACACCCCCTTAACACTCCTTACACAGCTCCTATCTGGCCTGCAGAGCCTGTACTAATTTTTAAAATGGCCTGCAGGAGAGAAATGTTTTCCAGCCCTTCTGTAGCTCTAGATTAGACATAATATTGGATAAGTCACTTGGGCCAGTAGTTTCACTCATGAATATCCAAGGTTAGGCAACTAAATCCATATTTCAGCAGTGAATTATGCTGATTTCACAAGAATTCGATTGAGTTACAGTTACAAATGTGGGATCTCCAGCCATTTTAAATATGAGGCTCCAGGATCCTAACAATAGGCCTCCATAGGGCTGTCCTGCTCCAGCAGCGGGGAGGCACAACCCATTGCCTCTCTGGAAAAGAGGCTGAACCAGATCCACCCTTTCCCAATCTGTGTGGTAGGTGTGGGGCCAGTGCTGAAAAATAATAATGGCACTGGCATACAACTTGCCTTCACTCCAGATTTTTCACAGTTGCCATTGTACCATTTGGGGAAGAGTATGGGACCATAGAAGTCTGAGATGCAAGCCCCTGGAGATGACATAGGGGCTGCTGGGGCATGACTGGGAAAGACATCAGATTGTAGTCTGGTCAGCAGGTCAGAGCCTTTCCATGATCACGTGGCCAAGAATCAGTTCGAAATTGAGGAACAAAGATTAGTCTGAAACGGAGTTAGGAGCTGAGAAAATAGATCAAAGAGAACAGCTGGGAGTCCAAAGTAGTCAGGGAACGAGGGTCCAAGTAAAAGGCTGAGACACAACTTGAGGTGTGTGTGCGTGTGTGTGTGCGTGTGGGACCTGGGCAGAACAAATTGTACAGAAGAAGGCATGTGGGCATCTGTGATATGTGTGAGCATCAGGCCTGGAGCATGAAGCAAGGATTGGGGCACAGGAAGGTGTCAGGACCTTGGTGCCAAAGCATAAGGTGAAATCATAGGATCTGGAGCCAATGTTCAACCTGGAAGGTTATTCTGAGTGTGCGCAGGCAGGGCTTTTCTTAACACAGTGCAACCCCACAGTGTCTCCTTTTCATGTGGGTGGTGTGTGAGGCCCCCATTCCATTCCAGCAGGTCCCCAAACACAACCACCTCTAGCGCCCTATAGAGGGGGTGGGCTCCCACATTTTATCTTTGCCCTGGGCTCCACAAATTCTAAGGCCTGCACTACAGGCAATGGAGCAAGGCTGGAAGTAAGGGGAAAGTCCAGAGAAGCAAGGACTAAAGGCAAGAGCAAGACTTGGAAAACAAGGCAAAGTCCAGGAGTGGCAGAAAATAGATCAATGTTCCACCCAGCTTCCTGGGGGAGCAGGGCAGTCTTATATTCCCTCAAGAGACCAATGGATTGGATGGATGTGTGCATGTGAGACCAAGCCAGCACAATGTTGGAGGGTCTGCATGATAAATCCAGGGCCCAAGCCAAAATGTGGCAGTGGTGCTGCTGGTAAGCTGACCTCTTCCTTGGAATCCCAGGGTTTCTGGATCAAGACCTGGGGTCATGGTCAGTGGCCAGCTCCCCAGCACCAATGCCATGCATCCAGTTTTCATGGTCCTGGCCTCATAGGCCTTTGTTCTTCTGAACTACACCTCCTGCACCCCACTGATTGGTTTCCAGCAGGAAGCTGGAAATAACATTATTACCTGATCCTATTTCTCCTGTTCCTGGACAAACATACTCCTGAGGTCCACCCACTTCCTGGATTGTGGACTCTTGCAGTTAGACTGACTCTAGTTCTTAGAGGTTCTGCAGACTGAAAGCTGAAGACAGGTTTGGGAAAAGCCTAAAAATCTAAACCGTGTCCCAAGTAGAGCTGAAACGAATGTACAATTTCATATTTTTGAATATTATGCAGTAGTTGCAGGTCAAAGCGAATATCCTCAGTCAAAAATAATATTTGCATATTCATTTGTGTCTGCTACTTTGACTTCATATATACTACCCCTTATGCAAATCAGAAGTACTCATTTTGTTGTCAAGGCTTTTCCTTGATATCTGTCAAGAATTTGAAGGTTTAAGAAAGCAAAGTCTGAAGTTTTAATCTAATATCTTTAACTTAATAAGTGCCAATGGAATGCTTCACTGAATATGTTGAACTTAATATACTTTTTACTTAATATGCACACTTTGCCTCCCCCTGCTTTTTTTTGTTCATAAATATAAACTCTGCTGGAGATCAGCTTCTTTTTGTTCACAATAAATTTAGTTGAGACTCCTGTGCGGGGGTTTGGAGTTTCCAGGAAAGTTTAATGTAAAATATCTTAAGCAACGTTTGGCTTTCTTCCATGTACTACTTGATAGGCAGGTATCTCTTGAGTGGCTATATGGTCTTTATGACTCTTCAGGAAATGTCTTTCAGCTGCTCAAAAATGGAAAGGGTTAAGGTAATTAGGATTTGCACATTGTTTGTCAGAGACCTCTGCTGTAAAGCAAAACAAGTGCTAGAATGCTGTATTAGAGTTGCTTAAGACGTTTAGGGTTTTCTTCTCTAGCGGGAAGACTTTTGGTCTTTCCCTTTAGTGATTAAATAAAGAAGTGTAGAGAAAATAGGGTTTGTTGTGTTGGTTCCAAATACAGGAAATAAAGACAAAGTAGTGTCCAATAAAAGATATTACTTTACTACATTGTCCCTATTGCCTAAAAATAGATGGTCTTATACCATGTAAGTTAAGACATCAAGGCACAGATGAATATTTAAAAGCAGGGTGAATATGCAAATGAATACTGCTGTGTATCTATCCTCTTCTCAAAAGCAAATGAGAGTTTTCTGGATTTCTCAGATTTGATATTCTAAGGGAATATTCATTTCAGCCAGAGCCATAACTAGCCTATGGCCAATGTGGCAGTGGCCACAGGTGCATTTACATGAGGGGTGACAAGCAACCATTCCCCAGGGCAACTGAATTATCAGTTGTGTGCCTGTCACAGCATGATGCTGCTTGCTCCAGACTCCCTTCACTGCTGCTTCTGCCAGCCAGAGCTTAGCAGTAGTGCTTAGCCAGTACTAAGGGGGGTGGGGGGAAGGGGGGAAGGTCCCGCACCCAGCCATTAGTACTGGATAAGCACTGAGGGAATCTGGGGCAGGCAGCCATGGTGCAACAAACACACAGCTAATGATTCTGCTGCCCTGGGGCATGGTTGGCAACCTTCATTTAAATGCACTTGTGGCCACCACCACATTGGCCATAGGCTAGTTATGGCTCTGGTTTCAGCTCTTGCCCCAATGGGAAGGACTTACAGGGACAAAGGGCACTTTTAAATGAGCGGGTTGCCGTTGTGTGAGCCGCTTGTGCGATATTTTAGAATCCCGCAAGGTGGTATTAGACGAGATGGAAGTCCGTGATCATGTGCATAGAAGGCGGTCACGCATTGTTTGCAGACCGCAAATTAAATACCTCACCATTGAGGTATTTAATTTGAGGTCTGCAAACAATGTGCGACCGCCTTCTAAGTGTATGATCCTGGGTTTCCATTTCATCTAATTCCACCTTGCTGGATTTTGAAATATCGCACGAGCGGGTTGAACGACGGTGGGCCGCTCATTTAAAAGTGCCGAAGGTTAATTTCTTCTAACACTGAACAAGGAACTTTTGGAAAGCAGATTACCCTAGATTGCTATCCCATTATCTCTGTCAAGGCTTCTCCAATCCCCCTCCTGTTTCATTCTTGCAACAGAACTAAAACACATGCTATCTTGAAAAGAGCCAACACTTCATTAAAGGGGGATGGGAACAGAGGAAGTGTCTGGGAGAAGTTCCTCTAGAAAGTTCTTCCATGGGAGGGAACATGGGGGATTGGGCAGGCAGCCAGTATGTTAAGGGAGTAGGTGGAAAGCCAGGAAGCATAGGAGCATGTGTGGAGAACCACAGGAACCGAAGAGCAGAACAGATGGAAGAGACAGATGAGACAAAGAGCCTGAGGAGACAACATGATTCGTTTTTGAACTGGACTGCCCACTCATCACATTGGAGACAATTAGGAACATGCTCATGCTGTCCTAATGCTGTTTCCCCAAAGAAGGAATTGTTACTGTTCCTCAGGGTGAGTTATTGATAAAAGATGACATAGTACGTGGGAAGAGAGGAGAGGGACTCAGGGCCAGGAGGCAGTTTCCCTGTTAGGGCATAAAAATACTTGGGAACTCCAGAGTTAGCATGACTAACACAGATTGGGTCATGAACTTTAAATCTGGCAGGGTGCTCTGGTAAGTATTTGCAGGAGCCTGGCTTGTGGGGTAGCACCCTTAGTCACACCTGCCCTCAGCCTAGAGACTCCCACTTCTGCAGGTTGGGACAGGGGCCTGACCATCGGAGAGAATGCAGGAAGCATGTAGGAAGGGGAGATGGGCCTGCCCTGCCCCCAGCCACAGACTACCAGTGGCTGGGAGTCCAGGAAGGGATGTGTCAGGGTTTTCCTTAGCCAGACTCCCTGGAGTGTCCCTCAGGTACCCTGGAGTTTCCTTTGGTCTGACTCCCTAAGGTTTTACTCATCCTGACTCTCCAGGTTCTTCTTTCTTGGCAGCTGTGTCACGTTACCATGACGTTTCTTGGCAGCTGTGCCACGTAGCTATTGTTTTTAGGGAAGACTGGCCTGTTAGGAGGTATCCAGTGCCGGAGATTGTGGGTGTAGAGGCTCTGCACGTGGTGATCGATTTGGCTGGGGGCAAGCTAGGGGTGCTGCTGGTGTACCGGGCCCCTTCATGCCCGGCGGCATCCCTTACCGCTCTAGCGGAGCTGGCCTCGGAGGTGGTGTTGGGCTCCCCCAGGACTTTGGTTCTGGGGGACTTCAACGTCCACGCCGATGCCGGCCTTGTTGGGGCGGAGCGGGAGTTCATGGCCGCCATGGCAACTATGAACTTGTCCCAGGAGGTGATCTGCCCGACCCACGTGGGGGGACATATCCTCGACCTGATCTTCGGCTCTGGCCTTGAGGCGGGGGGTCCGGTTGTGGGGGAGGTGACAGCGGTGCCCTTGTCGTGGACGGACCATTACCTCCTTCAGGCCGGTCTTTTAGCGCGCCCCCTCCAGAAGGGGAAGGGACCAGTTAGGATGGTCCGCCCTCGGAGGCTGATGGAACCCCAGCGGTTCCAGGAGGTCCTGAGGGAGCTTACCCTGGATGTGGACGGTCACTCTGTGGATGAGCTGGTCCGGCATTGGAACATCTTGCTGGAGGAGGCCATTGACAGGGTGGCTCCGAGGCGCCTTCTGCCTCGGTCTCGTCACCGCAGGACCCCTTGGTTTACTGAGGGGCTGCGGTGTATGAAGCGTGTGGGCAGGAGGCTAGAGCGACGCTGGCGTCGGACTCGGTCTGTCTCCGATCGTCTTCTCCATAGGGCCCATTTGCGGTCCTATGTGGAGGCTGTGAGGACGGCGAGGAAGGAATTCCTCGCCGTCCTCATAGCGTCTGCGAAGTCGCGTCCAGCGGAGCTGTTTCGGGTGGTGCGGGGGCTGGTTAGTCCGGCCTCCCTCCGCCTGGATGGGGACTTGTCCCGGGCCCGCTGTGAGGAGTTTGTCATCTACTTCGCAGACAAGATTGCTCGGATTCAGGCCGATTTCGACGCTGGGTTGATAGCAGTAGGGGAAGAGCGCGGGGGGGCGGAGGGTCCGTCTGGTCCATCTTTATGGGGTGAGTTTCAGGAAGTGACGCCAGCCGATGTGGTGGATGTCCTGGGGTCTGTGAGGGCCACGTGTTGTCAACTAGATCCATGCCCGTCCTGGTTAATAAAAGCTTCCGGGGAGACGTTGGGGACGGTGCTGGCGAGGGTGGTGAATGCGTCCCTTCGGCAGGGGAGGTTGTCGCCTTGCTTAAAAGAGGCTGTGGTGCGCCCCCTGCTGAAAAAACCATCGTTGGACGTAGACGCGCTCGCCAGCTACCGACCTGTCTCTAACCTTCCCTTTTTAGGGAAGGTTATTGAGCGGGCAGTGGCGCTCCAGCTCCAGGGTCATCTAGATAATATCGGGCTCCTTGACCCTTTTCAATCTGGGTTCCGCCCCGGCTATGGCACCGAGACGGCGTTGGTGGCCTTGGTGGACGACCTCCGCCGGGAGATGGATGCGGGATGTTCGACATTTCTCATCCTGCTCGATCTCTCGGCCGCTTTTGACACCGTGGACCATGGGCTGCTGTTGAGACGACTGCGTGACCGGGGGGGTCTGGACGGGACTGTTCTTGAATGGTTCCGTTCATTCCTCTCGGGGAGGAGCCAGCGGGTGGTGTTGGGGGAGGAAACATCGAGCCCCCGCGCCTTACCGTGTGGCGTTCCGCAGGGATCGATCTTGTCTCCATTATTATTTAACATCTATATGCAGCCCTTGGGGGAGGTCGTGAGAGGGTTCGGGGTGCGATGTCACCAGTATGCTGATGATACTCAGCTGTACCTCTCGTTTTCTACCGACCCAGACCCTGCTGTCTCGGTGCTATCCCAATGTTTGGAGGCCGTGGCGGATTGGATGCGGCGGAGCAGACTGAAGCTCAACCCAGATAAGACGGAGGTGATGGTGGTGGGGAGGGCGAAGGGGGTGGTGGCCCCCCTGATTGGGGGGGTTTGCCCCCCTGTAGCTCAGCAGGTCCGGAGTCTGGGGGTCATATTGGACGCAGACCTGCGGCTGGAGCGGCAGGTGGAGGCAGTCGCTAAGGCTGCCTTCCGCCAGCTTTATCTGGTACGTAGGCTGCGTCCGTATGTCTCTGGCCCGGACCTGGCCTCCCTCATCCATGCCTTCGTCACCTCGCGGCTCGACTACTGCAACGCGCTCTACGTGGGGCTTCCCTTGTTCTTGGCCCGGAGGCTGCAGCTGGTGCAGAATGCGGCGGCCCGTCTTCTTACGGGGACGGGTCGCCGGGAGCACATTACACCGGTGCTCCGAGCGCTGCACTGGCTGCCGATAGTGTGCCGGGCCAAGTTCAAGGTCCTAGTAATGATCTATAAAGCCCTATACGGCCTTGGCCCCTCTTACCTTAGGGACCGCCTCGCCCTTCGCGCCCCGGAACGGCTCCTGCGGTCTGCCGGGGGTGCCCTCCTGGAGGTCCCCCGTGTTAAGCGGGGGGCCACGATGGAGCGGGCATTCTCGGTGGTAGGGCCGCGGCTGTGGAACTCCCTTCCGGAGGAAGCTCGCCTGGCCCCAAGCCTTTTGACATTTCGGCGGAACTGTAAGACCTGGCTGTTTGCCCAGGCCTTTGGGAGGGGGGGGGGGTGATTTTTAATCCCCCACCTATATATTTATTTATGATTATAAACTGCCCTGTTTTATTGATATATTTTATATTTGTATTTTAAATGTTTTAAAACTGTTTTTATTGTTGTTAACCGCCCCGAGCTGCATTGCAGGATGGGGCGGTATAAAAATCTATAAAATAAATAAATAAAAATAAAATAAAAACTAACCCAGCTGAACCTCCTGTAAAGCTATGGGGCTATGGGCCTCCTCATTGGTGGACAGGGTTCCCATATGTTCTTAAGATCTAGCCACAACCCCAGTCTCCTCAGAGCAACACAACACCTTACAGTTGATTTACACACTTTGCCTGACTCTCACACCTTCTTCCTAGGTGTAAACAGACAGATGGCAGTTCTGGGGGCTGCCACACCAACCCACTTCACACCCAGGTTGATTGTCCACCTGAAGGCAGCCTAGTAGATGTTGAAGCAGAGCAGACTATGCCTGCTTCGCAGCATCCTGCTTTCGGTGCTTCAGAACATCCGGTAGTGCCTCCAGTGAAGCAGACCGACCAAACCTGGGGCACCAGCCCAGAGTTGAGCTGCTGTCCATGTGCTTGGCGGATCCCCATGCTACAGATCCACATCTGGCTGACCATTGCCCTGTCAACAGTATAGAGTTGAGGGCACCAGCATAGAGCGTTGGACAATTGCCTGCAAATCTTTGGGGTGGGGGAGGGGGGAGACAGCACGGACGGACCATGGGCAGTTGAACCTACTGGGTTCATCTAAAGTGGACCCAGGTGGGGTTGAAGGGGGCAGACAAAGGGCTGCACCCCCCCAGAGCAGCTGAAGTGGCATGTTGCCCCTGTATCCATCTAAAACCACCTGTCTTTCCACTCAGCCTTTCCCTCAGCCCAGGATCCTACCTGCATCCCCCTTCTTACTCCTTGCTTCTCCACCCCCATGGACTGTTTCTCAGGCTTGACTCCTGCTTGGACACTAACCATGGCTGGCTTGCCTCTTGAATAATGCTTATACTCTGTCCTGACAACCTCTCCCACTTGATCGCTGCTTTGACTCCAACCACCACTGGCATGTCACTTTTTCGATGCTTCCCCCAACAGTCTTCCCAGCCCCAATCCTTCAAGGACTCACCGGCCCTAATTCTGCAAGGACTCACCTGTCAGCCCAATCTGGAAAGCCACCCATGCCCTGGCTGCCGTTACAGGGTTTGTTATGGAAGGGAAAGGCTGGGATCCGAGAGTACGGGTTCACCTGGCCTCAGAGAAGTGCCCAAAGAGGGACCACTGCTTGTATGAGGGTTAACAAACAGCATAATAACCGCCCACTAATGGGTGTTGACCTGGTCCTTCTTCACAAACACATGCTTATCAGTGGGTCCCCATGCACTGTGCTGTGTCTGGAGATGCAAGGGAAGCTGTGTGGGCTAATCCTGGCAAAGCTGCACATGTGTGTTGGCATGCTGTTTATAAGGTTGGTGCTTGTATCTGAAGATGGCTGGACCTCCAGGGGGACTGAGATGCAAAGGCCATCTTACTACATTTTATCATTTCTGTAGCACTACTAAGTGTACACAGTGCTTTATGGTCACAGACATTTGGAGACAGGTCCCTGCCCAGTGGGCTTACAATCTAAGATGGACAAGGGGAACACAGACATGCACATATTTCCATTTTATAGATGGGAAACTGAGGCTGAGAGATTTTGATTTGCCTAAGGCCACTCAGCAAGTTCATGGGCTAGGGTGAGATTCAAACCCTGGTCTCCCAGGTCCACGTTCAGGACCGTATCCACTACACCACACTGACAGTATCTACTTCCTGTGGTTTTCTGTGGCCCAGTCATGTTTGTAACCTCTGTCTTAAAAGCAATGTGTTTGTGCTCTGCATGGTTAGGAATTAGGCCCTGCTGCTTACTTTTCTCTAGCTTCTGCATTCTATGAAGCAACTTATGCACGCTCACTATTGCCACTGCCATGGCTCAGACTAATAAGCAGGCTCAGACTGATAACCACTGCTATCCCCAATACACTGTCCCAGTGCAACTCTCCCAATTCATCAGCAGCATGGAGTGCCTTGGAGGGGGGGTTGATGAAACCAAGGTCTTCATCTGTGATGCAAAGGCACAGACTAGTCTCTTTAAAAGTTTCAGGAACAAGGTGGTCTTTAAGGCTATTGCATACAAGATGCACACCCTCAGCTACCAGAGTGATATGGAGCAGGGCCAGTAGTGGGCCAAAGATCTGTGTCATTATTATTATTATAGTCATTTATATAGCGCTAGCAATTTACCTGGCACTTTACAGATAATAAGATAGACACGGTCCCTGCCCGAGAGCTTACAATCTAAAGACAGGGGGAGGGGAGACAGGGAAGGGGGAACAGAGGGAGAGACAAGGGATGCAACAATCACAAGGAAGCGAGAAATCAGGTACATGTTCTTGGCTTGGTTACAGTACATTGGGAGTTTGCAGATAACAGGTGGGGGATAATCCTGGGTGGGGATGGTTAGAAGGAGTTAGGAAGGGCAGAGTGGAAGAGGTGGGTTTTGAGGAGGAATTTGAAGGTACGAAGGGAGGGGGCAAGGCGGATGTGGGCAGGGAGGGAGTTCCAGGTGTGTGGGGCAGTGATGGAGAAGGGACGAAGGTGGTTGGGGAAGCAGGGGAGGCATGGGAGCCATGGGAGTGTGAGGGAGGGGATGGAAGAGGAACGGAGTGCTCGAGCAGGGGTTCAGAGGGAGATCAGGGTAGAGAGGTAGGGGGGAGCGAGGTTGTTAAGGGCTTTGTAGGTGAAGATGAGGAGCTTGTGCAGAATATGCTCAGGAAGGGGGAGTCAGAGGAGCGAGGAGAGGAGAGGCTGCACATGGTCAAAGCGATGGGCTAGGTGGATGATCCTGGCAGCAGAGTTTTGAACAGAGATGAGGGAAGAAAGGTGAGAATGGGGAAGGCCAGCGAGGAGGAGGTTACAATAGTTGAGGCATGAGATGACTAGGGCACGGATGAGAGTTTTAGCAGAGGAGACGAACAGAAAAGGGTGGATCTTAGCAATGTTGTGGAGGGAGAAGCGGCAGGCTTTGACCACGGAGTCAATGTAGGGTTTGATCTTTTCACTGAAGCTGGTGAGAGACAAGATTTGCCTACAACCATAACCAGGTGGTTAAAATAGCCCCTCTGCCTTCTGTTTCAATGGGCCTGTAAGCAAGTGAAATATCTGCATGCTGTCTGCGATCAGGAGCACAACCCCACCTCCCACCATGTGAGACAACTTACGGCGCTAAAACAGAGCACAACCTAAGAACCTGCAGTCAGCCATGACCAAGGAGGAGGAGGCTTTAAATGCTGACAGTGTAACCCCTACAACTGGAGAGCCTGCCACTCTTCAGCCACACAGTTGGTGTACTGGTTGCAGACAACAAGGACCTGTACCCACCATCATCGAGGGTGATGAAGCACCCTTCCACACACACACCCGCCCTGCGCATGTGCCCGGGCTGGTCTCCAAGCCCAGAGAAATTTAAGGAGGTAGGGAGGAGGAAGCCAATCTGCTCCCTGCCGAGCTTTCTTTCTTTGTCTGGGGCTGGCAGCTGTCTCAGTGGAGAAAGCTTTCCAAGGGCAAATTTTCAGGAATGGGAGGGAGAGAGCAGGAGGGAGGGGGCAGACGCAGCTGATATCTTAGCATTCTATTGGCTAGGAGGAATCAACAGTGAATAGAATGCTGAAAAGCTGTACTGAGCACTAGGGATGTGTGAAAAGGATGGAGTTCGGCTGTTCGGATGGTCGGACTAAAAACTTAGTTCGGGTTCATAGGTTCGGTCCTGTGGAGTTCAGACCCCCCCAAACATTCGGAACGTTTGGTCCTGCCTGGAGGCTTGGGACACTTCAGGGACCCCCAGGGATGCCTGTGGCAGCATGGCAGGACATCTGAGACACAGCAGCAGCAGCAGCAGCAGCAGCAGAGACTGGGAAGGCTTGGCACTTGGCACCCCGGGTTGCCCGGGAAGGCAGGCTCAGTGCTTGGCCCCTGGGGGTGCCCGTGGCACCAGGGCTGGCCGTTTGAGACCCAGTGGTGACAGCAACAGCAGCAGCAGAAGCAGAGACCATGAAGGCTTGGCACTTGGCACCCTGGGTTTCCCAGGCAGGCAGGCTCGGCGCTTGTCCCCTGGGGGTGCTCATGGCACCAGGACTGGCTGTTTGAGACCCAGTGGCGGCAGCAGAAGCAGAGGCTGGGAAGGCTTGGGACTTGGTAGAGGGTACCCATAGTTGGCCAGGCATTGCAGGCTGGCAGGCATTGGTGGGTCTCAGATGGTCAGTCATGCCCCGACGGGAATCGGGCGGGCACCCCTGGGGACCAAGCGCTGAGCCTAAGTTCTTCTGCAGAAGGGGAAGCATTTAAGAGTCCTCTTCTTTACCCTGAAAAGAGGCTAGATATGCAACAGCAATTGGGACTGCGTACACCAAGCCTAGTTCCCACAGAGGTTCTTTCTCCTGTGAGCTCCCAAAATGGTAGCCATCTGACCTAGAACTGGAAAAGCTGAAATGCAGAGAGGTCAAAGGTCTTCCAAACCAGGAATTAGAACTGGGGTCTCTTGACTCCTTTCCTGTCCTACAAATGAGCAATTCTGCTGCCCACCCGAAGGCTGCTGAAAGCAAATGTTCTGCTGGGCTGCCTGTCTATGCCTCCAGGCCATGACAACACTCACAAAATCTGTCATTCCTGCCATGATGGTGACTAGGACTGGAGAACCCAGCATAGAACGAGCAGAACTGGAGACCTGCCAGCCTTCAATGCCCGGACAAGTAGGGGTGCCAGTCACCAAGCCCTGGCCAGGCCCCTGTTGCTGCTCCACTGATTCCTGGCAGCCTGCAAAACCCATCCAAGTAGTGCCTGCCAGTGCCCAAAGTGGGGTTGCGTGTGTTGTCAATGCTTGCAGGCAGAGACCCAGCGGCAGCAACAGCAGAGGCCAGGAAGGCTTGGGGCTTGGTGGCTGGCACCCATAGGAGGCAGGGCATTGCAGGCTGACATTGGTGGAGCAGCATCAGAGGCCTGGTCAGGGATTGGTGGCCAGCACCCCTACTTGGCTGGGCATTGCAGGCTTCTAGGCATCGGTGGAGCAGCGGGAGAGGCCCGGCCAGGACTTGGTGGCTGGCACCCCTACTTGGATGGGCATTGCAGGCTTCCAGGCATTGGTGGCAGCCTGACTCAGGGTGGTGTGCAAGGACAGCTTAAACTGGGGGGCCAGGAAGCCAATCAGGTGCCTACCCCATGTCCCCAACCACCAAGAAGGGCTGCCCATCGAGCGCAATCATTTCCCCAAACATGCGTGTGGCTTTCAGTTGAAAGCCATGCCACCCTCCATGTCCTGCAGCTGCTGATGGACTTGGAAGGTACCCCCACCCCAGCTCTCAATGATGTGGATGGACATCCCTCCCAGCCTGTAACGTAGACCCCAGAACCCTGATGGTGGGTCCTGGAGCTGGAGTGGCTGTTACTTGATGCAGTAGAATGTTGGCTCTCTGTGAGTGGAATGGTGGCCTTAGAACCCTGACGGTGGGTCCTGGGGCTGGAGTGGCAGCTTCTAGATGACGTGGATGGACAGTCCTCCCTTCCTGTAACGAGACCTGGGGCTGGAGTGACTGCTTCTTGATGCCGAGTATAACACCTAAATCTATCTAATATAATCTAAGTAAATGAAACTATGGAGGTAAATGTGTGGAAATAAATGAAATAGGAGGAGGATGGCAATGGATTAGGAACACAAACTTCTTGGAGAGGGAGACTTCTGAAAATGCCTGCTGACAGGATCAGTGGCTAACTCAGAAGGAATTGGAAGGGGGGAAGGCAATGACTTTTGTTACGTGCTGAGCCCGCCTTACCACAAGCACAATTGACTCTGTGCAGCCTAGCCCTATGCCAATCGCAGACTATGAATCCATTGGTCTGAGGAAAAGAGGGATGGTGATTGGGCAGGGTGGCTACTAGTCCAAGCCTATCCACCTCTGGTGCCAGGAAGTCTGCTCCTCATCTGCCCCCCCTCCCTGGGCCTTCCAGCCAGGTTTTTCCCACCTGAACGCACCCGAACTCATCCAAAAATGGCTGAACTGTTCGGGGGGTTTGGCGTTCCTTTCAGATGTCTGGTTTGGGCATCTGAACTGGCTGAGTTTGGACCGAACTCTGAATGTCCACACCACATTTGCTCATCCCTACTGAGCCCGCCTCTTTCCTTCAGCTCCCTTCTCCATCTGGAAACAGGGAGGAGTCCCATAGTTGCTTTCCACATTTTTACCCATGTGATTACCTTGTGGGGCTGGAAACAGATGGGAGACAGGAGCTGAAGGGAAGAGGTGGGCTCAGCACAGCTTTTCTGCATTGTATTGGGTGCTCCTGCTAGCCAATAGAATGCTCAAGTTCTGTCCCCTCCATCCTGCTCTCCCTCCTTCTATCTAGAAAAGACTTTCACACTGGAGGGGGGAGAACTGAAGGGAAGAGGCAGGTTCAGCTTTTTAGCATTCTAATTGCTGCTGACTCCTGCTAGCCAATAGAATGCTAAGATATCAGCTGAGGCTGAGTCCTTCCTCCTGCCTCCCTGAGTCCTCCCGTAAGAACACTGGACAGGGAACAGTGTGACTTCCTCCTTCACTCCCTCCATCAGCACTGGGTATTTTTTTTTATTTTTTTTTTAAGATTCTTGATTTTCCTCCTCAGAATCCAGCTGATTCTCATCTCATTTTCATTTGCAAGAATGAGATGAGAATTGTGATTTTCGTCGAGAAACACAGAATCGAGTTTTAGCCCTAGCAGTGACACTGCCCCCATTTTGGTTAAGAGCAGCGGCCACTGGCACATGTGCAAAATGGCCCAATGGTTATTTGTGCATGCACAGTTTTTTTCTTCTTCATTTCTCACCAAGAATTACGGCTGAGAAAAGAGCAAGTGTTCCCATTCCACAGGGAAACACAAACCTTTCAGGAGCATCTGCAAGTGTTTGTTAGTACTTCATCAGTCTCTGGTGATTCCATACTTCCACCATTGTTGATTTTGGCATCTGTAATTTTCTGTCATTTCCCATAAATTTTGTCCCCTTTTGGGATTTTTTAGGAATTTTTGGAACTTTTATGGTGGTTTTACAACACTTTTATGGCAATTTCCAGAACTTCCCCAGCATTTATCCAACAGTTTTGCATCTCCACAGCCCCTGGGGATGGGGGGTGGGGAGTGCACGGGGCTTGGGATCAGCCTGTAGCAGCTCTGTTCAACTTGAAAAAAAATGATAAATGGAGAAAACAGTGGAAAAGCTGGTGAGTTTCCACATCGCACAAATGATGGTGAATGGTAGGGGTGGGACTACTGGATCATCCGGTATCCGATACTGCCGGTATTGGGTGTACCGGCAGTATCAAATTAAACCCGGTAATCCAGCCCATTTACCGGATTCCCCGGTACCAGATTTTTTACATTGCGGCCATTCAAATGAATGGCCGCAATGTAAAAAACCCCCCCACAAAAAACACCCCAACACTTTCCCTCCCTGAGTCCAGGCTGCACAGGTGGAAGGGGTGGACACCCCCCCACCCTGCCCAGCCTGTATTTAAACAACAACAAAAAATTGTGACCCCTACTGCGGGCTCCGGGCCGCCGCCGGTGACCCAGAGCCAGCCCAGCACCAGCGTCCAGCAGCAGCCAGCGGGTAAGTAAGTACCGGTATTACTGATCCCTGGGGTGGGGGGGTGTTTAACACCCCCCACCCCAGGGATCACCCTACTTCCCATGCAGGGATCACCTACCTACCTTGAGGTCTGGGCGGCGGCAGCAGTGGCGGCACTCTGGCGGCTTCAGCGCTGGCTGTGGCTGCTGGATTCAGCATGCTACTAGGCCTTCTGGGGAACTTCTGGGTTCCCCGGAAAGCCTAGTAGCATGCTGAAGCCAACGGCAGTCACAGCCAGTGCTGAAGCCGGCGGAGTGCCGCCACCACCGCCACCCAGAGCTCAAGGTAGGTAGGCGATCCCTGGGTGGGATGTAGGGTGATCCCTGGGGTGGGGTGGGTGTTAAACACCCCCCACCCCAGGGATCAGTAGTACTGGTACTTACTTACCTGCTGGCTGCTGCTGGACGCTGGTGCTGGGCTGGCTCTGGGTCGCCGGCGGCGGCCCAGAGCCCACAATAGGGGTCACAATTTTTTGTTGTTGTTTAAATCCAGGCTGGGCAGGGTGGGTGGGGGGTGTCCCCCCTTCCACCCGTGCAGCCTGGACTCGGGGAGGGGGGAGGTTTTCATTTTTCCCCATTGATTTCAATGGGGACAATTCCCCATTGAAATCAATGGAAAAGATCCGGTACTGGTAAAGCAGTATTAATCTGGTAAACCGGTATTCTTAAATCTGGGAACTGATAAAACCGGTACCTGATATTTGCGCTGATGTTCCACCCCTAGTGAATGACCTGTTTCTGACAGAAACAGCATTCACTGGAATTTATTATTTCAGACCTACTGAGAATTCATCACGGGCTCAGGAACTCACCAGGAAATCAATCCCAGTGCCCAAACTCATGAGAATTCTTGCGAGAGAAAAAAAAAATGGTACTCATTCAACCCTACTTTTTTTTCCAATTTGGGTTCTGATTGTAACTTTCTAATCAGAATTCTGATAGAAAGGGACATAGCTGTTCCTTTTTGCCAAAAAATTTCCACAAAAACAGAGCAGCTATTTTGATCCAGGTCTAGTCAGATTTCAAGTCCCATGTGTTAACCAGAGGGCTTTCGGTAGCAGGATAACAGCGGTGTGGGGGGGATGCCATTGGCAACACCTGTTGAGTCACTAGAAGGAGGTGGACAAGAAACTCAAGAGTGTGCTCAGGGAAATAGTCTCAGTGTGGGACAGAACACACAGCACACTTGCCCAGTCAGTCTGTATCCAGCATGCTGTCCTGGAGCTGGTGAGGCCAGTCATGACAGGAAAGCTGGTGTAGCCCTCACAGCACAGCCCCCATGGGCAACCTATGCCCATTATGAGCACTTGGGGGCTTGCATGCACACCACCACCATCAAGCCAACATTAGCCTGCCACAGAACCACTGCACTACTGCCGCCCCCAAGAGTGCTCAACTATATAGCTTTTGGAGTTGCCCAGTATCAGTAGCTGGGGATGCTCTATTGTCTTTTACCCACCCCTAATGACCAGCCAGCCCTCCATGCACCTTCTCTTGGGTCACAAACATTGTAGAAAAGGTGGTAGGGGTGGAGATTATTCCCACTTCGCCCCACAAGAGGTTGGAGGTGAATGTGATGATAAAGTTAAAGTTAATAAAGCCAGTTAACAAAGTTGCACAATGTTCAGTACAATTATTTATTTAATAAAGTACATTTTAAATTGCAAATCAGTAGTTCTGATACCTGTACTTACTGAAAGGGGGGCAGATGCATGGAATACCAAGCTAAAAAATAACAATAATACTACTTTATTACTTCAGTTAAATAGGTAAAAACAATGTAAAGGGCATATTGGGACATGGGAAGTAGAAGACAATTGTCTACTGCTTTCTCTGCCACCTGACCCTTCACATAACAGCACCATTTCATACTCTCTTCCTAAGGATGCAGGGGTCATTTTTACATTTTCCCTCTTTCTTCCCCTGTTGGAGAGGAGGTGAGACAAGGGGTGGGAATGGGGGTGGCCGCCTGCAATGTGGCAGGCAGGAGGGCTGCATTTGGCTGGGGGTGGGTGAGAGTGAAATATTGAACAGATCAAAGCAAGACTGGCACACTGAGAGGTTTCACCAAGTAGCTTAATGGCCAAATCCTCCCTCTGCCAATAATTGTAGAGCTGGCAGTTGAGCTGACGCTGGAAGCTGGCATGTGATTATTAGGGATAAGATGAAAGCAAGTGTTCCGATTCTGCAGGGAAATACTGATGTTTTGGGAGGGATTCCGAATGTTCATCGCCGTCAGTACTTTGTCTCCAGTGATTCCATGCTTCTGACATTGTCAATATTGGTGTCTATGATTTCCCATCATTTCCCATCAATTGTGTCACTTTCCAGCAGTTTTTGTCATTTTCCAGCATTTTCATCACTTTCCAGGACTTTTTGTCACTTTGGGTGACCTTTATGGCAGTTTTAAAGCACTTAGGCAACACGTTTGAGTCTCCACATCCCCCAGGGTATATGTAGGGCAAACATGGGGCTTGCTATAGACCTGTAGAAGCTCTGATCAACCTGCGAAAAATAACAACAAATGGCGAAAACAGTGGAAAAACCAGTAAGTTTCCATGTTGTGCGAATGAAGACAAACGATCTATTTCCGATGGAAACAGCATTCGCTGCAATATGTCATTCCAGACCTAGTGACTGTGCCAATATGCAGATCTGTACAATGATACATTAATTTCATACCTCATCGCATGCAGGCCTAAGAACTCCACTTTCCCCCTGCCCCAGTACCCCACCCCCTCTACAGAATGCTTTCTGTAGCAAGCCCACTCATAAGAGGGAAACACTTACTTAGACTGCTCTTGGCAGCAATGGGCTCAAGGTTTTGTGTGAGAGGGACATTCTTAGAGGAATTTGGTGATTCCCGAGTAACAAATTCTGTGAAGGAGACAGACAGTATTAGCCCCTTCTCCCACAGTCTTCCTCCCTGTCTCTCAGCTGAAAGGAAGCTGCAGGGGGAGGAGATTATTACCACTCCTGAATCTCAGCTGGCCCAGCACACTAAGCAGATATGGTGCTCTGCACCTGGATGCCAGTGAAGGTGCAGGTGAACCTAATTGCTGAGACGTGAACACATGGGCATCTATTAGCCCCAATTGGCCTGCCTGGTGGGGACACCATATCCCAGGACTCTGACATAAGTGGAAACTCTGTGGTGACCACATGGAGGCCACGTGGTAGGAGCCTAACAGATGGGCATGTAGGAATGTGCCTGGTGAAGGTTAATGTGGGCTATCATCGCAATTGAGTCCACCCTATGTAGACCCATTTTGCTCACGGTATGGACTCTGAATCCTCTCCACCAAGACTGTAGGTGGTGGTTGTGCATTTGAAGAATTTGACTACCTAACAGATGAGCAGATGTTAGCACACTAGAGGTGAAACAAGAATGTTTTTGTATTTTCGTGAGAACACGCAAGTTTCTCATAGCCCGGTGAGATCTTGCGTGATCTTACTGAGGTGATTTAGAATCTCGTGAGATTCTCGAGAACCTAAAAAACCATTCTGTGCATTCACAAAATGGCTGATATGGCCATTCTACACATGTGCAGGCCCTGATGGCCATTTTGTGCCTTCACAAGCATTTTTTTGAGGTTTCTCAAAAATGTCACGAACTTCTTGAGACTCCAAAAGTAAACATTCTGCACATACACAAAATGTTCACCATGGCCATACTGCTGCAACTGCTCAGAAGCCATTTTTGAGACTCTTGTGACAATACTGGAGCCCGATTCTCGTGTGATTCTTGACTCTGAAAATCTTGTTGAGAAGCCAATTCTCAATGAGATTTTTGAGAATGGCGAGGGCAAGTTTCAGACCTATACTAGAGCACATGAGATCTTTTCAGCCCTCAGTGAGATCTCATGAGATACTGCTATGATTTCAGAGAATCTTGAGAGATTCTCAAAAATCCCCCAAATGCCCTGCGCATGTGCAAAATGAGTACCGTGGCCATTCTGTGCATGCGGGACCTCCTGGAAGTCATTTGTGCATGCAAAGAGTGTTTTTGAGGTTTCTTGAAAATCTCACAAGATTCTTGAAAACCCCAAAGTGGTCTGTGCATGTGCAAAATGGCTGCTGCATCCATTCTACATATGTGAGCCTCCTGGCGGCTATTTTGCAAATGCACAGAACGCTTTGGGGGCATTTTTTGGCGGTCAAGTATCTCTCCTAGAATGGCGGCAAGAACGCTGATTTTCAGGCGATTCTTATAGGGTCAAAATCTCATTTCACCCCTAATAAATACCCTCTTGTGGGTGGCTATTATTTTGTTTGTTAGCCTTCCATATAATCAGTTTCACCACTGGTCTTCTCAGCAGTTCCCCAGAGCTGTTTGGGATAGCAAACCAATGTTTGCACTGTGGCAAGATCTGTTCTTGAAGTAAACAAACATAACACTTACCCCCATGCTAGGCATCTCTGTGCATCCTTTACTCCAGGGGATGTTAATTTATTTAGGTATCTCAGTAACATGCAAGAGGAAATATTGAGAAAGAAGTGAAGGGAAGGATGCAAATGCTACTGTAATGTTGAAGAACCTGATAAAATCATAAGGACACAAGAACTGCCTCATTAGGTCAGGCCAATTGTTTGTCTAGCCTAGTATTCTGTCTCTGAAAGTGACCAGCACTGGATGCATCAGAGGAAATGTACAGATATAGGGCAGCTGTGGAGTGATCCACCTTGTCATACATCCCCAGCTTCCAGCTGTCAGAGGCCTCATTCCCTGACCAGCTTGGCCATTGATAACAAATCATCCATGAATTTATTTAATCTTTTGTTTGAAACCAGTTATTCTATGGTCCTCCACAACATCTCATGGCAATGAGACTCATGTGTTAATTGCACATTGTGTGAAGAAATACTTCCTTGTAACACTGCTACCTGTTCATTTCAGTCTCCCTCAACCCCCCAGCTCTAGTCTGGTGAGAAAGGGTAAACAACAGTAAGTAACAGATAGTAAATGTCACACAAAACAGGCCAAGATGAATAGGAGGGAAAGAGTCATTCACTAATAAAGAATGAAGAGAAGGAAACAAGCAAGCAACAGGACAAAGGAAGATGTAGACAAATTGGAGATTCAGAGGATAGCAATAAAGTTGATATATGGTTTAGAATGCAAGAGATATAAGAGAAAATTCATGGAACTGGGTATGTGACACAGACCAGTCGCCGCGAGCATCATCTATTCAGTAGCAGAGGGAACCATCCATGCCAGACTGTTCTTTGGATCTGGATCAGATCCCCACTGTTGATCTGGTTTTCATCAACCCTCCAACTCAGACCTGTTTCAGTGTGTCCCATTTCCCTGACTCCCAGATTCTCAAGGAACTGGGGCCTCTCAAAATGGAGACCCAGATTCAGATGAGATGGTTGCGGAGGAGAACATCACAAAGACCTCAGCCTACCTGGAGGTGTCCAGCCTCCACCAGCACTCCCAGCTCCTATTGTGGCTTATGCTGTGAATCCCCATGGTTTAAGTGGTGCATAGACTTTGTACTAGCCTCATTGTACAGATATGAGTGTGTCAACTAACTTACAAACTTTACATGTTCTTGGATTCTGGCATTTCACTGATGAGGCCATTTAAAAACCTTGACCAAGTAATGCCTTTGTGATGAACACTTGGAGCAGGAGTGCCATTTCATACACAAGAGTTGGAGGAATTAGCTGTGGTTTTAGTTTTCCCCTTCCAAAGAAAAAGGGCAGTGATGAGGTAGGGAGAATCGAAAAGCCCAACATAACTGTCAATTAAGTTTGCTTAATGGCACCATGAGGCAGCCAACATCCCTGTAGTCTGAAAGCTAGCTAACAACCAAGGTAAACCTATGTCAGACCAAAACAACATGCCTTATCTCTGAGGTGCTCCTGAGGGATCTAAGTGTTAATGGAGAGGAATATTTGTCTAGCAAATGGATAGAGCAGGCTGGCATCACTGATAAGAATGAATCACTTACAAAGCAATAAGAAGTTACACATACACTAGCCAGGCTGTACATGCAAGTGTTATTGGTGCTGGCTGTTATCTTTCATGGGAGGAAATGGGAGATTGTCAGGACGATAGCAGAGTTGTGGCAAGATCGGGACTGTAGCAGAGAATCAAGCAAACAAGCCAGAGAGACAATCCAGAACTCAAAGCAGCAGGTCACGAGGTCAGGATTAGTCAATGAGACGAACAAAAGCCAGAGGGGCAATCCAGATCAGGGTGTCAGGAAACAAGGATTGGAACATAGGTTACAACAGGAAGCTGGAAGTAGACTGGAAACAGGACTGGAATTAGGCAGGATAGGTCAGAGCCAAGACTGGTGCAGGAGCAAGTGGAGCAGGGATCCATTTTTTCTTTCCAATATTTCTTTCCAATATTTCTTTCCAATATTTGATCTTTTTGTATTTTTTTGTATTTCTGTCTTGCATAAAAAATTAGGGCAGATAACAAATGGAAAACACTTTACATATTAACTGATAAATAATACATAATGAATGGTATATCCTGTAAATGTGTTTTTATTATTATTATTATTATTAACAAACATTTATATAGTGCCAGCAGTGTACCTGGCACTTTACAAAGTAATAAAATAGACACGGTCCCTGCCCCTAGGGCTTACAATCTGAGAGACAGGAGCTGGGGGAGAGACTTAGGAAGGGGAACAGAGGGAGAGACAAGGGGTCTAACATTCATGAAGATGCGAGGTCTCAAGTGCATGTACTTGGCTTGGTTACAATGAGAATGACAGCAGGCAGGTCCATGTTGCAAGGATAAGGGTAAACCGATCGTAGGTATAGGAATAGTGGCTCGGCAGGATAAAGAGTCAGACAGAGCAGAGCGAAAGAGGTGAGTTTTAAGGAGAGATTTGAAGGTATGAAGGGAGGGGGCAAGGCGGATGTGGACAGGGAGGGAGTTCCAGGCATGGGGGGCAGCAAGTGAGAAGGGACGAAGGCGCTTAGGGGAGCAGGGAAGGCGTGGAAGGGTGAGAGAAGGGACAGAGGAGGAGCGAAGTGCACGGGTTGGAGTATGGAGGGCAATAAGTGCAGAGAGGTAGAGGGGAGCAAGGTTGTGAAGAGCTTTATAGGTTTTTAAATTAAGAGCTTTTCATTGGCAAATCAGCAGTTTTCTATAAATGATAACTCTACATTTCTGATATTCCCCCCACCCAACAGTTCTTGTAGCTGGGATAGGATGTGAATAAATAATAATAATAATAATAATAATAATAATAATATTCCTGGAACAGAAAGTTTCTGTTACTCAAATGGGAAAAGGATCAAACCTAATTCTTCAGGTCTTTGTGAAAGGAAGCAAAGAAGAATCAAATTAATTTCTTCAGGTTTTTAGTGAAAGCAAGCAAAAGGGTTTTCTTATCCCTCCCCCCCCCAATTCTTCTAGGTAGGCTAGGACCCCCCTCCCACACCAAATAAGATTACTGGAGTAGACCATTGCTATCATTTCAATTGACTGAAGACTCATACTCCAAGCCCCCTTAAGGGCCCCACTCTCCCTTCATAGTTTGCTAATGCAAATGATTCAATGAATGGCCCTCTGTTTCTCAATTTGTCTATCACACTTGCTCACTCTCCTATCTGGCTCCTGAAGATTTTTTTTTTAATAAACAGAGGGGTAGGGGCACTGCATCTGGGGAACTTGAAGTATAGGATGACTATATTTCAAGTTCCCCAAAAGACAGTTGGAGAGCAGGGCCACTGCTAACAGCGAACATTATTTTATACGCTACAGACATAAAATAATCAACACACCAAACAATATACACTTTGGTATAGGGCAGACCTGAACCTATATGCCAAAATAAGAAAATAAGAACATAACCTGATCTTGACAGGATGAAAATATTGACCAAAACTAAAAAAAAAATGAAATTCAAGAGATAAATGTACAGTTCTGCATTTATGTAAGAAAAATCAAATGCACAAGTATAGGATGGGTGATACCTGGCTTGACAGCAGTACATGTGAAAAGGATCTTGGGGTTGTAGTTGATCACAAGCTGAATATGAGTATGCAGTGTGATGCAGCTGCTAAAAAGGCTAATGTAATGTTAGGCTGCATTAACAGAAGCACAGTGTCCATGTCACAAGAAGTAATAGTTCCACTCTATTCTGTGCTGGTCAGATCCAGGGGTGGCTGGTGGCTCTTGAGGTTGGAGGGGCAGTAAGGCCGGTGGGCAATGGTGGGTGGAGTCAGGGCAACGGTGGGTGGAGCCAGGGCAACGGAAGGCGGCATAACCCAGCAGCAAGGAGTTCCGAGGGTTAATGTTGGATGGACATTACATTACTTAAATCAAGCAATTTTGGTTAGGTTAGGCAGGTTATAATCACCTCCTCTGCCAGGTTTAAAAGCAGGCAGACAACCTTAAACCTCACTTACAAGCAGTTTTAGCAAAGACACACACACACGCAGCAGAGGTTAAGAACGCTGCTTCAGAAAGAAGGGACTTGCTGCATGTATGTTGGAGGGACCCCAATCCCTGCTTCAGAAGTCCCTTCTGAAG
>QEPC01002218.1:417538-445915 GCA_003113815.1 Sphenodon punctatus | reverse complement strand
CTTAAAAAAAAGAAAAATGTCCCTGTCTTTCCGCTCCACCCCCCACCCCCACCCCTACTTCTCTGAGCAGCAGATTGGGGTGGAGAGCAGCAAGGCAGGGTCCAGGAAGCAGCTGAGACTGGTGGTGCGCTGTTGAGAGTGCGCTGCCAGCTTTAGCCTGTCTGACTCCATGTGCGGCTGAGTCCCTGCCTGCACTGGTCCCTGCCTCAGCCACCCGGCCCAAAGCTTCTTGCCTGGGCGCTTGCAACAAGTGCCCAGGCGAGAAGCTCCATTGTGCCCATTAGGCACAATGGAAGGCTAGCCCCTCCCTCGTCCTATATGTGCTGTGGACTAGGGGCTTTTTTTGTCCCTTCTGGGACCCAGCGGCACGTTGTTTTTTTTAAAAAACAACAACAACGGTGGCCCCGGGGGTCCCCCCACGCCGCATGGGGGGCAGTGCCCCAAACTTCCTGGGGGAGGGAGCCACCACTGGTCAGATCTCATCTGGAGTACTGTGTCCAGTTCTGGGCCTACATTTTAAGAAGGACATTGACAAATTGGAATGGGTTCAGAGGAGAGTGACAAAGGTGGTCAGGGGTCTGGAAACCAAGTCCTATGAGGAAAGGTTGAAGGAACTGGATATATTTAGCCTGGAGAAGAGAAGATAAAGAGGAGACATGATAGCTGTCTTCAAATAATGGAAGGGATGTCACATAGAAGATGGAGCAGACTTGTTCTCTGTTGCTCCTGAGGGCAGGACTAGAACCAAAGGGCTCAAATTACAAGAAAGAAGATGTCAGCTAAACATTAGGAAGAACTTCCTAACGGTAAGAGCTGTTCGACAGTGGAACAGACACTGCCTAGGGAGGTGGTGGGCTCTCCACCACTGGATGTTTTTAGACAGAGACTGGGTGGCCATCTATCAGGGATGCTGTAGCTGTGGATTTCCTGTATTGAGCACTGAGATGGAGTAGATGACCTTCCACCTCTAAGAGTCTATTGTTCTAGTCATGCCATACTGGGTCAAACCAATGGCCCATCGAGCCCAGCACCTGTCTCCAACAGTGGCCAATCTCAGTCTCTTGGAAGAAGTACCCAACAGGTCACAAGGGGGAGATCCATTCCCTGTTGTTCACTCCCAGCTCCTGACAGGAAGAGGTTACATTCCTCAAACCTATCTGGTTAATAGCTGCTAAAGTATCTATCCTCCAGAAAATTTTCCAACCCTTTCTGAAACCCAGCTATACTACTTGGCCTTTACCACATCATCTAGCAACAAATTCCACAACTTAATCGTTCATAGAGTGAAAAAAACACACCCAAAAACTTCCTTTTATGTTTTAAATCTGATACCCATTATTTTCATGGTGTGTCCCCTAGTTTTGGTACTATTTGGGAGTGTAAGTTAAGTAAGTAAATATTTATTTAGACTGAGCCATAGCTATGGCCTTGAATACAGCGTACATATAAAACACAGTAATACAAATGTACATTCTAAGGGATCCACAAGGATCCAACAAATAAATCAGTACAAAATCCCATACCCTCCCCTGCTCACAAATAGTAGGGGAAGTCACCAACTCAAACCAAATCAACCTAGAATCAACAGCTAGGTAGAGTAATTACCTCCATAACTAGGCATATGTAGAATACATTATTAGAACCAACCCTACATGCCCGTTACTTGGCAATGGCAACTGTAATTAGTAAGCGATAGGAATTTTACAGCTGGAGTCAGCTACTAAATAAACATGACCCTCCTTAGCTGGCCATTCATAATGCATTGTTATCCCAACACTACTTACTCATCAGTTAACTGGCTCTAGCGGCGAGTGAAAGTTCAGAAACTGACAACACTTCACCAAGGCTATAGTTAAAAACGTAGCCACCGCCTGCACCAGTTGCAAGTTCCTAGAGGACAAACATTTATCGCACAGGGCTATATGAGACCAGTCCTGGTATTCCTCTAAATAAGAGGAAAGAAGATCTTTCCATAAGTTGTCATAAAGGTGGCAACGAAATAGTAAATGTCAGTGGTCTCTATTTCTTGAAGGTCAAAGGGGCATAATCTTTGTGCAATAGGAACTCCTGCAAAGCGACCCTCCAGGAGGAGTGTCGGCAAGGCATTAAACCTTGCTGCACTGTGTAACCATTTCCCCCTTGTGGTACAGTCCGCACCAAGGTGCCAAACCAGTGAATCATTCTTGTTGTAGAGATTTGTATATCCCCTGAGGTGGGCCGTGGCTCCCATGTTTCCCCACTCACTCTGCAGGTCAAGGTCTTGCCAACATGGATCAATCTCCCCCATAGTGGAGTATGGATATTTAGACAAAAGATAAACCCTAGACAACCCAATGGAGCTAAGCTGTAGCTCCACTCGGCAGGTCCATGTACTGCAAAACGAGTCTTGGGCAAGGAAAGGAAAGAGACCCCTTGGGTCAGGATAAACTATTCTAACCCATAATTTGTGCGCCCTTCCCCACACCTTATAGAACCATCTCTGCTGCCCTAACTCGAGGCAGATAGCTGCCCCTGGGGTACCACCTGGGGCTATTTGAGAGTGTAAAGAACTGTTCCCTATTAACTAGTTCCACATCACTCATGATTAATGGCTAGCTACACATCTATATTCTATGATTTTACAGTAGACAGTTTCTACTTGCAGTTTATCTACTTTGAAAGAAAAACAATCATTTAAAATCATTCACCTCCCAGAGTGATAGCCCAGAAGAAAGGAACAGCTGCAGCAGATGTGAAGATGCTTCCAGTAACATAACAAAAGCAATAAGCAAACCACATAAGGGTCTTTTTGCACTGCATAAGAACAAACAGCAATGGGTTATACTATCTGTTCTGCATGTTTGTAGTGATACAGTGCAACTGAAGATAGTTATAAAACTAGCTCAATATAATTTTGATCAACATGCTAATAACAGTAGGGGAAATATAGAGTGTTTTCAGATGTTATGAGATCACAGTCGACCACAGTGAATCACACTCAAACCCGCGGCGGGGCCAAAGGGCCCTGAACATCTGTTTGGCAGCCACCAGATGGTCACCACAGTCAATCCCCATCAGGGGACAAAATTAACCACCCTTCCGGAGGTCCGGCCCGGGCCATCTGCGAAAGCATGGTCAAAGTAATTCCCACCGGGAAACAACAAAAAGTAACGTCTGAATGGCAACCACTGGCCAGAATCAAGCAAAATGATTCCCAGCCAGGGACAAAGCATGCAGTGTCACTGTCAGGCCACGAGAAACAGCACAGGCCATGGAGAGAGATTTAAAGGGCACACAGCAGCAGGGAGATGTGGCGGGATGGATCAAGGCAGAAGGTAGAGGAGAGCAGAGGGTGAGAGAGCAAGGCAGGAAGAGGAGGAGGTGCAGGTGGAGGAGGAGGTCGTGCTGCACATGGAGGTGGTGGTGAGAGAGTAGCAGCAGCAGCAGCAGCCAAGACAGGCCGCCCCGGAGATGACAACTGGCCCTGGGGATGAGGCACCCCAGAAACGGGTAAGGGGACCATGGGGGGGCACCAGCATAGGGGCACCAAGGGGGGGGACTGGCAGGTGGAGGGACAGGGAGAGGGCCGCAGGGATGAGGAACCTGGCAACCAACCCCCTCTTATGTCCCACACAGAGAGAAATGGGCCCAGGAGCCCGAGCCCCTGGAGAATGGGCAGAGGGCAGGAGGAGGAGGAGGAGGAGGAGGAGGGTCTACATGGGAGATGGCCATACCACTGAGGGGGGCAATTGGGCATAGGGAAACCCAGGACTTTATTAGGATCTGGGGGACCCTGGAATACCAGCTGGAGCTAGCTGTGAACCAGAGGATTGAGCACGTATACCTGGAGATCGTGCGGGACATGGAGGCAGCGGAGCACCACAGGACCGTGGCCCAGTGCAGATTGAAGGTGAAGGAGCTCAAGAGGGGGTACAAGGCCATCAGGGACAACAACCGGCGGTCCGGGCACGGAGCCAGGACTGCCCCCTACTATGACGCCCTGGACCGCATCCTTCATATGATGGGATCCATTGTTGCCCCGCATCTCATGGGGAGCGCCGTGGTCCAGGGCAGGGAACAGGCTGAGGGACCCCTCCCCTCACCACCCCCCTAGAAGGCACAAGCTCCAGGGGCCCCACCCCCCAAGAGGAACGCCCTGGGACCTCAGGGACCAGCAGGCCCCTCTCATGCACCAGCCCCGAGAGCCCCAAGCCCCTGTCTGGACTGGGGGACTCCAAGGCATGCCCCATCACCTGAAACAGGTGGGCAAGGAGGCCGGTGGAGATCAGCCCCGGGAGCATCCAGAGGTCCCAGGTGAGGCACATCGGCAAGTGGGGGGGTAGAGGGCACCAGGGGGTCCGGGGGGGGGACCCGGAGCACACGGTGCAGGGGAGGGGGCCTGGTCACAGGGGAATGCTGGTGGAGGGCACCGGCCACCAACCCGAAGGGGGAGCACAACCCCCCAGGCATGCCACAGGATAGGGTGTGTGTGGCTGGGGTGCCTAACCAACCCCTAATGTGTACCCCAACAGGGCGACCCAATGGGTCCCAGCAAGCCAGCCCTGTGCCCCCGGCGCAACGGATGAGGGAGCACCGGGCACAGGTACAGCGCCGGAAGGAGGAGCAGGTGGAGGACATTATCCGCTCAACCACCGAGCAGGGCGAGCGGATGATCGCAGCCATTGATCGGATGCAGAAGGCCATGGAAAGGGCCATGCAGCAAGTGGAGGCAAGGGACCGGAGGCTGTAGGTGGAGGTGTGATTGGAACAGAGGCGGGAGCACCAGGAACACATTAGGCAGGTGGAGGCATTTGGGTGGTTGGAACTGGCCATCGACCGGATGGTGAGGGAGCATTCAGCCAAGATGGACCGCTCCAATGACATCAGCACATCACTGCTCCTGCAGTCGGGGACCATGAGCACGTACGTGATGGCAGCCACCCCACTGGGCAACCTGCCCACCCTGATGCCAGGCCCCTCGGTGCTCCCCACCACTCTGCCACCACCCCAGCCGCCGGCACACCCGTTGGGCCCACGCATCTGCCTCCCAGTCCCTGTAGGCCTCCAGAGGGAGCTGCCGCCCAGGGGGGCCCTTCCGGCCCCAGGTCCACCCTCCCTCCCACCACCGCTTACCCCTCAGGACACCGACACCTCCCAGGATGCTGTTGGGGACATGGACAGCGGGGGGAGGGGAGCTCCCAGAGCTCCACGGCACCCATAGGGCGGCCGAGGGGGAGGCCCAAGAGACGTGGAGGATGGGGGGAAGGGGGGAATGGGGACGGCAGCCTGAGGGGGGGCATGGCAATGGGAGGTGGGTGGGTGGTGGTGGTGGTGGTGGTGGTGGTGGCGGCGGCACCTGTAGGTGCTGCCATAAATGTACACAATAAATGTACGGGCACCACAGTCACCTCCGTGGTTTTGTTCATGGGTCCGGGGCTGGGGGTGGGTGGGTGTCGAGGGGCACACCCAGGGTGCTGGTTGGGGCCCTGGGGTGGTGGAGACTGGGGTGTGCACTCTCACACCTCGGCCTCCCAGCTGATCCACCTGGACAGGGCTGCACGGATGCATTTTGCGTACTGGTACTCCCGTGGGCTCTCTGCGTTCACATAGAGAGGTCCGGGTCCGGGAGGGCACCAGGGCACAGGGTAATTGAGGGCAGCCCAATCGGTCTCACACACATTGTGCAGCACACAGCAGGCTCCGATCACCAGGGCCAAGGTCTCCACCGTGTAGTCCAGCCGGCCTGCGAGGCTCCTCCAGCACTGCTTGAGGGCTCCGAAGGACCACTCGACCACGGTCCTGCTTGCACACAGGCGGGTGTTGTACAGTGCCTCCACAGGGTTCCTGGTGACCGGGTATGACTTCATCAGCCACCAGGTGAGTGGGTAAGCCGGGTTCCCCAGGATGTCTATGAACTGCCCCCAGTGGTCCACGACTGCCTTCAGCTTCAGGGAGTGGTACCCGTGTCCATTGACATATTCCACAGCCTCTCCAACTGAGGTGCGGAGGATCTAGATGTGGGTGCCGTCCACAGTGCCCATGAAGTTGGGGAACCCTCCAGCTGCGAAGCCGGCCGTCACGGCCAACTGATCCAGCAGCTGGATCGCTTGGTCCAGGAGCATGCCCTCCACTGCCTCGCAGATGTCTTGCAGGATACCGGTGACACCGAAATGCTGGGAGACAGACCATCAGGAGTCAGGCATTGCTAGTATCCAGACCCAGATGGCCACCCACTGGACCATGGGAATGGGGGTCCCCATGGGTGTGTTCTGCCACTCCAGCCAGGGCGTTAACAGCTCCACGAGTCACAGTAGGGTGTGCCTGTCAATCCGAAAGTGCACTCTCCAGGTGGCCTTGTCCCACTGAGCCAGCGCCTTGGCCCACCACCCTTGTGCCCGCTCCATGACCCAGAGCCACCGGGCAATGGGCATAGTGAGCTGGGCAGCGCGACCCATGGTCTCCCTCTGCCACTGGAGTCAGTCGGCTGCCTCACAGAGTGAAGCAGCCTGCTGTCAGGCATGGATGAGGGCCTGCCTGGCCATTCTGGACACCCGCTGGGCCCTGAGCCGGGCCAGGGAGTGCCTGAAACTGTGGTGGGCTTGCCGGGTTCTAGCAGCGCTCCAGGCCATGCTCACCCGCAGCCGGGCGGTCAGGTGCACCTCTGTGGTCTGGATGCACAGGAGGTCCATGTGCGAGCGGTACCACTCAGCGCAAACTGCTAGGTGCATCCTGCAGGTGCCCAACCAGCCCAGCTCCATGGTGAACGGTGGCCCGGGTGGGTTGGAGCCGCACCCATTGTAGGCTGAGGCACATGTCGCCACACCACCTGTTCACGACCTTACTACTGGTCAGGGGGCCCCGGGTCATCTCTGCCCCCCCCAAGCCGGGTGAGCCAGCTCCCACAGGGCGATGGGCCAGGGTGGCAGTTGGCGCCCCATTGCGAAAAACCTGCGGTCCCTGCACGGGGCCTGGCGCATGGTCCAGCCTGCGCCAGGGCATGTGCGGCCTGCAGCTACATTCCTGCTGTCATCGCCTCCCACCTTTCTGTGTTTTGGCTGCCTGTTGTCCTCACCGCCCTGAGCTGTGTGTAGGATGTCCTGTACGTGTGCTTGGTGCCAGCAGCTGTGCTGGGTCCACAACCCACACCTCACTCATTAGCCGGCCAATGTTGTGGCCTGTGGCCTTATCGCTTGGCCTTGGAGCTCCCCTGCTTCCCCTCCTGTCCCTCCAGGGATTGTGGGGCCCATCTCACCTTACATTTAGTATCAGGCATGTGTGGGACCATGGCTGGCAGGGCTTCCTCGGCGCTCATGGGCCCCTCCACCCCCGGTGCTCGCCAAAGCTGGATCTTCCACAAGACCATGGCCCTGTGTGACCTGTGGCATTCCCCA
Organism: Sphenodon punctatus; assembly: GCA_003113815.1. NCBI lineage: Eukaryota > Metazoa > Chordata > Lepidosauria > Sphenodontia > Sphenodontidae > Sphenodon > Sphenodon punctatus. The sequence continues at coordinate 438,545 of QEPC01002218.1, read as the reverse complement.
GCCGTGTAATTACTTCTGAGCTGCCCGGACAGCCTGACAGATGCCTATGCGAGTCTGAGCTCTGGGCTGCACTACTTTGGCTATGAGGAGAGCGCCCACTGGCTGCATGCAGAGACGCTGGGCCTGCGTCCCTTTCCCGATGGGTGCATCCCAGAGATGAGGTGCGTGCATGTGGGGTGGTGGGAGGCGGAGACCGTGTCTGCCCTCTCTGTGTGCAGCCTGGCCACCTACATGGGCTGTATGATGCAGGGGGCCCCTGCCCTGGCCGTGTTCTTCTTTGGCTGTGTTCACGGGGCCCGTGGGTACCAGCAGTCCTGTGGGGCAGTCTATCACTTGCTGTTGGAGCTTGGTCACCTTCTGTGGCCCCAGCTGTTGACTATGGCTTGTTGGAACCCAGCAAGGTGGAGCTGGCGGCGCTGGATGGTGTGTGGTCCTGTTCCGATGTGCAGGTGGGGCTCACCATGCAGGATCCCTTCGAGGCATACTACCTGGTCGCCCACCACATGGCAGCACTGGGATACCATCAGGGCATGCTTCAGTGGTCCCACTTTGTGCACCTGGCAGGCCACTCGGCCCTGGGCCCCTTTGTGGCCCCCTGCAGCTGGCTGTGAGGCCCCCTGTGCCTTCCAGGACCTGGTTGCTGGCCCCGCTGTGAGCTCCCACCTCTGCCCTGATGCCGTGGGTTGCTGCCCGCTCCCTCCATGATGTCCTGGCCTTGCTGCTGTGCTGCCTGCTTCCTGGGATTCCACTGCCCCTGCCTGTGGCTTTGGGCCCCCTCCATGCCCCCCCATCCATCTCAACAACCGTTGTTCCCCTCTGTGGCTGCCTTCTCCAGTGGCCATGTCCTGATCTCCGATCCGGCACCCAGCACCCTGGAGTGCTTCTGGCCTTCCTAGTCCACCTGCCATCCCTCCTGTGCCCGTGCCCCCCCCTTGGGTGACTCTGTGACCATGGGGTTCTGGGCCCCCTGGACTGCACCTCCCGGTGTCCTCCCATGGTGTGTGTATTTGGACCTGCTGCATGGCTTCAGCTCTCCTCCGTCCCATCCATCGCACCCTCGCTGGTGCTTGGGGTGCCTGTCTGCCTCATGGACCATTCCCGGACTGCTCCCTGTTCTGTGTGGCCTCCCTCTGTGCCTGTGCTCTGTCCGTATAGGGTCCCTCTGTTCCAGGACTGGCTGTGTAGCTGTGGGGGTGCTCATGCAGGCTGTGCTGTTGTGGGGGTTCTGGATGCTGTTCCCCGTGTCTGGCCCTGCTCCTGGACCAGTTCCCCCCCTGCTCCCTGTCCCCACCCCCCCCTCACTCCCCCTGTGCCCTTTGTGCTGTGTGTGGTGTCTATCCTGCTGTGTCCCCCCTTCCCTTCCTTTCCCATATGGGTGTGTATGGGCCCGTGTGTGTGTTTGTGCTGTGTGTTACACTGTGACCTTGTTCTCCCTGTGCCTGCTGTGTGTGCCGCCTCAGCAGCTCTTCTCCCTCCTCCCCCACCCTTCCCATTTCCCTTGTGTGGGCATCCCCTGTAGTTGCTTATGGCTTCCTTTGCCCTCAGCCGGCCATGTCTGCCTCCTGCCCCTCCCCGGTGCCTTCTGGGTGTTTTGACCACGGCCGGGAATCTGCGTCACATCTGTTGCCCTGCCCCGGGCCATGGTCTGTCGGTCTGATTCCCTGCCATGGTCCCGGTCCCGTCATGTCTGTTTGGGGCTTGCCACTGTTGGGCAGCTTGCCACCACTGGGAATCCACTGTGGTGAATCGGGACCCCATAACTTCTGAAATCACCCATAGTTAACAGACTGAAACAAGTGTGTCTTAATCAATCTCATGGCCAGGTCTTAGCCCCATCCTCGTCTTGATCCTGGCTAGGCCTTGATTAGGGCTTGCCAGAGCAAAAAATCCCAAAACAAGATATTCTAAAAGGGTTCTATGATGCTACTGGGGTTTGCTCTATGGGGTTTTATGGTGCTGAGGGCAAAGGCTCTTTACTATGGTGGTCTGTGAAGCAAGAGAGAGGGAGGGTCTGTTCCACTGAACTGAGAGGACTGTTGATGGGGCCAAGGTGTTCTGTTCTATGGCGCTCTATAGAACTGTGATGAAGCTGTCTCTTCTAATTTGTGGGACTCTCTGGAGCTGTGGGTCTGTTCTAACTTCTACCGAGTTATGAGGGGACTGTCTGTTCTCCTGGGCTCTGTTTTATGGTGTTCTCTTGAGCTGGGTGGTGTGTGTGTGTGTGTGTGTGTGTGTGTGTGAGAGAGAGAGAGAGAGAGAGAGAGAGAGAGAGAGAGAGCGCTCTGTGAGGGCTGTCTGTCTTGTGTAGCTCTGTTCTAGTGAGTGGTGAAGGGGGCTGTTTGCTCTATGGGACCATATGGGTCTGTGGGTCTCTTCTCTACTGTGCTGTGAGGATGGGGGATTGACTGTGGCTCTGTTAAATAGGGTTGCATCTCTTGTCTTTAGAGTGTATAGTTCCATTTTTGTCCACATTGCCCTCTCCTTCTGCCTTTGCCAAGCTGTGGGCTCAACCTTGTTGTTTCTCAGCCCCCTCCTCACTGTGTTTCTGAAAGCTAAGATCCCCACCTTCCTTTGCCCCTGTCAGGGTGGTAGACCAGTTCAGATGGTCCTCTGCCAAAGACTAATGGATCCAATAGGATTCCAGAACTCTCTGGGGGATTTACCCACTAACCTCGATAGTCTCTCTGTTGATGCCTTGGTTGCTTTTTGGTATGGCATTTTAACCTAAACTATTGACACGGTGGCACCCAGGAGTCCGCTTCCTCTGTGATGGCAGCACAAGTCTTCCTAGCATATAGAGGATGTGAGGCTGCTAAAGTGAGAGGGTAGGCAGTTGGAGCACAGGTGGTTCTCAATTTGCACCAGAGCTGACTGACTATGGTATACACTGTTTTTAAGGGACTATGCTGTTGCTGTGGCGGCTGCAAAGAAAGCTTTCTTTGAGGTCACCATAGCATCTGTAAAGTGCCATCTGGCAGAGCTCTCCAGGATGGTGAATAGTTTATTAAACCCTGACTGTCTCTCCCACAATTAGAGGCATTGGATGCCTGCTGTGAAGAGTTTGCCATCTACTTTGTAGATAAAGTCACTTGTATTTGGCTTGAATTGGGCACTGCTACTTTGGGTACAGGGTCAGAATTTGGGACTGAAGAGTCTCAGTCTTGTCTGGTTTACATGGATTAGCTTCACTCATTCTCACCCACCGATGTGGAGGATGTGCTGAGGAGGGGGGGAAGGTTTGCGGCTGACCAGTTGTGAACTAGATCCATGCCTGTCCTAGTGAAAGCTAGCCAGGAGACATTGGGGGCATTTCTGGCTGGGATTGTCAATGCCTCCCTTCAGGAGGCCAGGGTGCCTGATGGCCTTAAAACTGCAGTGGTCCTTCTCCTGCACAAGAAACCATCTCTTGATGTTGAGTCTCCTGCGAACTATCGTTCTGTATCTAACCTCCCCTTTTTAGGGAAGGTTATTGAATGTAGAGGTGTGCACCAGGGGCCCATGTCATTTTTTGTTTTTGTTTTCATTTTTGTTTTCATTATTTAAATCTGTCATTTTTGTTTTCATATCAAATTTCAAATTTTCATTTTCATTTTTGCTTTTGTTTTAGTTTTGTATTGGTTTCAATGGAAAACACATTTTAGGCTGTACCTTTTTTGTTTTTCATTATATTTGACTGAAACATGGAGGACTTGTACCTCCAATGGAAGTCATTAAGTGTACCAAATTCCATAACGATTTAATAAATGAATCTTATAAGCTGTTGAATTATATTATTTTGCAAAAATCTTCATAAACATTCTTAGCTGTAACTTTTTTGCCTCACATTTAATGTAGATGAAACTTGACTGGTTTACACCCCTTCCCATATTTACTATATTTGCCAACTTTCTGAAGAATTGGATAAAGGGTCCTGGTGGTATAAGCAATTAACTTATAAATGTATGTCTGACTATAACATCTTTGTAGTCCAACCAGTGTACATGAAATTTAAAAGGACTGTATATAACACTTTCAAAATCAAATCTACAAAATATCAGAAAGATGTGATAAAGGATTCCAATTCTATATGCCTGCACAGCATATGCAGAGAAGGAGCCTATGCCAGGGATTCTCTTACGTGTCACTGTGGTATAAGATCAGTTTGTGATGCCAATTGGCCAACAGAAATGTCAACCAAATATCCTCATTCTGTTCTGTGATCATCCCAACATCTCTTCCCCCATTTGTTACTGGGAAGTTGGAAGCACCTGTATAGGAAAGAGCCAATAGATATTCTCTTATATCCTCTGTCACAGTGTTGCAGGATGTGACTGTGATGATAATTGGCTAGCCTGGATGTGTAAACTATGTCTCCTGACTTCTGGGATTCTATCCCCAAAGTACCAGTTATGTTCCTTCTATGCCCGCCTGAGGGCTGCCCCTATGCCCTCGTCAAAGCCATTACCGATTGGTCCTGGAAGCCTGGAAGCAATCATGCAGTAATTGGCCAGTCAATGTATCTGTCAGTCTTTTGGATTGAACCACATCTTCCCTCCTACAGTCTCCCTCCCCCTGCCATGCCAGGTGCCTGCCTCTGACTGGCACTGCATGTGCTGCTATTTATCTAAATAATGGTCTCTTCAATTACTTATAAAATTGTGCCCGTTTATCAAATTGTCCTGTAGTTTGGCAGAGATGACAGGGAAGGTATGTGATACATTCCTGCCATATTTCCTCTAAACAGGGTGGGATATAAAAATGTTACAGCTGGAAATGTATTTTCAAGTTAATGTCTTATATCATTAGGACCCTTTATCCAATATTTCTGAAAATTGGCAGGAATGTTAAGCTTGTGGATCAACGTAATATTCACAGGTTTCATGCAAACTGGAAGATAAAGATGTTGTAGCCATGAATGTGTATAGACCTTTTCTTAAAATCACAACATTCAATTGCTACTGTAACCGGTTCCCTTTATTTTTATTTATTTATTTATTTATTTATTTGTCATATTTATTAGCCGCCCCCTCATCCCTACGGCATCTTGGGGTGGCTTACAACAAAAAACAAATGATAATCATAAAAATTCTCAATTTTAAAACATTTAAAAACAACCCCTCATTACTTTAACATCCTTAAAATCCAACACCCCCCTCTACCTACCCCACCCTCCCAACCTCCCCTCCAAAGGCCTGGGTGAACAGCCAGGTCTTGCAGGCTCAGCGGAATGCCAGCAGACCCAGGGTCAGGCGAGCTTCCTCCTGGAGGGAATTCCAAAGTCGCGGCCCGGCCACCGAGAACACCCTTTCCATTGTGGCCTCTCGCTTAACATGGGGGACCTCCAGGAAGGCACCCCTGGTAGACTGCAGGGAGCGCTCTGATATGTGGAGGGTGAGGCGGTCCCCGAGGTATGAGGGACCCAGACTGCGTCGGGCTTTATAGATCAAAACTAACACATTGAATCTGGTCCAGTATACTATAGGCAACCAGTTCAGAGTGCGGAGCACAGGTGTTATGTGCTCCCGTCAACCCATCCCTGTAAGGAGATGGGCTGCCACATTCTGCACTAGCTGCAGCCTCCGGACCAGAAACAGGGGAAGCCCCATGTAGATCGCGTTGCAGTAGTCTAGCCTCAAGGTGATGAAGGCATGGATGAGAGTGGCCAGGTTGGGCCCGGAGATGTATGTATGGAGCCTCCATACTAGATACAGCTGGCAGAAGATGGAGGTCCAAATCCAACACCACCCCCAGACTCCGAACCTGCTGGGCTACAGGAGGGCAGACCCCCTGCTCCACTGGAGGAGCCAACACCCCCCTCACCCTTCCCATCTACCTAATCATTTCAAAAATTGGTACACATAATGCTCTCCATTGGGGATACAATCTCCCCAAGTATCATAATTTACTTTCGCCACTGCCTCCACCTGCTGCTCCGGGTGGAGGTCTGCATCCAAAATCACACCCAGACTCCAAACCTGCCGAGCTATGGAAGGGTAAACCCCCCCAACCAGGGGGGCCGACACCTCCCTCACTCTCCCCACCAGCATCACCTCTGTCTTATCGGGGTTGAGCTTCAGTCTGCTTTGCCACATCGCACCCCGAACCCTGTCACAACCTCCCCCAAGGGCTGCATATATACATTAAACAATAATGGAGACAGAATAGAACCCTACGGAATGCCGCAGGATAAGGTGCGGGGGCAAGAAGACTCAGCTCCCAGCACCACTTGGCTAGGCTTTGGTTTGGATGTGAACTGAGTAGGATTTGGTATTACAGGACACATATAGTTCAATACATTTTGAATACCTATAAGGGAGGGCTGAGGGCTAGAACTACTTATTTAGAGTACAAACTAGTGCTGATGGTGGCAGTTCTGAACTCATAGGTTATGAATGCCCCAGTTGTTCAGGATTAGACATAGAAGACTGGTCCATCTGGCCTCTGAAAGTTACTGATGCCTGATGTTTCAATGAATGATGTGGATATATAATGTTTATCTTCAGCTTTCTCTTCAGATATTTAAAGGTTGGAAAGGGTCAATGGAATTTGATCTCTTGTACAATGAAGGACATTGGATTTCACCTCTTGCCTGGGCACTTTCAGTAGTTAATCCTCCTCACTGATAAACCATTCAAGAACAGTCCCGTCCAGACCCTCCAGGTCATGCAGCCGTCTCAGCAGCAGCTCATGGTCCACAGTGTCAAAAGCGGCTGAGAGATCTACGAGGATGAGAAATGTTGAACATCCTGCATCCATCTCCCAGCGGAGGTCATTGACCAAGGCCACCAACCAAGGCCACCAAAACCGTCTCGGTGCCATAGCCAGGGCGGAACCCAGATTGGAAAGGGTCCAGGAACCCAATGCTGTTTAGATGCACCTGGAGCTGGGTCGCCACCACCTGCTCAATAACCTTCCCTAAAAAGGGAAGGTTAGATACAGGATGGCAGCTGGCGATCGCGTCCACATCCAATGATGGTTTCTTCAGCAGGGGGCGTACCACAGCCTCCTTGAGACTAGACGACAACCTCCCCTGCTGCAAGGACACATTGATCACCCTCGCCAGCACCATCCCCAACATCTCCCTGGAGGTTTTCACCAGCCAGGACGGGCATGGATCAAGTTCACAACTGGTGGCTCGCACAGACCCCAGGACAGCTGCCGCATCGGCTGGCGTCACTTCCTGAAACTCCCCCCACAAAGTTGGACCAGACGGAGGCCTCCACCCCCTCGCACTCTCTGACCACTGCCCCTAATCCAGCATCAAAGTCACTCTGAATACGAGCGATCTTGTCTGTGAAGTAGGTGACAAACTGCTCACAGCGGGCCTGGGTCATGTCCCCGTCCAGGCGGAGGGAGGCCGGACTGACCAGCCCCCGCACCACCTGAAACAGTTCCGCCAGGTGTGACTTCACAGACAGTATGAGGACAGCAAGGAACTCTCTCCTTGCTGTCCTCACAGCCTCAACATAGGACCGCAAATGGGCCCTATGGAGAAGTCGGTCGGAGTCAGATCGAGTCTGACACCAGCGTTGCTCCAGCCTCCTGCCTACTTGCTTCATACACCGCAGCCCCTCAGTAAACCAAGGGGCCCTGCGGTGATGAGACAGAGGCAGAGGGTGCCTCGGAACCACCCTGTCAATGGCCTCCTCCAGCAAGGTGTTCCAAAGCTGGACCAGCTCATCGAGAGAGCAACCGTTCAGTCATGGAGACTAGTTTGGCATATTATTAGCTGCATATAAGTGTGGCGTCTTGCACATTTACATTTACTGTGCGGTAGTAAACAGGTACTGTGTTTACAGACAATTACCAAATCAGTTTGATTGCCAAGATGCCAATGGGTTTACCCATTCACACTTATCAATTTCAGATGAAAGTGACAGCCAATAGAAAAAAAAATAATTGACTTGGCTAGGCTTTGGTTTGGATGTGAATTGAGTAGGATTTGGTATTACAGGACACATATAGTTCAATACATTTTGAATACCTATAAGGGAGGGCTGAGGGCTAGAACTACTTATTTAGAGTACAAACTAGTGCTGATGGTGGCAGTTCTGAACTCATAGGTTATGAATGCCCCAGTTGTTCAGGATTAGACATAGAAGACTGGTCCATCTGGCCTCTGAAAGTTACTGATGCCTGATGTTTCAATGAATGATGTGGATATATAATGTTTATCTTCAGCTTTCTCTTCAGATATTTAAAGGTTGGAAAGGGTCAATGGAATTTGACCTCTTGTACAATAAAGGTCATTGGATTTCACCTCTTGCCTCGGCAGTTTCAGTAGTTAATCCTCCTCACCGATAAACATTTGTCCCTGATTACTAATTTGATCTGTTCAGTTTTATCTTCCAGTCACTGGCTCTTGGAATGTCTCCCTTGTATTTCCATAAAGTACTATTTGCTCTTTGTGTTGTATTTGTAGGTTTGATGAGAGAAGGAGGCTGAGGCAGGGGACAACATAACCTCCTTGGTTGGTTACTTTACTCTTCTGGCAAACTAAAGAAACTAAAGAAACTACAGAGCTACCAAACTTGTTCCTTTATCACACTGAGTATGTTTTTCCTGTAAACATGCTCATGCACTGTATTCAACTCAGCTTTTAACCTAAAGACTGAACCTCTCCAAGTCTCTCATAGCTAGGCGTGTCTTCTCCAAATCATTGCCTCCAAATCATTCCTGTAGCTCTTCTCTGTACTCTCTCTCCAGTGACAACCGCCTTAAAAATGTGGGCATTTAAAAAAGATGGATGCACTGTGGTAACTGTGGTCTGACTCTGCTCCCATCTCAACTTCTGTTCATTGCTTAGGAAAAAATCTCTACCTGCCGTGTTTCTACCATGAAGGGTTTTGTAGAACGTGATCCTGTCTTCCCAAGTCCTCACCTTGCAAAACCATGCATCTGACTTTTGTCCCACATGTTTGCAGGAGGGGCGGGGTATAAATCTATGAAAATAAATAAATAAAATAAATTCACTATATCCTTTAAAATATTTTCTCTCATTTATCTGTATCCTTCCTTGTTTGGAAGCCAAAAAAGGGGCAGAACCTTCAGAAGGTCAGCCCTAAGTCCACTGGCCTTTTTTGCCTATCAATAAATTGATGAAGCTTGGGGGTTTTCCACCTCCCCTTGTCTGGGATTCCACCCATAAATCTTGTGGGCCAAAGGGATGGTTTGTTTTCCATCCTTGAGTTTCTCGTTTCTTGAAATGATCTGTTTGATGGATCAGTGAAATGTGCTGGTATGCTGGAATCAGGTTGATGGCTCCTATGCTGATGAACCTTTCTGTACCTTGCTGGAACTAAGGGTCTAGGGTTTTCTTTGCCAGATGGACAAAGAAACCACACCCACTATCACCCATATTCCACAGGAAGATCACCATAGAAGTAATTCATTCCCAGAATCATCTTGTGCTGCCAAGGCACTTATTGTCCCTTCTCTGCCATCTGTGTAGTTTAGTGGCCTCAGTGGAACCGTGTCCATTTGTATTGGACTCAATAATATCTATCCCAGGTGCCATCACACCAGACTTTTTGTAGATGTCACCACATCCCATAGCTCTGCCCATCTCTACCTGCCCTGCTCTGTTCTATTTCTCTTCTTCTTCCTCTGCAGAATCTAGAGGGGGGGGGGCATTACCCCCCTGTCAATAGCAGAGTTTATCCAACTGCTGGTAACACCAATCTATTCTAACAAAAATGCAAATGCACAATGACATCCAGGGCTCAAAAAGCTGTCATAAAGCATGCCTAGCAATACAAGTTGTATAAATGCTCTTTTGATTAAGTGTCCCATTGAGGCAAGTGGATGATGCTCCATTAGGCTGATGTGATAGACTTCTAGTTCTTGACGTAGTCAGCGGGGGAGAAGGATTCATTGTCGGAGTAGGCAACATTATGCTCTCAGCTGTCATACTCCCTTGGAGTTACCCATGTTCTAGACTGATATACTGCAGCCATGTAATGTGGCTGCAAAGAGCGACACTGTCTCTTAAGTCACTGAAAGCAAGCTGTGCTATTCTAACTAATATCCTAACTGAATAGCCAAAGTAATCTTCAAATTTGACATGTTCACCATATTTGCATGGTTGGATTTGAACTGAATTAATTGCCCAGATTCAAAGCTTCCAGGTTCATGTAATCATTGTTCATTTGTTCCTTGTACATTTGTTTTCTCTCTAGCAGTCTTTTTAAAAAAATGTGCAAGTGGTTGATTTGCTAACCCATTTCCAATTGGAATCCTAAATGCAGGGCTGGCTTGTCTGTTGGACCAAAGTTCAGAAGAATTGAATAATGAAGTGTTGGAGCACCTGAAAAAGGATGCCAGGTCATGGGCAGTTTAAGGCAGAAGCGAGTTCATAGCAGAACCAGGGATTAAAGAGAAACTTGACAAGATCAAGAGACAAGATATGGCCAAGAGACGAGGTCAAGGTTTGATGCTGGGAAGGCAGTCAGGAGAATATAAAAGTTGCCAAGGGAGCAATTAAGATGTTATCAGGAGGTATGCCATGGTTCAATGTCAGGGAGTCAGAAGATTGTAGGAGACACTGTGGGTGTGATGAAGGTGTGGACAGAAGATGGTGCCAGGGTTTAATGCTGGGAAGTCAGTCCTGAGGAGGGTTCAAAGTGGGAAGGCTCAAGCAGGTTTGGGTTGAGGCTGGGTTGGAGCAAAGCTGGGTCAAACAGAAGAGGGCTGGAGCTGCCAGAACACAATGTAGCACTGATGAGTGTTATTATTATTATTATTATTAACAAACATTTATATAGCGCCAGCAGTGTACATGGCACTTTACAAAGTAATAAAATAGACACGGTCCCTGCCCCTAGGGCTTACAATCTGAGCGACAGGAGCTGGGGGAGAGACATAGGAAGGGGAACAGAGGGAGAGACAAGGGGTCTAACATTCATGAAGATGCGAGGTCTCAAGTGCACGTACTTGGCTTGGTTACGATGAGAATGACAGCAGGCAGGTCCATGTGGCAAGGATAAGGGTAAACAGATCGTAGGTATAGGAATAGTGGCTCAGCAGGATAAAGAGTCAGACAGAGCAGAGCGAAAGAGGTGAGTTTTAAGGAGAGATTTGAAGGTATGAAGGGAGGGGGCAAGGCGGATGTGGACAGGGAGGGAGTTCCAGGCATGGGGGGCAGCAAGTGAGAAGGGACGAAGGCGCTTAGGGGAGCAGGGAAGGCGTGGAAGGGTGAGAGAAGGGACAGAGGAGGAGCGAAGTGCACGGGCTGGAGTATGGAGGGGCATAAGTGCAGAGAGGTAGGGGGGAGCAAGGTTGTGAAGAGGGACAGAGGAGGAGCGAAGTGCACGGGCTGGAGTATGGAGGGCGATAAGTGCAGAGAGGTAGGGGGGAGCGAGTGTTGAGTTGCTCTGTTGAGGGAAATACTAAAACAGGCTGATGTAACCAGCCAGCAGCCCCAGCAACCAAGCAGAAAGGCTAACTATCTCAAGGCTTCTGTAGCAACCCCATTGGGCTAGGTCAGAGAGAAATTATCAGAATCAGCTGGGGAAGCTGCAGGCTTGGTTGCAGAATTGGCTTGACTTGTAGCTCCGACAGAACCAAATTTTGCAGATGTGATGCATTCACATTTGTGTATTTGTTCTGGTTAACAAATACTTGTATTCAATTCATGTATATAAAGTTAAAAATTTCTTTCGACCCAACTAACCTATCTAGCTCACTCACCCCAGCAGTCTTCATGATGGTCATGTATTCTCTCCCCTGTGAGTCCTGAATATTTTCTAATCTTCTGTGGTTTCGCAGCTGTTTTGTAAGCCTACCCAGCACTACACTTTAGGACAATATCCACCATCTGAGCTGAACAATGCCTGCAGGCTGTGACATCTGGGTCACTGAGCAACATAGTAGGTTTGGTTTGGACTGTGACAGCTGGGAACATCCAGTAATTTAGGCTGCTTGCACATGAGACAGGATGGTGGGGGTGGGGGACTCCTTTGAGCTGAAATCACGTCAGCAGGATCACGTAAAGTTCTGCTTGTGTGAGTGGGGTTTTTCATGTGATTAGCCCATTTCCACTGTGATTTTAGTGATGGGAGACAGGGCTGAAAATCCAACCCTGTCTCCTATCACTGAAATCACTGAAAATATGGGCACATGAGAACAACTTCACGTGACCCCCCCCTCCTGAGTGATTTTGGCTCACGACTGTCACCCCACCCCACCCCACCCCACCCTCGCCTTGTGTGCAAGCAGCCTTAGCAAACATATCCTTTGTAATTGTGCCTGGAAACATTCAGCAGCAAATGAGGCAGCCCCACAGCCAGACTCTGACAGAAATGGGACCAAGGGATTGTGAAAGCGGGACTATGTATGTCATTATTTCAGTGGAAAAAATAATGTATTTAGCAAGTTTAAAGATAGACAAAGTGTGATGGGTCAGAGGTATGGAATGGCTTCCATATTTATTTATTTATTTATTTATTTATTTCCTTATATTTATATGCCGCCCCCCCATGCCTACGACATCTTGGGGCGGCTTCCAACATAATATAAAACAATTTTTTAACATAAAAAATCTACAACATCTTAATTAAAACAAATGTAAAACACCCCCCACATAAATTAACACCCCCCTCCCCTCTGAAGGCCTGGGCGAACAGCCAAGTCTTACAGATACGTGGAAAGGCCAACAGGCCCAGGGCCAGGTGAGCCTCCTCCGGGAGGGAGTTCCACAACTGCGGCCCAGCCACCGAGAATGCCCTCTCCATTGTGGCCCCCTTCTTACATAGGGGACCTCCAGAAAGGTGCCCCCGGTGGACTGAAGGGATCGCTCTGAGACGTGGAGGGCGAAGCGATCCCCGAGATATGAGGGGCCCAGACCGTGCAGGGCTTTGTAAATCAATACTAACACCTTGAATCTGGCTCAGTACACTATAGGCAGCCAGTGCAGAGCGCGGAGCACCGGTGTTATGTGCTCACACCACCCCGTCCCCGTTAGGAGACGGGCTGCCGCATTCTGCACTAGCTGCAGCCTCTGAACCAGAAACAAGGGAGGCCCCACATAGAGCGCGTTGCAGTAGTCTAGCCTCTAACACTGCTTTTAAACGAGGGCGCGCTGAAGCGCCTCCCAAACGCCGCATTAAAGCAAAGCCGCCGGAAGTAACGTTCTCCCCGTTGCCGGTGGCGGCGGTGACTTGAGACACGGGACTTTGCAGCGGCGCGTTCTTAAGAGTTCAATTATCTGGCTTAAGAACGCACCGCTCCAAAGCCCCGTGTCTCCTGCTGCCGCCGGCGGCGGCAATGGGGAGAGCGTCACTTCCGGCGGCTTTGCTTTAATGCAGCGTTGAGGAGGCGCTTCAGCGCTCCTCGTTTAAAAGCAGCCTAAGTGATGAAGGCATGGACGAGAGCGGCCAGATCGGGTCCGGAGAGGAAAGGTCAAAGACCCCGTACCAGATACAGCTGGCAAAAGGTGGCTTTAGCCACCGCCTCCACCTGCCAATCCAGATGGAGGCCCAAATCCAAAACCACCTCCAGACTCCAAACCTGAAGAGCCTATCAGGGGGGCCAGCACCTCCCCATCCCTTCCCACCACCATCACCTCCCTCTTATCGGGATTGAGCTTCAGCCTGCTCTGCCGCATTCAATCCGCCATGGCCTCCAAACATTGGGAGAGTAATGAGACAGCAGGACCTGGGTCAGTTGAAAACAAGAGGTACAGCTGAGTATCATCAGCATATTGGTGACATCGCACCCCAAACCCTCTCACAATCTCCCCCAGGGGCTGCATATACACATTGAACAACAGTGGATACAGAATGGAACCCTGCAGAAAGCCGCAGGTCAAGGCCCGGGGGCTAGATGTTTCAGTCCCCAGCACCACCCACTGGCTTCTACATGAGAGGAATGACCGGAATCATCCAAGGACAGTCCCTTCCAAAGTCTCGCAGCTATCTCAACAGCAGCCCATGGTCCATGGTATCAAAAGTGGCTGAGAGATCTAGCAGGATCACAAAGGTCAAACATCCTGCGTCCATCTCCCAATGGAGATCATTCACCAAGGCCACCAAGGCCGTATCAGTACTGTAGCCAGGGCAGAACCCAGGTTGAAAAGGGTTTAGGAAACAGATACTGTCCAAATGCACCTGGAGCTGCAGTGCCACTGCCCATTCAATAACCTTCCCTAAAAAGGGAAGATTAGAGATGGGTCAGTAGCTGGTGAGTGCGTCCATATCCAAAGATGGCTTCTTCAGCAGGGGGCACATCACAGTCTCCTTGAGACTGGGTGACAATCTCCCCTGCCGAAGGGATGTGTTCACTACCCTTGCCACCACTGTTCCCAAGGTCTCCCTGGAGGCTTTCACCAACCAGGACCGGCACAGATTTAGTTCACAACTAGTGGCTCTGACAGACCACAGGACATTCACCGCATCAGCCAGTGTCACTTCCTGAAACTCATCCCAGAAAGATCAACCAGACGGTGCCTCCATAACCTTGTACCCCATGCTTACTGCTTCCAATTCGGTGTCAAAGTTACTCTGGATCTGAGTGATCTTGTCTGCAAAGTAGGTGGCAAACTCCTCATATCGGGTCTGGGACAAGTTCCCATCCAGGCGGAGGGAGGCCGGACTGACCAGTCCCCGTACCACCCGGAATAGCTCCGCTGGACATGACTTCGCAGACGCTATGAGGGTGGCAAAGAACTCCTTCTTTGCTGTCCTCACAGCCTCAACATAGGATCACAAGTGGGTCCTATGGAGAAGTTGGTCAGATTAAGAGTGAGTCTGATGCTAGCGTCGCTCTAGTCTCCTACCTACCTGTTTCATACACCGCAGCCCCTCAGTAAACCAAGGGGCCCTGCGGTGATGAGATGGAGGGCAAAAGCATCCTGGAGCCACCCTGTTGATGGTCTCCCCCAACAAGATGTTCCAATGCTGGACAAGCTCATCTGCAGAGCAGCCATCCAAGTCTAAGTTTAACTCCCTCAAAGCCTCCTGGAACCGCTGCGGTTCCATAAGCCTCCGATGGCGGACTAACCTAACTGGTCCATTCCCCTTCTGGAGGAGGTGCGCTGAGAGGCTGGCCTGTAGGAGATAATGATCTGTCCATGACAAGGGTGTGACCCTCACATCCCCCACTAACGGATCACCCGCCTCAAGACCAGAACAAAAGATCAGGTCAAGAATATGACCCCCCACATGGGTCAGGCAGTTGAACACTTGGGACAAGTCCATGGTTGCCATGGCGGTCATGAACTCACGGTCCGCTCCTACAAGGTCGGCATCGGCAAGGGTGTTGAAGTCCCCCAGGACCAAGGTCCTGGAGGAGTTCAGTGCCACCTCCGAGGCCAACTCTGCTAGAGCATATGAGGAGAGGCTCTGTAGGTTAGGCCTTTTCAGTTTGGAGAACAGAAATCTGAGAGGAGACATGGAAGAAGTTTGCAAAATCATGAGTGGTGTGAAACAAGTAAACAGAGAGCTGTTATTTACCCTCTTAAATAATGATGCAACTAGTGGACACTCCATGAAACTAACTGGCAGCAGATTTAAACAAAGAACAAGAAGTACTTTTTCACTCGATGCAAAATCAATTTGTGGAACTTGTTGCCAGAGGATGTGGTCAAGGCCAATAGCATAGCTGAAGTCTTGGAGGAGAGGGGATGTTTAACCTAGAGAACAGAAGACTAAGGGGGACACTGATAGTTTTCAAAAGAATGCCACAGAAAAGATGGCGAACATTAGTTCCCTATTGTCACAGAAGGCAGAGCAAGAGGGAATGGGCTTAAACTTGGCTCAGAGCCAGTGTAGTTTATTGGATAAAGTGTTAGACTTGGAACTGGGAGGTTAGGGTTCAAACCCTGTTTTAGCCATGAACTTACTGTGTAGCTGTGGCAGAGAGCAGCCTGATGGGGCATCTGCCCCTTTAAAAGCATGGGGTGCATCTGCCAACCGACTGGGACAGTTGGAGGAGAGCTTGGTTAGGCCAGCCCTGCAAGAGTGGGAAAAACCCAGCTAAGAGGCAGTAGGAATCATGGCAGGGCACTGGTCCTTTAAGGGCTGCAAGCTTGAAGGGTTAACCATGCCACTGAGCTATGTAAGAGGAAACAAGGCTGAGGAGAGGACAGTCTGTGTCTGCCTGAGAACTCTCTCAACATGGACCTTGACTGTGGTGCTGAAAGTGAAGGCTGGTAAGCCAGAGGGATAATCAAGGAGGTTTGCAACTGGAGTGCTTCAGATAAGCAAGACCCCTGCAATTTGAGTGCCAGAGACTGAGGGCTGCTGTCCAGGGTCCTGATGAAGCAGCCTGCAATAGCTCGTAATCAGGAGTAGTCAGACAGAGGACTGGTGGCCTAGCTAGACATGGCCGTAGTTGCTGAGGGGCTGTTTCCTGGTGTTAGCAAGATTGTCAATGTTATGGTGGGACTTGTATGAAGTTCTGAAAAGCTGAAGCCTGTGGACCAGGGTGTGTAAGAACTAATAAATGTAGCTAATTCCCAAGGGGGTTTGGCTTTTGAGGGGTTTAGTCCTGTATTGTCTCACCCCAGGCTGAGTCCGCCCTACTACAGTAGCATAAGGCAAACCTGAGCGCCAGTGTGGTGTAGTGTAATGGATAAGGTGTTGGACTTGAACATAGGAAGCAAGGGTTTGAATCTCATCACAGCCATAAACTCATTGGATGGCCTTGGGCAAATCACAAACTCTCAGCCCCAGTTCCCCATCTGTAAAATGGGAATATCTGTGTTCCCCTCACCTGTGTCCATTTTAGATTGTAAGCCATCTGGGTAGGGACCTGTCTCTGAAAAATCTGTGACTGTAAAGCACTGTGTATACCTAGTAGTGCTATAGAAATTAGTAGTAGTATCTCCTAGCCTCAGTTCCCCATCTTTAAAATGGGAATAATAATGAAATAACTCACACAATTGTTGCAAAGGTGAACTTGATACGGATTGCAAAACACTTTGATCAATGAAACCACTATAGAAATGATAAATAATAAATGGAAGAAATGTAGCTTTCTAACTGTAAGAACTGTTGGGCAATGGAATAAATTGCCCAGGGAGGTTGTAGAATCTTTCCCTTGTATGTTTTCATAACTTGACTGGTCAAGTATTTGTCCACATGTCTGTAAGCAGAGGATATTCTGTTTTGGAGCATTGGGTTGGACTAGATGATCCTGAGGTATATTCCAAATGTATGATTCTATATCCCATGCAGTTTGAGAGCAACCCTATTCACATGCCTGTAGATTCCTTGTATAAAATCTGTTTGCTTTAGAGAAAAGTCTGAATGGCTTTTCAGCAGAGTGGGGCAAATTCTTGTTGGGGATGGTGAGCATCCCTTGGCTTTGACCTGATTTGGATGTGCGTTATATCTGACTCCTCCAGGAGTGTTTAGTAGTCTGATGGATTCCAACCACAGGATGGATTCCAAGCATCGTGGCAGCTAGACTGGGCTGTGACTTAGGGGAAGTCCCTGAGTCACAGTCCTGGCTATTCGCTATTACAGTCGGAATCCTGCTGCCTGACTGGGAGTAAAGTGAGCTTTCACGTTTGAAAGGCTGCTTTTCTTGCTGTGCTCTAGAGTGGACAGAGGGGCCAGGTGCCATGGCAGCCATTTTTGACCACCAGTTGGGGGGGGGGAAACTGTATGCAGTGTGGGGGTGGGGACCAGCCCTGGTGCTCATCCAAGTTCAAACCAGGTAAGTCCATGGTGCGCATGCGCATCAGCACCATCACATCAGAAAACACCCCTTTTCTTCATTCCCTGATCCATGCCTTGTCTTCCCTTGTCCCTGGGGTTTCTGTTAGATGTATTTTTAGTAAATGGCCTATGACTAAATTGCTAGTTAATAAATTTGATTTTATTTGTATGGCTGGGCCAGAAGTACTACTGCTTTACCTTGCCTCGGGGCCAGCCACTTCCCCTTTTCCTGTTCTGGTTTCCTGATCGAGCCCTCTATGGCCCCAAACTCCAGGTCATCTTTGTTCTGGATGCCCCTCACCCCTTTGCCCTTATATGCAGAAAGCTAGAACAAATCAGAAAAATGGGGAAATGGTTACCTCATAGTCCTAGAATATTGGGTAGTCAGGTACCTGTCCTAGTACACAGTTAAGTGTAACTGACCAGACTCATGAAAAGGTGGGTAATACCCATGAGTACTGAATTGACTGTAAGTCACTCAGGGTAGGAACCTGTCTCTAACTGTGATTGTACAGCACCATGTACATTGTTGTGCTATATAAATTATAAATTATTATTATTATTTAATAAAAATAAAATAATAATAATAATACAACTGTACAATCACAGTTAGAGACAGGTCCCTACCCTGATTGACTTACAGTCAATTCAGTACTCATGGGTATTACCTACATAATAATAATAATTAATAATAATAAATTAGCTACCCCCTTCAGTATGCATATGTGTTAGCATTCATGCAGTGTATTTTAGCATGCCATTTAGACACTTTTGCCAGCATTTATATGACCATTTTTAGGTGGTAGATACCATTGCTCAGCAAGCATCTCTGTTGCTGATGACCTTGGTAGAAGTCCCATCACACACTAGCACCTTATTGCTAGAATGCAATTTGTTGCATCCCATCAGGGCATTGCTTTAACGTCACACATGGATGCCCTTACAATTTCCAGTCAATCCAAACCCCAAATCAAATGACAAATTAAAATTCTTGCTGTTTAAATGGAACCATCATAAACAACAATGCAGAGGTCCCACCAATAATCACATTCATGTTACTCGTGATTGGAGACAGTAATTGTCATGCCTGCTGAGTTGGGGGAGAGCTCCATCCATCACCAACCTGTTATGCATGTGTCCCGGGAAATGTCAGGCTGCCGCCTGTTTTCCTGCTCCATTTCACATGCAGGGCTCTTTCCTCCACTTATTAAGCAGTAGCAAGTGCAAGGATGGAATTGGAATATGTAAAGCATTTGTTGTTTGTGTTTTTCCAGTTGAGTGAGGTTCCTCAATGGGCTATATATGGCACATCTATTATTGTTATTCATTCCAGACTTGTCCTATCCTTTGCCTTCTTAAAGACTGAGTGCAAAAGTATAACCCTTTCCTCCATCATAGGGAAAACACAACACAGTTGCTTACATGGTTAATGAGCCCTATGTAAATGGTATTTTGGCAATGCAGACTTGACATTTTCCTGGCTGGTGGATTCCTCAAAGGGGTAGCTGCAAAAGGCTCAACCCTGCTTTAGAATGATAAACTTTACACTGATGGATCATTAGATAAAATGATAGAGATCCCAGGTTAATTTCAGAGAAAAAGAGAAATAAGGGAATTTGAAACAGTGAATTATATTTGCTTATAAAAAGCAGAACTAGGCTTGGTGGTGGAGGCTGGGACCTACTGGTGACTTCCCATCCAAACAGATTCCTGACTGGGATTGTGAAACAAACAATGAAGGACTGCTTCCAGAAAATCCATCCAGATTTTTATAATAAGCCGTGAACACACTGAAATGGGGCTTTGGTCAGGCCAAGATTTTGGAAGTTTTTAAGATTTTGGGTAAAAACACACATGACTCTGCATGCAGAAATCCATGGTGGACACAGTTCAGGCCATGTCAGGGCAATGGATATATGTGCCTGCTGCCCATGCAGCCTGGGAAGGGCTGGAACAGATGTGTGGGCGGGCAGGTGGACACACCCCTAGGCTGCTCCCAATACCTCGCCCCCCACCAGGATAGGCAGTCTTGGTGGCCAATAACAGCCAGGCATGGTGGCCAGTCATTGCAGGTCAAAACATACGTACAATCCCACTGTGACCTACTTTGGCCGAATGGGGTGGACCTTAGCCCGGGCTGTGACCTTAAACCGGGCTATGACCTCAGAGGTTCTTTGAGGTGATAGCCTGGGCTAGCCACCAACACAGCCAGGGTCATCCAGGGTCAACACCTGGTGGCACCTGCACATACATGCAGGTGAGGTCCATGCCAGAGTGGACCACAGCAGTTTGCTGTCACATCTGTTTTACCCTCTGAGTGCCCAACTTGATTTTCAGAAAACAATGACCAAAATTTGGCCCCTTTATTTATTTATTTAAAACTTATATTCTGCCCCTACTGCCCACAGGGCAGCCCGGGGCAGCGAACAACACTCAATAAAACAATATAAAAATTTTAAACAATTTAAAAATACAATATGTGGGGAAACACCCCCCACCCCACCACACCCCTACCCCTCGTCAAAAGCCTGATGGAACAGCCAGGTCTTACATACACGCTGAAACAGAAGGAGAGTGGGAGCCAACGGAGCCTCCTTTGGAAGCGAATTCCACAGCAGAGGGGCGGGCACCAAAAAAGATCTAACATCGGTAGCCACCCGCCTCACCCAGGGAACCTCCAAAAATTCTCCCACGGATGATCTCAAGGGTTGCACGGGCACATGGGGAGTGAGGCGGTCCCGCAGATAAACAGGGTCCAGGCTGTGAAGGGCTTTAAAGGTTAAAACCAGCAGCTTGAACCTGGCCCAGTGCTTTATAGGCAGCCAGTGCAGAGCCGGGAGCACTGGTGTCATGTGCTCCCTGTGACCCGCCCCTGTAAGGAGACGGGCCGCGGCATTCTGCACCAGCTTCAGCCTCTGGACCAGCCTCTCAGGCAGCCCCACATAGAGCACATTGCAGTAATCCAGCCTCTAGGTGATGAAGGCATGGATGACAGTGGCGAGGTTGCAATCTGAGAGATACAGCCGAAGCTGCCGGACAAGATGTAACTGCCGAAATGCATTCCCCACCACAGCCACAACCTGAGATTCCAGGCTGAGCACAACCGGACTCCACACTTGAGAGACCATGGGAGGGTGAACCCTCCCAACAAAAGGAGATTCAACCACCCCCAGGTCCCCCAAACCCTCGCCCACCAACATCACCTCCATCTTGTCAGGATTCAATCGCAGATGGCTCTACCTCATCCAAGCCCCCACAGCTGACAGGCACTGGGAAAATAAGGAGACTGCATGGCCTGGGTCGATGGAAAAGGAGAGGTAGAGCTGAGTGTCATCAGCATACTGATGACACTGCATGCCCTGAAACCC